>JAAALK010000283.1:56969095-57512674 GCA_019279435.1 Zizania palustris
TTCATAGGTAGGAAGGATGGGACAAATTACAAGGTGCCTTTAAATTTAGAAGATACTAAAATTAACATTAAAAAAATATGATATATTGGTATCTTCTCAAGTACCATAAAATAACTCTTAGATGTATATGATAGAGAGTCTAATTAGGCACACTATATTTTCAAGATATTTATTGAATTTTAATTATAGGGAGTGAGATAAAGAACCCCTTGGATCACTGTATATCATGACATCCATATCTTCAGCATGAAAAATTATTTAGGCTAATTCCTGCTGGATATGGTAATTCTTCTAAACCATACGTATTAATCATTCGATTGATTAGATAATATATGGTCTCGTACGTGTAACTATTCCGAATTCTGAAGATGATAGATTATTTTACTATTTGACATAATATTTTAAGGTTCTAAATTAATGAATTTAATGTTAAAATTGATCATAAAACTAACTATTTTTTTTAAAAAAAAATAAAACATTTTTTGCAACAATTTTCAGTAAGGATTCCTTTGGAACAGAGAAATTTTACAGGATTTTTACATGATTTAGTATAAATCCTTCAAAATTACTCCATTCCAAATCCCAAAGGAGGCCTAAACGTTTTTTAGAAATTGCCTGCATTATAATCCATGCAATAATATGTGAATCATCCAAAAACAACGCATGCTCTTTTAATTTTAGGCTTGGCTTATGACTTAAGTTTAAAGCTAGACACTTCCTTAGTTCTGAAATGATATATATTTTCTAAAAAAACTATATAAAATTGTAGAAAAAACCTGGTTAAACTTGTTTATCAAATATTACTTTAAATTAATCCATTTTGACCTTTAATAATTGTTATAATCTCAGCTTGGTTTATTTTCCATCTTCCGGAACCTGACAACTAACCTGACAACTGGATCCTACTATACGTCGGCTAGCAGCTGCATCTCGCGATGATATGGCTGGCCAGCTCTCTGCGCAAATGGTGTAGACTATCAGTGCGAGCCTACACGTAAAGCCACACATATACATTCAACATGTCTATTAAAAACTTCTTCCGGGATTATAAATGCACGGAGGAGTTCTCAAGATCGAGGCATCATATCATCCCTAGCTATCAACGAGATCTCTAGCTAGATAGTACATACGTTAGTTGGAAACGAAGAAGCGGAGCTAAACTAGCCAGCTAGCCATAGATCGACGTACGTACGTACGTATCAGCCATGAAGATGAGTACTGTCCTGTGCTTCTGCATCTGCGCCGTCGCCCTCGTCCTCGTCGTCGTCGGCGCCACATCATCATCGCCCGTGCCGCTCTCCGACGACCGCGCGGCTCATCGTCCGCTCGGCCGGCGCTGGCTGCAGGACGCCATTGTCGTCGACGACGGCAGCCCGAAGGGGGGGAGCACGACGACGGCCACCACCACGGCGTGGTCACGGCCGGAGACGACGCCGGATAGCTGGTACGACGGCACGAAGAGGCTCAGCCCCGGGGGCCCTAACCCGCAGCACCACTGAAGAACATTTCATTTCGTCGTGATCAGTGTGATCGCCGGTCGGCCGGGCTAATCGATCAGCACGGCCGTCTTCTCACCACAGGATTTTGCAGCCCTAATTAATTTCTAATACCGGCGAAGTTGCCGGTCCGGAGTTTAATAATTTCTCCACGATTGCTAGCTTCTTGTGTTTTTTTCCAACTCAGAAAATTTCGGCGTGTGTGAGCGAGTCAATAATAAATTATATACAGGATATTACGAGATCGATATTTCTGCATTTTGCTAATTATGCAGATGCCGATCGATTTGCACCTGATCGACGCGCTTCGATCAAGGAAGTAATTAACGTACATCTATATATGATCAGCAATTTTCCAGTTTTTTATGTTGTACGTGATCGATCGATGACTTAAAATAATTCAAAGCATGCATGCAATTTAATTAACTTCCAATGCGTTCACTTGTTGCAACTAAAAGCCGCATACAACTTAATTATGTCCATGTATTCTGGCTAGTGATCGATCGCTGTAGCTTACATGTTCTTGGAGTTCTATTTTAAAGTGAGAAAGTTGAATGATTGTTTGGTCTATAGGACCACCAAGGGTTTAATTTGCAATCGCGCATACTTTTTTATATTTAAGCGTCTTATGATTTGGCAAAGGATCATTTCAAAGCACCACTACTGTCGTCCTGTTCTTTTTTTTAAAAAAAAAAATCTCCCTACGTTGGAAGATGAAAAAAATTGAGACTGACACGTTGAGCCACCTAAGTCAATGATAATGGACTCGGATGGCAAAAATACGAAATCAGTTCTTGAAAGCGGCAAATTCTCAAATCTCTCTCGGAGGATATAATACTACAAGTTTTTAATGTATACTTTAACATGTAACTTTTAAAAATTATTTATCAAAAATCAAGAAGATTGACTTTCAAAGAAACATTAAAAGAGACATTAAATTCCATACACATGGAGTATGATAAAAGAGCAAATATCATAAACTAGCAAACTTTCTTCCGTAAAATTTCCAATTTGAAGCTTTAATTTCCTTAAAAGAAACATTAAATTCCATACGACAGTAAAAAATTGTCTTAAAATACTATAACTTCTATTTGAAACTTTATGTTAAAATAATTTAAAAACCATTCGATTTAACTTTCTTCCCGTACTCACATCCGCATTCCAACTAGCTAGGGATGTCAATATAAATCACAAAATACCAAACCAAACTAGTTTTAAAAACATCATTGAAAAACATGTTTCTCTAAAACATAAATTTTTGACAATCAATAAATAAAGGCCTAATTTAACAGCTCAGAATTCTAGCCTATTCCATATAGATGTGTAGAGATTTTTAAACTAAATCTTAAATCATCAACGTAGAATGGGTGCTTAAAGTAGGAAAAAAAGCACAAATGGTTTGATATACATGCCAGTGTGTGTATGTATATATCTATCAAATTAACCAGCAAATATTGGAGCAAAAGCTAGCTATAGTCAAGCACCGTCCTAGATAATGTCACCACCTGCGCACAGCGCCGTTCCTAGTATTTCAGAGGCCATATTTTGTAAACGTAATATAAAATGTTTTTATTAATTTTAAATTTATTTAGTACATCCATAAGATATATTATCAAATCATGATACTAATAGTTTTTTCATTAGTCAAAGCAGTGTCATAACACATCTTGAATCATTGGTAAAAGCCAAAAAAACAAACCAGCCATGGACTCATGGCTATATCAGCTAACCGAAAGTGATTTCTTTTTATATTTTTAGATACAAAATCATCGATAATAGAATCTATATTAATTTTATTTAAGATAGCATTTTTATATGCATAAAGTTAACATATCATTCAACCTTTTATGTGACATTGTTGAGCTTAAATAATTTTTCAATAATTTGAATTCATTTGCAAGACTCTTATTTCAAAATAAATATCATCAAACTCAACAACATATGATCTATTTTGAGAAAAAAATCCTCAAATTTAGCACAATATTTTCTTAATTCAATATAATCCAATGACTTCATGTTTTTTGAGCTAAGAAAAACCAAATATACTTTTAAACAACTGTAACTCTCCTAATCTATTTTTCAATAAATTATTTGATTAAATCCTAAGCCACAATATATAGTTAAATATTAAGTTAGGTATAAACTACATCTACAAATATAATTTGAGGACCCTAAATTTATATTTTATGGCCCCTAGGCGATCGCACCCTCGCTGTGGCTCTGCCTGCACAGCTAGCAACACCTTCCGTGACCGACTAAAACAAACAAATACTTGGACGCACAGACGAACATGCATTGTTAAGCGTGTTCAGGCAGGAATAGTACTAGAATAAATGATTTCCTGGAAAGTTCTCGTTCACATTCTCGATACATCCATGGCCTTCAAACAAGATCAGGCCGTGACCTATTTCAAAAAAAACATGCATGATTCGGTCATCGCTTCGTTCTCGCCGTGCGATTTCACCGCAGGCCGCAGCACCACTACCACTAGTTGGGCTGCTCCATGGCCGGACCACGCTGCTGCCGGCCTGCGTGCATGTTTCAGTTGCTGTCAACTGAGCCGTGAATGCCAACGTCAAGCTCGTTTCATGGCTACGTGTACAGTGCAGCCCATGCACTATCCGGATTGGACTGCATCAATGACCGCCAACAGGGCTAGAGCTGTGACTTGGGACAGATGTTTTTGGGCCGGCCCAAAGCCCGGAGGGCCGGCCCATGCAAAGCACGAACTTATACAGCATCATGGATGGGCCGGGCCAGCATGACCCATACAAGGACTGGGCATGGGCCTAGGAGTTAGCCCGGTGGGCAGCATAGGTACGGTCCATAGAGTGGGTCGTGCCTAGGCTGGCCTGGCATGGAAAGGCCCATAAGCCGAGAAGTTCTACGTGTCCACAGCCCATAGGGAAGAGACATCTAACAATGGAACAAAAGAAAGTTGCATCATGTTATTAAAATTAAAAAAGTCTGCAAATTACTATTTAAATATACCTTGCTCTATATCATGCGTAGAACAAACCAAAATTTGAGTCATTCGTATGCATGACAAATCAAAATGTAAGTATATATGCTTAAGAGTAAAGAAAGTAGTATTAATGAACTAGTATCATGTGTAAATTATTCATGAAATTTCTTTTCCTCTAATTTTTCGGGGTTGTTCTATTATTTTATGTGAACTAGAATTTTCTTTATTCAAGTTATAAAGTTAGGATCATTTCTAAACCGACCCAGCCCATCTAGGATCGACGTGCTTTGGGTCATGTCAATGTTTAGCGAACACTCCTTCGGACCAACCCAGCCTGGCCCATTTTAGGTCTTGGCCCGAAGGGCCCGGGCCAGGCTGGCCCAACATGGCCAGCTCTATGCAGGGCCATGTGCCCAGGCAGAGCACAAGCCAACTAGGGTTTTCAGATGATAATTTGAGCAGTTTCATTAAGATAAAATCGAACCGGTAACCACCGGCTAAAACGACAATAGCAACCGAGGTTACTGTGCCCGGCCATCACTAACTGTAGTAGCGATTTAGTTTGACTACTTGTATTTGTATTAAGGCTGGAATGGAGCAGACGGCAGGCGCATAGAGCGAACCGAGCTAGCTGTGGCGTCTGAGCTGAGCTAGAAATTTCTTATGAATAGACAATAATTATAAGGATTTTCTAGACCTATTTAATGTACGGAAATTAAATTATGCTTTTGCAAGATCTAGAACATCCAAAAACATATAAAATGAAATATGACACAAAAGATGCACTATTTGTTGCCTTGTTGGTGAGGGTGGTTGATTACAATTTTTTACCCTTGATTATGTTAATGTTTTAGATTAACTGCATTAGTGCTAAACGAATAGGCCATTGTTTTTGTTGGAAGGATCTGCATATCTCAGCCGCTGTATTATTTTTGCAGCCACATTAATTCTAATCCATTTGACAAATAGTAGTGGACAACGATGGTCTAATAACCCATTAATGATATATATATATGTGCAAACATTAGAACCTTAGACAGTTGCTAGTGGAACGTTGCATGGGATTGAACTACTGGCCAACTAAACCGTGACAGAGTTAGGCCCTTTTGGGAATATGGATATATTATATATATTCATGCAGTCCAGTCGATGATCATATCGATATGATATTGATCCGATCCACTCATCGATCCAACTGCAGGCGGCCGTTGCAAAGTTGCAGGACCGACAGTGTTTGGCCGTTGATTTATTTTTATCGACATACCACTACACTGCACGTATACGTCGGGTCATCATATGCATGCATGCAAAAGTCTCCGGCCCCCGCCGGATTAACCTGCAGCCACTAGCACTAGCACTACCACTACAACAAAATAGAAGTCTTTCGTCGGTCAAATTAACTTCCGTCGGCCTTTGGAAATGAGGCAAGAAATGAGGCGGCGTGACGAGTACTATACCGCCTGCTTAGCACAACAGCGGGCGATGATCCAAGTAAGTTTAGTTTGGAGTGTTGTAGTTAAAAAGTATTCAAAAATAGGTTTAGAACTAACTGATTACATTACAACATGTGTAGCAACTAGCCCAGCAGCATGGTGGATTTGACATGTCCAATTTCCAACCACTACCTCCCCCGCCACCACCATTATATTCTACATCACCTGAGGTACCTCCTGACATATCGTTACTTCAGATACTTAAGTTAGTGTTTAGAAGAGTAGTTGAGTTAATTCGTTCTCTAATTTTGTCTATTTCTTCAGACTTTCCGTACGTCTGGCCAGGATGGAGCCTCTCGGGCAAATGTGGATGAAGCGGGAGGCAGCGGCGGCACCCACGACCCAAATGTGGGTGAAGCGGGAGGCAGTGGCGGCAACCACGACCCAAATGTGGGCGATCAGTGAGTACATGGACAAATATGACTTTGTATGTGGCTCTCGCTGTGTTTTGTGAATTTAGATGTTATATGTGAATTCAGATGTGTACTGTGACTTTGGATGTGAATTTAGTTATATTATGTGATTTTGGATGTGATGTGTGAAGTGTGGATGTGAATTTGGATGTGAGATGTGATTTTGGATGTTATATGTGAAGTTTGAATGTGATTTTGGATGTGAAATGTGAATTTGGATGTGTATTGTGAATGTATGTGAAATTGTGGTTGGATGTGAGTGTGAGTAGGGGAACCAGGAAAAAACAAAAAATACCAGATAACTTCCGTCGGCTTTTACCATAGCCGACAGAAGTTAGCTGGTTTCGGCCACGTGGGCAGAAAGGCTAACTTCCGTCGGCTAGGGCCAAAGCCGACGGAAGTTAGGTGCCCCTAACTTCCGTCGGCCAGGCTGGCCGACGGAAGTTAGCGCCCCTCTGCTGACGTGGCAGAGTTCGGGGCTAACTTCCGTCGGCCACGTAAAGCCGACGGAAGTTAGCGTTTTGCCAACGGAAGTTAGCTTCTTCCGTCGGAAAAGGGCTAACTTCCGTCGGCTTTGGCCGACGAAAGTTGCCTGGATTGTTGTAGTGTACGGCAGAACAAACCACACTCGGCAGACAAACCGGTATATATAGGCAGGTTTGTTTGTTGGTCACTTATTGGCGAACACTTCGACGAGTGTCAAAAACGACACTTAGCAAACAAAACTAATATAACGGTGCGCACATGGTTATGATGATAGGTTTGTCGGGTGTCGAATTTTGACACTCGACAAAAAAAAACAGGTTGCGGATGCAGCCCATTTCGTCGAACACATGGTTATGTAAAAATTTGATTTTTTTTTTATAATTAAAAAACCATTATGTTCTATGTTGCCAATCGAGTGTCGCAACCTAGATTTTTCAAAAATTCTTTGAATTTACTGGTTAAGACCTAAAAACATTCTAAAAATAAATGTTATTTTTTTATAAATTTTGCTTCATTACTTCATATACTTACAGTTCAAAATTTTCCTATTTCAATTTATATGGTAAAAACACACTAACTGAATTAAAAATAGTAAACTAATCCAAAAAAACCAATTTTTTACATGAAATCAAATATATTTCATTTTGATTGTATAAAAAATTTTAAGTTCAAAAATATTTTAAACCATCATTTTTTCTCAAATCCAACACAATCCTTCTCTCAATCCTAATCCCTTCAGAGAATCTATACTTTCTTAACAACCAACACGACAATTTTATCGAAACATATTTAAATTTTTATCATAGCATTTATGTAACATATTGTAACACCATAACAAGTTTTGCGTTTTTCGGACTTCATTTAAATTTTTTAGAATTAAAAAATACATGTTGCCAATAGAGTGTCCAGACTTATATTTTTCAAAAATTCTTTAAATTTAGTGAATAAGAACTCAAAATATACAAATAAATATGAATATATTTTTATATAATTATTGGTTCCTTATTTTAGGCACTCGTAGTTCAAATTTTACATGTTTGAATTTAAATCATAGAAACATACTTAATAAATTAAAAATAGAAAACTAAAATAAAAAATATTAAATTTTTACATGGGATAATATATTTTGTATTGTGAGTGTAGAAAAAAATTCAAGACAAAAACAATTTAGAAATATCATATAGACTCGAAACAAGGTTTACACACAATTTTTTTGGTTTGCCAAGTGTTTTTTCAAAAAATACTTGGCAAATTTACCATCTTTGCAGATTGTTTTTCAAAAAAATAATACTCGGCAAACAAAAAATGTTTGCCCGCGCAAGCTCACCGTTACGACGTCCATTAATACCATTTTTGCAGAGTGTATTTTCAAAAAACACTTGATGAATAATTAATTTATCGAGTGTTTATAATTTATTGGGTACACAAAATAATACAGTAGTAGTGTAGTTAAACAGAGCAGCTAACAGCTGCCTGCATGCAACCATACAAATTAACAAAGCACGTCGTAGGAGTACGTGTATCCATCAGCACCATGCATGCATGAATCATGATGCACGCACGTACACATACATACACTATGTATATATTGGTTAAGTTTCTGTTAAATACTCACACTATTATAAGTAAGATAAGTTTAGTAATATCCTCACAAAAAAGATAATTTTAGTAATATATTAAAAAACAAAGCAATGGTCAAAACTATAATAAAGGCAGTCACTAGCTTATTTGTGACACAGAGGTACGTAGCTAGTGATATGGGTTTGGATATGTCTTAAGTCAATTGTGATCGATCTGACAGCTAAAAGATCAGATATACATGGTGTAACAGTAATGGCTATTTAGCTCATCAATCAATGGCATATATATAATTATCCACTATCAACACAATTATGAGAGTCATACGTACGTGTTTCTCCAGTTTGGTAGGTTGTACGATCCGTTTGTTACGGCTCTATGTATCCAGAATTTTTTTTGAACCGGTCAAACTTAATTTTAAGAAATCCTATATGCAGAGAGAAATTTTATCATCCTTAACAACGAAGACTTATCAATTCTAAGCCGTTGATCACCTTCATCCAACGGCTCGGATTAGATAGTATCTCTTAATTACTACGTATCTGCCTGCTAAAAAATGATACCGTTATTTCTGGTGGAAGGTGGAAGAATATTCTCATAATTTCTTCTTAAAAAAGGGCATAGAAGTTGAGTAGCCAGATCGAGACTGACGGCGTATTGGCCGGAAGGGCGAGCGGGTGACGTGGCAAATGGCGGAGCGGGCGGGACGGCGCATCATCGCCGGTGGCGGCTACAGTCTGGTCTATTTTTCCATTTTTTCCAATTTCTCTATTTTCTTCCCAATCGTAACCTTGTTAAATCAATAACTAGATTTGATTTGGTACCCGTTGGTGGATGGTAAAACTCATCGGATGTAAAACCACGAATAAATTAAGAGTATTTAGTTAAGTAATTTAATTTTAATTTTAAACTAAAAATAAAATTTTAAATTATTTTATTATACCACGTAAACTCTATATACAACATGAACGTCGACTAATTAACACCAAGTGCAAAACTACAAATCTGCAACCACAACCACGCACTCAATCGAAGATCATCGACTTACCAGTGAAAGATAATGCATGGCCGGGCTACTAGCTAGCAGTACACATGTACACGTCATATTATCGTTTAGGATCTGACTCGATCGAGGCAGCTTTATTTCTGACATGCGTAGGTCACCCTCTAGCTTAGCCAGTAAAGCTTTCGCTTTTAGCGTCCGCGAGCGAACATGGACTCGACAGGATAACAATTGTAATGGCGCTGCACTAAACTGAATAACTAATGCTTCAGGCTTCAGCAGGGTGGCCACGATTAACCGCCGATCAACTCCCTCTGGACTTATCTGCATATATGCACGCATGGATCGACACAGCATCAGCACCACGTCGTTGATTAATTGCGATGCCGAAGCGATCCCCACTAATAATCTCGATCATCGCCGCTTCGATCTCTCCGTCGAAAAGCTCGACGTATTTTCAATCAGCTGGATGCATGCTTTGCTTGCTGCACCCAACCTGCGGGTTTTAACTAATCCGGTGCTGATCGGTTAGATGCTTAGATTAATCCGAGCTAGATTGGTTAGAGTCGTCGCCGCGCGTCCAGCCAGGTAGTTGCGTGGCTGGTGTATATAAGGACTTGCAGTCGCATGCGTTTGACCACCACTGGATATTGCTAGCTTCCGCCTAAGCTAGCTAGCTTACATCAACTGCAGGATAAATCTAATTGCTTGTGCTCGTGCGTACGTGCATGGCTTCTTCTTCATCGATGGCGGCAGCGGCGATGGTCATGCTGTTGTTCTTGGCTTGCGCTCTTGATCGCGCGTGGACGCCGGCCGGAGCGGCGAGGACGATGATGCCGCAGAGAGGCGAGGTTGCTGCTGTGGTGGTTGTCAATGCAGGCGGCCGACGAGGAGGCAATGACGACGACGACGAGCAGCTGCAGTGGAGCCAGGGATTCGCCATCGTTGGCCGCCGGCCGAGGCTGGCGGCGCAGTTCACGCGCAGTGAGGACGATACTGTGGCGCCGCCGTCTAGCCAGGTCGGCGGCCAGCAGGACGGCGCCAAGAGGGAGGTGCCCGGCGGGTCCGACCCGATACACCACGGCAGCAAGCCGCCGTCCTCGGCTGCACCGTAGAGAGTTCGAGCGCCGGCCGAGAGAGAGAGTGACGGTACGTACGTGCGTGTGCGCCATGTTAGTATGTAAATTAACTAGCGTGGGTGATATCAATATTATATTACGTACACGTATAGTACGTGCATGCATGTATGCACACGTGCATTGTATGCTATAAGAAAGTACGTACGTATACGTTGCAGGAGCAGCGAAGGGGCTGCTCGATCTCGTAATAATAGTTACCTTGTTTCATTTGTACATGCATGTACTGTTCAACCAGCTGCAGTACGTAGCTGCCTAGCTGCATGGTGCATGCGTTGAGCACGTCAAATAAAAATGCATATATAATCATATGGAATTTACTTTTTGCACATGATCAGCTGAGTGTAATTTTAATTTCGGTGGAACTTGTGTACTCACTTTCACGTACGGTATCTCTAGGATTCAGCTGTTAAATACGGACATTATCAACAGGCCGGGATCATTATTCGTATTTCGTAACGTATGTTACCTAGTTATACTCTCTTAGCTGATGTTTGGTTTGAGGGACGAGGTAAGACGGAACAGGATGGTCCTTTTTCTTATGATGTTTGGTTCGGAGTTAGGTGAGACGGAGTTATCTCATTAAGGAATATTCCTTCAATATTTTGGACGAACTCATCCTAAAAAGGACAGACGAGCTCATCCCACCTCAAATGCGGAGGCTCCGAAACAGGGCTAGAGGTTCTGTGGTGGGCCGAAGGTTCTGAATCAAAAGTGTTATGGATGGGTCTAAGGTTTCAATGTGGGTTGGAGGTGTTTTGGGTCGGGACATAGATTTCGGGATAAAATTACATTTTTATCGACCCATCAACCAAACATAAAAATAGAACATTCCCGTCCCTCGCAACCAAACATAACCAAACATAAGATCGGACAATCTTATGCTAAAAACTAGTACATAAATGTCTCATCCTTAGAAAACACAAACATAAGACGTGAATGCATCAAGGACGTATGGTAACATTTAGAATCTTTGAATAATTAAGCTAACAACTTATATATTTAATATTACAATAGCTAGCGGTATGAATGAATTCGTATTTGGAAAATACTCTAGCTTAGCTAGTTTTCAAGTACTACATACCTCCGTTACGTTACTTCCAAAATAAGTAAATCTATAGTTTTGTCTCAAACCAAAATATACTCTAAGTTTGTGTAAGCTTACGTGACAGCGTACCAACATATAACATGCATGTAAACATTATGAAACATTTTATAATGGATCCAATGATATTTATTTTATATCGGATCTCTTGCTGTTATTTCAGGTCGGATTGGGCCACGCTGGATATGGGCCGATAAATGGGCTAAGATGTTTAAAGGCCCAGTCCCAGTATGGCTATACAGTTTGGGCTTGGGCCCTGAAACAATTGTGTCAGAAAACCTCTCGTTATTATTTTCAATAATACTGTAATATTTATTTAAACTAACCCATATGTGGTCGTGGCTATAGAAATAAGTTTATTTTCACTTGTGGTTTGAGTTTCTCAATCACATATGAAGAATCAACATTTTTAATCGCGTGTAAAAGCAAAATAGTTATGCTTACAAAAAATCATAATAATTTCGTACGAGGTTGGGTGGGAATAAACTAAACTTTCCATGAGAATTTGTCGACAACTATAAATTTGCACTCGGATGTTTCTTTTTTTTTAAAAAAAACTTAAGATCGTTCAGAGACCAAAATGATCATTTGATTGGTATCTTCAATTTGTATAACGAGTATTATTTTGTTATTAAAATTTATTAGTTTGAGCAGAAACTTGAATTGTTTAATTCATGTTTTGGTAATTTTGATGAGAAAAATCTTGAAAACGGTTCCCTCTGACAAAATGTACTGTAACTGTACATCTTTCTTCTTGAATGGATAACATAGGGATTTTACAGCTGACTAACTCTTTTATCCATGAAAAGTCGTACTACCTCTGTTTTTTATTAAATGAAGCTATTAATTTTTATCATTGTACTTTAATTCAGTGGCGGAAATACAGGGGGGGCTGGGGGGGCGCGCGCCCCCCCTACAGCTCCCCTGTTCCACTTTTTTTATATATAAATAATAATAAAAATTAATTATTAATATAAATTTTTATGTTAGAATGCGGTAGAATCTTACATATCTTGTTTTATTTTTCTTAAATTTCTTTGTATTTTTATTTACCTACATGGTTTTCTCTATTTTTCATGTATACTTTTTAACTTTCTCCTAAACTGCATTGCCTGTATATATACATAACTTCCTTCTATAATAGCATATACACGTGGACATAATTATCAAGTGATCTATAATAACCGGTTATTCATGTATTTATAATTTTATTTTAATTTTTATCTCAATTAAAATCTCAACATGTCACCCTGCTCGTTTTGAATAGTCCCCCACTTGGCCACGCCACCTGCGGCAGACGTCGGCCATGTCCTACCGTCCTACGTTACTGTGGTCGGTGTCGCCCTGCACCGTGCATCCCTATTTATTGCATGTTTATTGCTTATTATTTTTAGAATCTTATTTCTTAGAATCAATATAAACACGAATTGAGCTAGTTCTCACAATAATAAAACTTCATGAATCAAAGAACAAATATTGAATACAAATTAATTAATTATACTAAAAATGTATTGAACCCTTGATCCTGTAAACTTAGCCCCCCCTACATTTTCGGTCTAGCTCCGCCACTGCTTTAATTATTCGTTTTATTCAAAAGTTTTACTCAAAAGTTTTACGTAAATATGTAAAAATTTAAGCTATGCTTGAAATGTGTTCAATAAGATGATAAAAGTTAACAACTTGATTTAAAAAATGGAGAGATTATTAACATAGCTAAGGGGGCGTTTGTTTCCGACTAAAGTTTAGTTGTATCACATCGGATATTTGGACATCAATTTTAAAAGACTAAACATGAACTAATTATAAAAATAAATGCAGAATCAGAGGATTATTCATAAGACGAAACTTTTAAGCCTAATTAATCTATGATTAATAAATATTTACCGTAGCATCACATTATCAAATAATGGTATAACTAGGTTAATTAGATTCGCCCCGCGGATAATCTATCGATTATGAATAAGTTTTATAAATAACATACGTTTAATACTCAAAAATAATATCTAGACATTCGATACGACATAGAACGAAACTTACTCCTTGTAACCAAACCAAAGACGATCAGATATATGGCGTGCCATTTATCTTCGTTGTCCCCTTTTTCATACAAACATAGACATATGCTCAGCTCGTACCAGCCTAAGGAGTGGTGTGAAGTGGAGATGCTCAGTGCAAAGTGGTTGAACGGCTTGCTGGGCTGGGACCCAGATAAATAAAATCGGTACGGTACGTGTGAGCATCTGCTCGAGCTGTCACGTATCATATCATATCATACGCACCACCGCACGAACGCGAAGGAGCTCGGTGCGATGCGTTGTCATCGCATACGTCTGCGAGACGTACGTTGTAAAACGAGCTGAGGCAGGAGGCTTCCGTCCACGTAAATTTATACCACGAATTCACATATCATATGCTCTCTCATCGACTCAATCCGTATTAACTTGCGTCCTTGCACGAATGCAGCCCTAAAAAATTAATTTAAGCTGACGAGGAAAGACAACAATTTCACTTTATGTTGTAACAATCATGTGTCACGAGTAGTGTTTTCAAAATCTGTAGAATTTTTTTAAATTGTAAAACTCATTGATTGTGTAATCAAAAATAAACTAGCATCCAAAATATAGGTAACACCGATTTATTTATTAAAATTGTTACCGGTCAGATAGTCATCAGCTTCTTCATTCTTACAATCTTACAACGTTGAGTTTCTCAAACATATCTTTTATTCCTCCTTAAACGTACGTACGTAATCATATATACATATATAACTTCTTACGAAAAAATAATCTAAACCATTAATAACAAATTGATATTAATTCCTGTGTCGCTGCCCCTGCCGATCAAAATCCGGCCTTCATTCCATGCGTGCGAAATATCCGGCCACCTGTCGATCGAGCTAGATCAAGGATACGAACGATGCATGCAAGCAAAATCCGGCCAACTTGAAGGCAGTTAAAAGGAAAGACGAAAGGCATCCATTTAGGATCGATCATATTCGTATTTTATTTTGTTGCGTGGAGAAATGGGAGCAGGATGAAAATTCAATGCACCGGGAAATTAAAACCCTCAATTTTGAATGCCAGGATTTCGCATGAATTTCAGAAGCAACCACTGGAGAGTGGAGAGTATACACCCACATGAACTGTTAATTATCTCTCTTTTTTTTTCATGGGCACTACTGTTTGTCTACTTGTTCTTCGATCGAGCTACCTGGAGGATCGGACTTTGATTGCATTGTCAACACGAAACGAAAGCAGCATGCAGTGGTTTCTTCGATTCCACTTTAATTTACTTACACCGACGTCTGATTCGACATGATACCCTGCCTTCTTTACTTAGCGTTTGGAGGATGCATTTTGTCGGTAGGGAAAGTCATATTAATAATTAGTGATGTCTTCCTATGTACAAGGAGGTGGTTAATCAATTAACTCAGTATGACTTATTGTAAGAGACACCTTTTCACGTAGTACAAGTACAAGGTGATGCCACGACGTACTCCTGGGCTATTCACAATTAGGGTTTTACGGTGGGTTTTATGTATTAATTACCATGATATATCAGATTTTTTGTTTTGTTGACATGAAATTCAATTAATGAGGAAAGATAGGGAAGTAGTGTCATCACCATGACATGGTGCTAACCCGTTTCTAAAACGGATGAAACGAAATGAAACGCCCACTGAGAGCCAAATCGTTTCATCAGATATCGAGAGAGAGTATTTCATGAAAACTAGTTGCATTTAATTACACTAGTTAGCCTAAGAAATAGTGAAATGAAACTCTCCACTGAGAGAGTGTATTTCATTCAGTTGCAAAACTGATGTAGACTTCTAGGAAACGGTGTTATGAAACTCACCACTGTGAATAGTCTAAGTAATAAGATTAGAACAAGTTTATTAAGTTTACCTTCGGTCATTAGTAAATGATACTTTCAATATTAATTGAGCCATCACCGACTTTAAAGGGTACTTTTAATTGATTATAATCTAGATATAATCATTGTTAGCGATATTTATATAATACTAGTACATCTCCACATCCAAAACCATGCTAGAGTCAATGTGCCGCGAAGATTGCGTTGAAAGGATTTCTGTAGCGCCCCGCCTTGTATGGACTTTGTCGTACTGAGGCGAGGGGCTATGTTTCGAATTGAATCAATGTCAAACCTGGCATTTCATCAATTCGACGGTAGACCATCGCAAATATGCTTACATAACAGTATTTACAAAAGCCGTATGAGGCATACCTCGCGGCACAAAAATATATTAAACAAGCAGCGGAAGTTCTTTAACATTTACAAAATAATACTGAACTCCTAATTAGGAACTAGGATCTAATTGGGAACTAGGATCGAAACCCTACTCTTCTGTTATGTCTTGGTCTTCCAAAACCTTCTTCTTCTGGAATGGAATAGAAAGGCTCCTCCTTCCTTGACCTACCATATCTGGGGGAGCAAGGGGGGGTGAGTACATACGTACTCAGCAAGTCTTGGAAAAGTTTATAGATGAGTTGGAACAAGGGCGGCTTAGGGTTAAAAAGATATGCAAGTTTTAAATACTAAGTGAACCATACCCAATGGTAGAGGTCCCAACCTCCACCTTTACCCAGGTGATAATAATTGATATTCAAAAACTCGGGGCGAATCCCTGATTCATCTTCTTTCAAACTTTTCACATCAACCCTTCAAATTTTCTCAATTCACAAATTATTTTCCTCATCACGGGATTGCTTTGCAACAAATCCCCAATAAAAACCATCAACTCACCACATCACCACTTTCACTTATGTTTACTTTATCCTAGTACTGGTCTACCCCTCCATCGGGTAGATTTTTCCCCTTTACCAAAACATATCTCATCTCTCAACCTAGGGTTGAACCTCACCCTCTCTCTATGAAGCCATACGACTTCCCGAGCTACACAAGCTCGTTCCTAGCCACTAAGGCTAGCCGTACACCACGAAGGCGTACTCTGGTAACGCTTCCCAACCCACAACTCATTTTATTGCTTAAAACCAAAGTCAAAGACTACGCATGGGCAACTATCATGGCACTTGCCCATGACCGTGGGCACGGCTGTTCGAACAGTTTAAACTTCTGCAGAAGATGTACACTTTACCCTTACGACACGAACTTACTCCATGCTAGCTAGGCAAGGAGGTTCGTGACAAGGCATTTCCAAAGCCGATCTAGGATAACCTATTACCACATAGAAGGGTCCCTCTCGACCAAGGATCAGGCAGCCTCTGCTCCTTCTCCCCTAAAATCCCACGGGTGCTCATACTTCTTACGCCTTCTCCCTTCCTCCTTCATCTCCAACAATTTACCACAAGCCAAAAATCACGTCCGAGTAGGACTTCACAAATCATTCACAAAATCATGAGACACCCCGGCGATTTTACATCCATCGGTAATCAAGTGATCCTAAACCCACTAAGTACTTAACCAGGGACACCCCATAATGCCCGCAAGGTTGCACTTTGGTGTGCACGACGTTTTTCCCAAGGAATCGGTCCTTATGCGCCACTTGAAGTCGAGCCACGAAGGCGACGACGACTCATGGCAATTTTTACCCAAAACACTCCTTTTTCATTTGCTTTCAACACAATCGGTACTTGGTACCGTTTTCAAAACATTCCTTCGAAACCCATTTTATCCCACACGATTCATTCATTTCCATGATTGCATTTGATATGAAATAAAAGATAAAAAGTTGATTGAGTATAACCCACATCACAATACTAGGAAGGGGTTATACCAATCTTTGTGGTTACAAGGGTTTACAAGATTATCAATATTCAAAGGAAGGCTAATGTGACAAGTTTAGGTTATAGTTGACGTAATCGCGCTTGGCGATCGTCAATAATATTGAGTGTATGTGTGCGTGTGTCCTAAACATGCATTTGTACATAAATAATTTAGCAATCATAGGAGCAAGCATGATCAAAGGAAGACTTGCCTTAGTCCAAAAAGTACTCACAATCTTCGGGTCAAGAATTTGCGGCTCTTTAGAATTGACAGCTACAGAACAATTAACGGTACATAAATAAAAGTATATAATAAATTTTATTAAAATATTTTTAATAGTACTAAATGAAAGTTTAGAATTTTATAGACTTATAGAAATTTGAACGGATCTAATCGGAGCTAAACGAAGTTAGGAGCTTATCAGAATTAAAATGAGTTTTCGAGAATTATTTAAATGTTTTTCTAAAAAATATTGTTCATCACTGTAGCCGGACCTGTTAGTATAAAAAATACAATATTTATTATTATTATTATTATTATTTAATTATCCTACTATTATCATTACTATTTAATTAATTAACTTATTATAACCATTATTATTTTATTTAGGAAATAAATAAATTAAACTAATCTTATTGGGCATGTTGGGCCGGTCGGTCAAATATATATATATATATATTATAAAAATATTTATTTATTTATTTTATTATTATTATTATAAAAATATTAAATAAATAAAAGAAATTCTACTATGCAATTGGGCCGGCCGAGCCAGCCCAAAGCAAAAGAGCGGTCAGGGGCATGTGGTGGCAACGCATGCACGCAGCAGCAGTGCGTGCGGGCGCACGCACGCGGCGGCATCCAGCGCAGCTGACGAGCGGGGCCCATGCGGCAGGCACAGCGCCAACGGTTGGTTGGCAGCAGCAGGCTCAGATCTGACGCGTGGGACCCAGCTGGCAGCGAAACGAAGAAAAACAGAACCAGTGGCTGGAGGTTGAAGATGACTACGGATGGCTGAAATTTCTCCAGGGCATAACTCCTTCATTTTAACTCGGATTGATACCAAATTTTAACCGTAGGTTCTATGCACTATGATTAACATTATCTACGGTTGGATTTTCAATTAGAAATATGGTTTATCCATAATTAAAAAGGGGGTTAATTAACATAGGGGTGGTGCCAGGGCAATGGAGGTACTCCAGCGACCAACGACGGACATTTTAATGGGATTAGCACTAGCAGGAAACTATCCAAGGTCTCGGATTGACCTATAATGGCTCATACGAAGCTACCCACGGTGAAGCCGAAATGTTTCCGTGGTTCAATGTCGCCGGCGGGCTACAAGCCATACTACGATGATCTAGCTATTGGAACATGTTATACTAGGTATGAATTAGCTTCTATAAAAATTAATTGCAGAAAGGTGATACCTTAGAGGAGATCGGAGTAGAGATGATGAATGACAATCCAAAAGGGGGTTTTTGCGTTGGCCTCGATTCGGTGAAATTGGATGCTGAAATGGAACCGGTGAGAACTCCTGAACATGATTTTAGCCTTGGTTCGGACAAAGGATCAACGTAGAGGATGGATTTTGCTTCTTACCAATGGTGGTAGCGCATGAACTTCGGTGGCAAGTGAAGAACTCCGGCAAAACTCAGGTGATGTGCTCTGGCTGAGGATAGAAGAGAGAACAACGAGTTTGAGGAGTGGGGAGTGATATGGAATCGAAGCTCATGTGATGGCTTAGGCTAGCCGTCTCACGGCGGTGGGCAAACATGCAGGGCGACGCGTGGACAGAAGCGTGGCAAAATCACTGCTTCCGTGGCGCATGCGCAGCTGCCTGGTGAAAACCAACGGCAAAGAAAAACCAGGGCGTGATGTCGCGCCCCGATTTAATAAATCAGGACTTTATTGAAATTCCATAGAAAATCAATAAAACAAGACGTTCATCAAGCGACCACGTACAATACGGGCAATCATTCACGGTTCGTAGACCGCATTAATACAAAAGTGAATAAAGATGAAGAGAAACTAATAAAATAAGGGTCCTAGATGAACGCCTCCTTCCAGTCTCGCCTTGACTGGGTCGCTACTCCAGACCTTCATCCTCCTCGTAGTAGACTGGCTCTGATGGTGTAAGTCAACGGGGTGAGTACAGATGTACTCAGCAAGCCACCGAATGCAAGTATAGATGCAAGATAATAACAAGGGAGATAGTGGCTAGTTTAGCGGAAGCAGCATATTTGTAAAACATTTAATGTGAGCAATTTATTAGTACGGAAAAGTAAACATGTGAATGCATCATCATCATCTTCTAACTCGAGGAGTACGTTTTACCTCCCCGCACAACAGTCCTTATATGCCATGAATAACTCATCCATTCAAACAATTGTAAACTAACTGCGAGTAGTCACACAACCCGCCCTTGACCGTGGGCTCGGCTTTTCGAAAAGATTGATTTACTCTGATCAGAGATGTACCACTGTACCCACAAGGCACGCACTCATCACCTACACCGAAGTGTAACGAGATGACCCATCACACGGGAACTCGTGCCAAAACCTTCCATATGGTCTTCCCCGACTCAACAGCACCCTCTTATAGGTTTCGTACCGTGTCTCGCCATGTCGAGTTTCCACAATACCCCCCTTGAGCCATCGTCGGTACAAGGCGCCCTGAGGGCTAGCCCCTTGCCCCCTCCACTATGGTGCCGTGAGACGGAGTGTTCCACACTTCCAGTTAGGACTTACCCATTAGACTTGTGGTTGGTACGGAAGTGCTTTGCAACAGATCCCGCAGACCGGTCCTTATAGTGCCCCGGGTGCGACATACCAAAACCCGAGCTTGCACCCGGAACCCACCATACTTATAACATACCTAACTCCAACAGAGTCCAGAGACAAGAATAACAGGGTATTTCATATACCAGAATCCATCTACTCTACGACTCATTCTTTATATCCTATAGCAGTTGTGCCGGTACATTGGGCACTAGCTAAAATATCTGTAGAGTGACAAGGAGTTGAGGCTCAATAAGCATGGCTTGGGTTTGCACACAAGGACGGGGATCTAATAAATATAAGTGTAGGGCTTGATCTTTGACTAATGCAATATTAACCTATGTGTTATAGCGATAATTTCTTAAAGCATGGGCTCAATTATGATCAACTGTTTCCACAGAGGTGGTCGATGACTTGCCTTTCTCAGCAAATGGGGATGGAGGAACCTCGGGTAGAACTCCTGCTCCTCGACGAACTCGTAGTCTTCTCGTTACGGAAAAGAAACAGTACATTCAATAAACAGATAAAATTCACCAAATAAAAGAACATACATAGTTTGTGGGTGTTTTTATGTGAAGTAATATCCTAATATTCTGAGTTTTGTATAAAACAGTAAAGTTTAATATTTTAGGATTTTTCCTAATTTATTTACTGTATTATTAATTTTAATCCCTAAGGGATTTTTATTCATTTATTTAGTAATAATATTTTGGGTAACAGAAACATACTGTTTTTATTGCATTAATGTGTAGAGAATAATATTCTGGTTCTAACAAAATTTGAATGGTGAAATTTGGAGTTAAAATGAGCAAGATATGAATTTTTGAAGTTTAAACTATTTTCTGAATTTTATTTAAACAGAAAAACAGTCCCTGGTCCACGGTGAACCAGGCTCACCGTGAACCCGTGACTATGCGCGTGGACCGATCGGATCTGGACCGTTGGATCTGGATCCAGCGGCCAGATCCGAGGCGGGGGTTTTAAATGATTTTCAACGGCCCAGATTAAAACGTGACGAAGGGGTATACGTGGACGCACGGGATTGAGTCAAACTTTTAAATAGAAATCGACGGCCCAGATTAAAAGATACCGGTTTGACCGGATCTGAGGGCTCAGATTAGATCCTGTAGGATCTAATCTGGATCGTCCGTGCGGGATCGTGCGGCTCGGATGAATTCCGGCACGGCACGTGGTGACGAGGGTAGTTTACCCTTCGTCTCCGGCGACGGCGACCTCGGGTGCGGCCATGGCAGCGACGGCGGGGGCCTAGGGGCCTAGCTAGGGCCAGAAATGGAATGCGGGGAGCAAGGGGGTCACGATGGTACCTTCGGCGGTGAAGGTGGGCGACGGACGGCGACGACGGCGAGGGTAGACGGTGAGGTCTCCTCGGGAGCTCGACGGCGACGGCGATCCGGTGGCCTTCACGACTGATGGAGGCGTGGCCGAGGACGGGTGGACGACTGAAGATCTAGGCCCTATGTGAGTTTTGGTATTTAATGATAAACATGCGTTTGAGGACTAATATTTTTCTTAAGTGTGAAGGAAATGAGTAGGTCCCGCGCAAATGGAGCACAAGATGGAAACCCGAAGATCTGGTCGTTTAAAGGCTACGGCAAAAGGTTTGAAGGAATCTAGAAATTGATCGAGGTGTTTGGAGCGATCAAATTAGGCTAGGTTTAAATTTTGTTTTTGCCGTACTATAAAGAGGGGTTGCATCTTGGTTATGAGTTGATTTTCAAGTGCCCAATTTGCATTGCATATAGTATCTTTTGATCATGTGTGATTGTTGCAAAAGTTGCTATTTTGGCAAAATCCTTGAAAAATCATTGCAGCATTTTGTTGGAGCTGTCTGACCCTGGCGGTCTGACCGACCATGTGGGTCCGGTCAGACCGGCTGGAGTTGGACGGTCCGACCGGCCAGGGGGGCGGTCCGACTGGGTTGCGCAGGGCAGAATACTGCTGGTTTACAGAGCCGACGGGAGCACTATCGGTCCGACCGAGCCGATGGCCGGTCAGACCGGGTAGGGCCGGTCCGACCGGGCCAGAATGGCCGGTCAGACCGAGGTGTCCTGTCACATCAGTAAACGGCTAGTTTTCTAGCCGTTGCAGTTGAGGTCGGTCAGACCGGCCCAAGATGGGCGGTCAGACCGACATTACGCAGAGAGCCACCTAACTTGTGTAACGGCTAGTTTTTGGGTGTGTGGCTATAAAAACCCTTGCTACAGCTCCTTTGCTAGACTTTTGGCATTCATTTGAGCATACTTGAGCATAAGAGAGTCTCTCCCACCATTGAGCACTATTTTGAGCATTAGTGAGGTTGGGAAGAAAAAGGGTGATCAAGTGATTGAGTAAATTGCATTGCATTGGTATTTTGGCACTTGATCCTCTTCTCCTAGCTTTGATTGCAGTTTGTTACTCTTGGAGATTGCCATCTCCTAGACGGCTTGGAGAAGAAACCGGTGATCTCTCCTAGAAGGTTGTGGAGGAGACCCGGGAGGTTGTGAAGGTTGGAGCTCGCCTATCCGGAGTGGAGAAGAGCTACCACTAGTGATAGAGGCCCGAGAGTTGCACTTCCGGTGCCGGCTCATCATCAAGCAAATTTCTCTTTGAGAAATCCGAGGCTTGGTGAAGAGAGCGGTCAAGTGAAACTCGCCTCAACGAGGACGTAGGAAATTGGCAAATTTCCGAACCTCGGGATAAAATTCGGTTGTCTCTTGTCCCTTTTATCTTTGAGCAAGTTAAATTGTGCAAGCTTACTTTTCTAAGAGTAACTTACTTTTCACCTTAGGTTGCACTAGTTGCTCTAGCTATTTGCTATCATTGTGTTAGGTCCTTGATCACTGTTTAACTGAAATCGAATTAGTTTTAAAAACCGCCTATTCACCCCCCCTCTAGTCGGTACATCGATCCTACAAGTGGTATCAGAGCTTGGTCTCTCAAGTTAGGCTTTACCGCCTAGAGAGAAGATGTCCGACGAGGTGGTTCACAACATAGGCAAAGGTCCTTACTTTGATGGCACTAACTATTCTATTTGGAAAGTTCGTATGGCTGCTCACCTCAAAGCCATGAGCTTTGAAATTTGGCGTATTGTTGAGTTAGGTTTTGATGTTGAAGACAAGATGAATCTAACCTATCAAAACAAAAAGGATATGCAACTTGATGCTCAAGCTACAAATGCTTTGTTCAATTGTTTGTGTGCCGAAGAGTTCAATAGGATAAGCAATATTTCAACGGCACACGACATTTGGACCACTCTTCAAGATATACATGATGGAACAACAAGTGTGAAGAATGCCAAGTCGCACTACTTAAAGATCAACTATGAAACATTCACCATGTTGCCAAATGAAAGTGTCAATGAGATGTATGCAAGACTTAATGTAATTGTAAATGATCTCAAGGGTGTTGGAGTGAAGTACACGGAGTTGGAAGTTGCTCAAAAGATGTTGAGAGCTTTGCCCGAGAAATATGACACGTTGGTGACTTTCCTCATCAACTCGGATATGTCAAGTTTGACACCCACAACACTTTTGGGAACCATCAATACAAATGAGATTTACAAGAACAAGAGAGTTGAAGGAAGCACCGAAGATCACTCCTCATCCAAGAAGAAGAATATTGCCTTGAAGGCCAAGGTTGAAAAGAAATGTGAAGAAGAAGAAGACACCTCTTGTGATGGCGATACCGAAGATGAAGAAATGGCTCTCTTTGTGAGAAAGTTCAACCGGTTCATGAAAAAGAGAGGAAGTTCTTCAAGCTCATTCAAGAACAATGGTGACAAGAAGTCAACCAAAAGAAACCTCAAGAATGTAAGATGTTTCGAGTGTAATGAGAAGGGTCATTTTGCCTCAAGATGCCCGAACAAACAAGAAAGCGAAGATGATAAATCTCAAAAGAAGAACAAAGAGAAGAATGGGAAGAAAAAGCTTTTCAAGAAGTTGAACAAGAAAAAGGGTAGAAATGAAGCATTTGTGGGAGAATGGGATTCAAATGAAGATAGCTCCGACCCTTCTTCAAGCTCCGACTCCGGTGGTGAGTCAAACTCAAGAAAGAAGAACATGGCGGGAATAGCAATCACGGAAGCTTCATCACTATACTCTCCTTTTTGTCTCATGGCAAAAGGAAGTACTAAGGTAACGTCTACTTGTGGTAGTGAACAAAATGATAGTGATGATGAATTATCTTATGATGATCTTGCACAAATGCTTGAGGAGCTAAATGAGTTGAGTGGCAAAGAGAGAGTCAAATTTAAGGCTCTCAAGAAAGATCATGAGTCCTTAACGGCTAAATATGAGGAGTTGAAAACTTCTCATATGATGCTTTTGGTCTCTCATGAGAAGCTTGAGGAAGCTCACGAAGCACTCATTGCCTCTACACTCATTGAGCCAAAAGTAGATATAGGGGTCACATGTGATATTTTTGATGATGCATGTCTAAATGTTGAAAATTGCATTCCTACAAAGACTAGCATATCAACATCATGTGATGACTTACTTGCTATGCCATGCTCATCCACTCTTGATATTGCTTCATGTTCAACAAATATATCATCTTCATCTAATTCATTGTTAATTGTTGAAAATCATGAGCTCAAGGAGCAAGTTGCCAAACTAAGTAAGAGTTTGGAAAGATGCTTCAAAGGGAAAAATACCCTTGATGAAATTTTAAGCCAACAAAGATGCTCTTTCAACAAGGAGGGACTTGGTTTTGTTCCCAAGAAAGGGAAAAAGCCTTCTTACCAAGCCCCAAGGTTTGTTAAGAGAAATGGAAAATATTGCAATAAATGTCGAAAAGTTGGTCACATAATTGGTGAATGCCACATAAACAATGTTCCTAGAAATGATGTATTTGATTCTCATTACATGCTTAAGAGAGCCAATAATGGCTCTATTTATGCTAAGTTTTTGGGCACTCCTATTTTAGGAGAAAAGAAGAAATCAATTTGGGTGCCAAAGGCCTTAATAATTAACCTACAAGGACCCAAAAGGATTTGGGTACCTAAAAAGGCTTGATCTCTTTTGTAGGTAAACTACCACACCGGAGGATCACATTGGGTGCTTGATAGTGGGTGCACTCAACATATGACCGGTGATAGGAAAATGTTCACATCATTTGAAGTTGGTGCCAAAGATCAAGAAAGAGTGACCTTCGGTGACAATAGTAAAGGAAAGGTAATGGGTTTAGGTAAAATTGCTATCTCAAATGATTTCTCCATTTCCAATGTTTCTCTAGTTGAGTCATTGAATTTCAACTTATTATCCATTGCTCAACTATGTGATTTAGGCCTTTCATGCACATTTAATCCTCAAGAAGTATTTGTAACAAGTATCCATGATAACTCCTTAGTTTTCAAAGGTTTTCGTTTTGGAAATCTCTATTTGGTGGATCTCTCTTCAAATGAAGCTAATTTGAAAACTTGCTTGGTTGCAAAAACTTCATTGGGTTGGCTTTGGCATAGAAGGCTTGCTCATGTGGGAATGAATCAACTAAACAAACTTGCAAAAAGAGATTTGGTTGTTGGTTTGAAAGATATAAAATTTGAAAAAGATAAACTTTGTAGTGCTTGTCAAGCAGGGAGGCAAGTTGCTTGCTCTCATCCTAGCAAAAGCATCATGTCCACTTCTAGACCTTTGGAGCTTTTGCATATTGATTTATTTGGTCCAACAACTTACAAAAGCATCGGTGGAAATAGTTTTTGTCTTGTTATTGTGGATGATTTCTCAAGATTTACTTGGGTCTTCTTTTTACATGACAAAGCTAAGACCTCCGAGATTTTCAAAAAGTTTGCAAAACGGGCTCAAAACGAATTCAACTTTTCTATTGTAAAAGTAAGGAGTGACAATGGATCCGAGTTTAAAAATACAAATATTGAGGATTATTGTGATGATCTCGGCATTAAACATGAGCTTTCCGCCACCTATTCACCACAACAAAATGGTGTTGTGGAAAGAAAGAATAGGACCCTTATTGAGATGGCTAGAACTATGCTTGATGAGTATAGTGTCTCCGACTCTTTTTGGGCGGAAGCTATAAACACTTCTTGCCATGCTTCAAATCGTCTTTATTTGCATCGTCTTTTGAAAAAGACTCCATATGAACTCTTAATTGGACGAAAACCCAACATTGCTTACTTTCGTGTTTTTGGTTGCAAATGCTATATTTATAGAAAAGGTGTTAGACTAACCAAGTTTGAAAGTCGTTGTGATGAAGGATTTCTTCTTGGATATGCATCAAATAGCAAGGCATACCGAGTGTATAACAAGAACAAAGGTATTGTTGAAGAAACCTCGGATGTTCAATTTGATGAAACTAATGGGTCCCAAGAGGGGCACGAGAATTTGGATGATGTAGGTGATGAAGGCTTGATAAGGGCAATGAAGAAAATGTCAATTGGTGACATCAAGCCTAAAGAAGATGATGAACTTCCATCCTCCACTCAAGTTGAAGCTTCTACTTCCGCTACGCAAAATTTGACTCAACTTGATGAAGATGAAGCCAAAGATCAATCCTCTACTATTCCATCCAAAGTTCACAATGCCACCGCAAAAGATCACCCAATTGATCAAGTCTTGGGTGACATTAGTAAGGGTGTTCAAACTAGATCTCGTGTTGCTTCTATTTGTGAACATTACTCGTTTGTTTCTTCTATTGAGCCTAAACATGTAGATGAAGCTCTAAATGACCCGGATTGGGTAAATGCTATGCATGAAGAGCTCAACAACTTTGAAAGAAACAAAGTTTGGACATTGGTGGAGAGACCCAAGGAGCACAACGTAATTGGAACAAAGTGGGTTTTTAGGAACAAGCAAGATGAAAACGGGTTGGTCGTGAGAAACAAGGCAAGATTGGTAGCACAAGGATTCACTCAAGTCGAAGGTTTGGATTTTGGTGAAACCTTTGCTCCCGTTGCTAGACTAGAAGCTATTCGCATCTTACTTGCTTTTGCTTCATGTTTTGATATTAAGTTATATCAAATGGATGTGAAAAGTGCTTTCTTGAATGGCGAAATAGCTGAACTAGTTTTTGTTGAACAACCACCCGGCTTTGAGAATCCTAAAAATCCTAATCATGTTTATAAACTCTCAAAAGCTCTCTATGGTTTAAAACAAGCTCCTAGAGCTTGGTATGAAAGATTGAGAGATTTTCTCCTCTCAAAGGGTTTTAAAATTGGTAAAGTCGACACTACCTTGTTTACAAAAATAATTAATGATGATTTCTTTGTCTGTCAAATTTATGTCGATGATATTATATTCGGTTCTACTAATGAAGAATTGTGCAAAGTTTTTGGTGATATGATGTCTAGGGAATTTGAGATGTCCATGATAGGAGAATTGAGTTTCTTCCTTGGACTTCAAGTCAAGCAACTCAAGAATGGAACCTTTGTGAGCCAAACGAAGTATATTCATGATCTTCTCAAAAGGTTCGGATTGATGGAAGCAAAGCCTATCAAGACCCCTATGGCGACCAACGGACATCTCGACCTAAATGAGGGAGGTAAACCGGTAGATCAAAAATTATATAGATCCATGATTGGCAGTTTACTCTATCTTACCGCATTTAGGCCCGATATCATGTTTAGTGTTTGCATGTGTGCTAGATTTCAAGCTGCACCAAAAGATTGTCATTTGATGGCGGTTAAGAGAATTCTAAGATATTTAAAACATTCCATCCATATAGGCTTGTGGTACCCCAAAGGTGCTAAATTTGAGCTAATTGGCTATTCCGATTCGGATTATGCCGGTTGCAAAGTTGATCGTAAAAGCACTTCTGGAGGCTGTCAATTCCTTGGGAGGTCTCTTGTTTCTTGGGCATCTAAGAAACAAAACTCCGTTGCCCTTTCCACCGCTGAGGCAGAATATGTCTCTGCGGGTAGTTGCTGTGCGCAATTACTTTGGATGAGGCAAACCTTGCTTGATTATGGAATAGAATTCTCAAATGTTCCACTTCTTTGTGACAATGATAGCGCCGTCAAAATTGCCAACAATCCAGTCCAACAATCTAGAACCAAGCATATTGATATTCGCCACCACTTTCTAAGAGATCATGTTGGCAAAGGTGACATTGTCATTAGCCACATAAGAACCGAAGATCAATTAGCAGATATCTTTACCAAACCACTTGATGAGTCCCGCTTTTGTAAGCTTAGGAATGAATTGAATATAATAGACTTCTCAAATGTGGCTTGAAATCATGCATATGTGTGAGTTGTAGAATTTTCTATCCTTGTGTCATATATGAATGCTTTTTATGCTTGCAATGACATATTTGAAGTTCATGTACTTTTATATGTGTTTCTAAGGCTATACATTAAGGGGGAGTATAAGGTTACTTTTATATGTTGAAAATTGCTCATGTTGTTGAAAAACAAAATTTGAAAGTTTTGGTATCCTCAAAATCCTATCTTTGAGTTAAAAACAAATTTCTCCCATGATTTTATTTCAAGACATATTTTGAACTTTTGTCCAAAACAAAACTTATAGATATGGATCATATGATCATTTTTCGTATTCAAATATTTTAACTTTATCCATCCTATCAAAAGATATTCAAAGAATTAAAGTTCAGACAAGTGTTCGGACAAGAGTTCGGACATGTTGAGAACATTGGCTGCAAACGGTTTCTTTTTGAACTTAAAAATTTGAAAACTTGATGTTTTATAAACCTTGGGAGTTATTTTAAGTTTCTGCAAAGTTTGAAATTTTTCAAAATTATTTTGCTATATTTCTCACTTAAGCTCCTCTTTGTTCCTTGTTTTTAATTGCTGAGCTTTAGTGGTGTCGGTCAGACCGGGCCTACATGGCCGGTCAGACCGCCCTTGCTGAGTCGGTCCAACCGGGTCTACATGGCCGGTCAGACCGGGGCTCGGGCAGGGTTATAACTCCCCTCTCTATTCAGTTTTCTCTCCCCTCTATTATTCCTCTCCTCTCAAACCGAGTTCCTCTTCTCCTCTATTGCCCCCAACCCTAGATATTTCGTTTCATCGATCTTCTTGCCGGTTCAACCGGTGGATCTTCTCCGGTCCGACCTCAAGTTCATTTTCCCTTGCCGGTAAGAACTTCCTCCGATCAAATCCTTTGTTTTTATCCTTTTGAAGGCTAGGGTTAGGGTTCTTGTTCATGGGCTTGCATGTCAACTTGCCAAGGCTAAATCCTCTTCAAACTCAATTGTTAGCCTTGTGTTACTATTTCTCATGCCTCTATGCAATTTGATATGGCAAATTTTGCTATGGAGAAGTTTTGTGCAAAAGGGGATTTGTGCCCGGATTGCTAGGCCGGTCAGACCGGTGAGAAATGGGTGGTCCGACCGACCATGTATTGGCGGTCAGACCGGCCCTATTACCTCGGTCAGACCGGCCTCCCAATGACTGCCCCTCTTTTGCACATCATTGCTCATTGATGTTTTTGCCCTCTAACAAATTCATAGATAGTCTCAAATCATATCTTTTATCTTATCTGGGTTAAATCTTTGATTCAGTCATGCCTCGCGCCGGCCGTTCTCAAGGAAATGAGCGTCGCTCAAAGTTTGTCGAGGACCGTGGCCAATCATCCCGGCACTTTCAAGATGACAGTGACGAGGACTTTGCCTATGAGGATGACAGCTCTGAGAATGAAGAAGAATTG
Source organism: Zizania palustris (assembly GCA_019279435.1). NCBI lineage: Eukaryota > Viridiplantae > Streptophyta > Magnoliopsida > Poales > Poaceae > Zizania > Zizania palustris. The sequence continues at coordinate 56,998,916 of JAAALK010000283.1, forward strand.
GCACCTCAACCTCCAGCAGCTAGTGAAGATCCTTTTGCATCCTTGGAATTCAAGGTAGATGTCCGGAATCAAGAGAACTTTGCTCGTCTGCGCCACCACAATCAATTTCTCAGACCAAGAGATACATCAGATCAGCGGTTTCATACAAAATTTCAGAAAGAGGTATTCAACATTGCGTATGAGAACCGTTCTTTGGCTCCTCATAAGTGGATTTCTTGGAGGGATCTAAGTGGAGAGGTTGCAGCTCTCAGGAACATATTTGGAACTGTTGGTATAAACAAAATAGTGAGTCTGAAGCAAGATTTCAATTGGGACATTATCCGTCAGTTTTATGCCACAGTTTTCATACCTGCCACTTGTGATTCTCTTACATGGATGACTGGAGATATCTTTTGCATTGCTACAAAGCAAGAAATTCAGAATGCTTGGGACATAAGATTCTCTTCTGGCCTCAGACTGCATGATGAGTTCACTCACAATCCTTTGTCAGAAGAAGAGATGGCTCAATTCTACATCCCATCTGCTGCTCACAAGATTGGAGGGGTTACTGGAATGAAGACTCTTCATAGTGTAGCACATCGCATTCTGCGGCACTCCATTTTACCGCGTCTAGGCAACAATGATGCTATTCGAGGTGTTGCTTGGACTCTTCTAGATGCAGTGATGACTGGAAAGAGGTTTGATGTCATTCATTTGATGCTATATGAGATGGCACTCTCAAAAGGAAGCCTCACTCTTGGAGTCTACTATGCTCCGTTTATCATGAGATTAATTTTGAGCAAAGTAGGAAATGTGAATGAGCGCCTTGATATAACTCACTCTCAGTACAGGCCTCGCTTCTCGGCCACTCCTTTGGCTCCAGCCGTCGATCCAGCTGATATGGGAGCAGGACAGGTTCATCCTCAGGACATTCCTAGCAGCTCTTTTGCTCCTCCTCAGAGCTCTGGATCTGGTGCTTATTTTGGTATGGATGCCACCCAGTTCTTTGATCCAGTTCTTCAACAAGTAACAGCTGGCTTTCTTCAGTTAAATTCAAGAATGGATCAAATGGCTCTAGGACAAGAAGCTATCACCTCCCATCTGCAAAGCCTTCAAGGGGGTCAAGAGCGTATCAACTCCAGGATTGACACTCTTTCTTCTCGAGTTGATCGGCTAGATTCATCTTCCTCAACAGGATACCCTCTTCAGTACCAGCGCCGTCGTCGTCGCCTTGATGATTCTCAGCCTCCTTCCCAGGATTAGTCTCTCTTTTTGGTTCTTGATGCCAAAAGGGGGAGAAGCAGTTTAAGCAGTTAGCAGTAGGGGAGAAGGCAGCAGAGGATTAAGGGAGTAGGTAGCAGTAGTAAGAAGGAAAGTTTAGGAAGGATCAATCTTTTCATATCGCTATCTTTCTATGGTTGTTTGTATAACGAACACTATTTGCTTTCCATATCGTACTCAACTTAATTTGAACTATTTGCTTTTATTATGAGAAATTCTCTTTGCTTCATTGAATGTGTGAATTGTGTTTGGAATTATATCTCATATCTTGCTCCATTTACTTGTACCCCATCATTTATTCAGGGGGAGCTTTGCGCTTAATTGTGGATACTTCTACTTTAACATATTTCTTTATCTCTGAAGTGTTTGTCATCAATTACCAAAAAGGGGGAAATTGAAGATCTAGGCCCTATGTGAGTTTTGGTATTTAATGATAAACATGCGTTTGAGGACTAATATTTTTCTTAAGTGTGAAGGAAATGAGTAGGTCCCGCGCAAATGGAGCACAAGATGGAAACCCGAAGATCTGGTCGTTTAAAGGCTACGGCAAAAGGTTTGAAGGAATCTAGAAATTGATCGAGGTGTTTGGAGCGATCAAATTAGGCTAGGTTTAAATTTTGTTTTTGCCGTACTATAAAGAGGGGTTGCATCTTGGTTATGAGTTGATTTTCAAGTGCCCAATTTGCATTGCATATAGTATCTTTTGATCATGTGTGATTGTTGCAAAAGTTGCTATTTTGGCAAAATCCTTGAAAAATCATTGCAGCATTTTGTTGGAGCTGTCTGACCCTGGCGGTCTGACCGACCATGTGGGTCCGGTCAGACCGGCTGGAGTTGGACGGTCCGACCGGCCAGGGGGGCGGTCCGACCGGGTTGCGCAGGGCAGAATACTGCTGGTTTACAGAGCCGACGGGAGCACTATCGGTCCGACCGAGCCGATGGCCGGTCAAACCGGGTAGGGCCGGTCCGACCGGGCCAGAATGGCCGGTCAGACTGAGGTGTCCTGTCACATCAGTAAACGGCTAGTTTTCTAGCCGTTGCAGTTGAGGTCGGTCAGACCGGCCCAAGATGGGCGGTCAGACCGACATTGCGCAGAGAGCCACCTAACTTGTGTAACGGCTAGTTTTTGGGTGTGTGGCTATAAAAACCCTTGCTACAGCTCCTTTGCTAGACTTTTGGCATTCATTTGAGCATACTTAAGCATAAGAGAGTCTCTCCCACCATTGAGCACTATTTTGAGCATTAGTGAGGTTGGGAAGAAAAAGGGTGATCAAGTGATTGAGTAAATTGCATTGCATTGGCATTTTGGCACTTGATCCTCTTCTCCTAGCTTTGATTGCAGTTTATTACTCTTGGAGATTGCCATCTCCTAGACGGCTTGGAGAAGAAACCGGTGATCTCTCCTAGAAGGTTGTGGAGGAGACCCGGGAGGTTGTGAAGGTTGGAGCTCGCCTATCCGGAGTGGAGAAGAGCTACCACTAGTGATAGAGGCCCGAGAGTTGCACTTCCGGTGCCGGCTCATCATCAAGCAAATTTCTCTTTGAGAAATCCGAGGCTTGGTGAAGAGAGCGGTCAAGTGAAACTCGCCTCAACGAGGACGTAGGAAATTGGCAAATTTCCGAACCTCGGGATAAAATTCGGTTGTCTCTTGTCCCTTTTATCTTTGAGCAAGTTAAATTGTGCAAGCTTACTTTTCTAAGAGTAACTTACTTTTCACCTTAGGTTGCACTAGTTGCTCTAGCTATTTGCTATCATTGTGTTAGGTCCTTGATCACTGTTTAACTAAAATCGAATTAGTTTTAAAAACCGCCTATTCACCCCCCCTCTAGTCGGTACATCGATCCTACAACGACGGCGGACCCGATGGGAGCGGTGGCTAGGGTAGGGGAGGCTGGAGGCGGCGGCGATCGCTCGCCGGAGGTGGAGCAGAGGGGAAACCCGAAAAACGGGAATTGGGCGCTCTGTTCTCGCTCGGCTTGGGTGGCTACGGTGTGGACTGAGTGCGGAGGCCAGAGGGGTTTATATAGGGGTCACCGGCGGCGAGAATGGAAGGCAAAACCGAGGAAACCCGAAGGTTTAATTCCTAACTCCGGCGAGGCTTTCCTTTGGCTCGGTTAGCTTCCTTAAGCGGTAGAAACGCGTGGCTATCGGTGGAATGAGATCCCCGGCGATCGGAGAAGGCGATCCCTCGGTTGATTTGGCGAAATCGGATACGGGGCGGCGGATTTTGAAGGTGGGTGTAACACCCTAAATTTTCAAAACAATAAAAATATTATTAAATTCAATTTATTGGAATTATTATTTCAGAAAATACTTTTAATTCTCTTTTATACCCTTTTGAACTACAACATGGAGTAGATGACCAAATCAGGAGGCGAAACTTTTTGTATATGATCCTAAGACCAAAATATAATTTTGAGAATTTTTATAAATTTTTATCAACCTTGGAAGTAGCCCTAATATTTAATCTATTTTTTGGAATTATTTTTATTCAGAAAAGGATTGGAACAGTAATGGGCTCCTCCCCCCTCCCTTCTCTCTCTCCCGGCCGGCCCAGCCCGTTACCCCGCGCGTCCCTGGCTTACAAGCCGACCCCACATGTCGTCGCCGATCCCCTTCCCTCGCGCGCGCACCCGACAACCCGGCCCCACCCGTCAGCCCCCTCTCCCGCGCACTCGCTCCCGCTGACCGCCTTGGCCCACCTGTCGGATTCATCGTCTCCGCGAGATCCGCCCCCAAATCCCCCCCCCCCTCGCCGGCCGACGCAATAACGCGCCTCGGATCCGTTGCCCCCGACCCCCTCCCCTCAAATTGAGCCCGGCATTCAATCCCCCGCGCTCCGGCGACCGTTTCCCCCATTAAACCCCGCCCGATTGCGTCCCGGTTCGATGAACCTGCATGTCGCCCGAACCTCGCCGGCGTTTAAACGCGTTAACTCCCGGCCACCGTAGACTACGCCCTCTCTTCCCCCGCCGATGGCCCTATTTAAACCCCCTGGCCACCCGCGTTTCACCCCCACGCCTACACGTCGCGAGAACGCACAGAACGCCCTCACTCCAAGCTTTAGCGCATTCCCTCTGGTTCGCCTCCGGCCACCGCTCGCCGTCGCACCGGACCACCTCCGCCCGTGCCTTCGCCACCATCGTGACCACCGGGACCTCCCCAACGCCGGCCACCACTCCGTCGACGAGGACCCTCGCCGGATCGCCGTCGCCGCCCGGAACCCGAACACCTCCACCGCCCCCGCTCGTCGCCGGCCTCGCTCCGTCGACCTTTTCTCACCGCCGAGGTACCCTCGTGATCCCCGTAGCACCCTCGTTCCATTTTAGGCCTTAGACTAGGTCGCCGTCGCTCGCCGTGGCCGCTGGCCCGCTCGCCGTCGTCGGAGAAGACGACCGGCAAGGGTCGAGTACCCGTGCCGTGTCGGATTCAATCCACGCCGTGCGATCCAGATCTAACGGCCCAGATTTAATCCCTCGTGCGATTTAATCGGCGCCGTCGGATCTGAGTGAAGCGGTGCGGTGCGATCTCGTGCGTCCGTTAGTTTTAAAACCCCGCGTCTAATCTCGTGCGTCCACGTGGTACCCCTTCGCACGTTTTAATCCTGGTCGTCCGTAGCCACTTACGCGTCCCGCCTCGCCCTCGCGCGTCGGATCTGGATCCGACGGTCCAGATCGACCCGGCGCACGCGCACAGTGCGCGGGTTCACCGTGGGCCTGGCTCACCGTGGACCCGAGGGGTTTAAAAATTTGAAAATAAATTCCAGAAATGCTTTTAAACTTGTAAAATTCATATCTAATGCATTTGAACTCTAAAAATTACCATTCCAATTTCAGAAAATTCATAAAATTATTCTCTACATATTTATGCAATAAAAACAGTAGGTTTACTTTGACATTTTCATGTTTATTCAAATAAGTATTCAAATGCCCTTAGGATTAAAATGCAAATTTAAATATTTAAACTCCAGAAAATTTATATGTTTGTTCCTTTCTGTTTAAACACTAGAACCACAGAGTTTTCTCTGAATCATTCATATTAAATTAATTAGAAAACTTAATGTGGTATTATTCACACTTAAAAACCCTTTTTATGAAAAACAATAACTCATTTTGATTCCTTTTAAATTATTTGTGAAATAAATTTCAGAACCTTAACAACTGATTTTCTTTAAAATCAAACCAACTAAAGCCCACATGCTTGTTGTGTGATTTTACGTTGTTTATATCGAATGTTGTATTTATTCTACTTTATTATTATTGAAAAGACTACGACGCCGTCGAGGAGCCGGAATACTTCCCGGAAGTCCCTCTCTCGCCTTTCGCTGAACAAGGCAAGTCACCAAACAATCCTTTTGAGCATATTGAACCCATGTCTGAATTGACTATCGCTAAAACACATAGGTTATGTATATGCATTAGTCAAATGAACCCTTACATTATATTTATTTAGGATCCCCCGACCTTGCTGTGCAACCCAAGCCATGCTATCTCGCCTAACCTCCTTGTCACCATATGATCAATGATATTAGCTAGTGTCCAATGTATTGACACGGCCGCTATAGGATAAAAATGAGTCGTAGCAAAATGGTTCTATTATATGATCCCCGTTGCTTCTTATCCTTGGAAATTCTGTTGGTGATGTGTCATGGTTGTGAGTGTATGCATGGTGGGTTCCGGGTGCAAGCTAGGGCATTGGTCAGTCGCACCCGGGGCACTATAAGGACCGGTCTGAGGGATCCGTTGCAATACACTTACGTACTAACCACAAGTCTAGTGGGTAAGTCCTAACTAAGGTATGGGTTGTTCCAAACCGAGGCCACCATTTGGAGATGGGTCAAGTTGCACCTGCGGGTGACTTGTACCAATGTGGCGCAAAAGGGGGTGCGACGTTAGCCGGGATGCGGCCCGGCGCGCCGGCGAAACCTAGAGCGGGTGGTTATCGCTTGGAACATCTCATATTGAGGTTTTGGCACGAGTTCCCGTGAAATGGGTCATCTCGTTGAGATGAGTGCGTGCCTTGTGGGTACAGTAGTACATCTCTGATCAGAGTCTTAAATCTTTTCGAAAAGCCGAGCCCACGGTCAAGGGCGGGTTGCGTGACATCCCCCAGTTAGTTTACTTTGAATATGTATGTGCATGATGGATTGACATGTAAGGACCGTTGTGCGAGGAGGTAAAACGTACTCCTCGAGTTAGTTGATGTTGATGATGCTCATGTTTACTTTCCGCATGATTAAAACATGATTACACTAAATGCCATAACTGCAACTGCTCTATTCCGCATTGTTAGCCTTTATCCTTCCTTGTTTATTATCCTGCATTATTATTTGCATTTGCGGTGGCTTGTTGAGTACTTTTTGTACTCATACCCGTTGGACCCCACAGAGGATGCTTATCTTGAAGACGGTCTGGAGTAGCGACCCAGTCAAGAAGAAAAATCCTGAAGAAGACGTTCGTCATGCCGCTGTTTATTTATCTTATTACCGTTTTTATTAAAACAATGTTGTAATAAATATGGTCTGCGTACCATGGATTTTATCGTATGTACGTTGTCGCATGATGAACCTCTTGTATTATTGTTTTTCTATGGAAATTCAATAATGTCTCGATTTTGGTAAATCGGGGCGCTACAGTGGGGGTCGCCGACGGGAGGGAGGGGATCCCCTTCCATCGGGGAAGAAGATCCTGACAGGTGGCCCCCACCTGTCAGTGGTTGAAACAAAAATAGAAGGGCTGAGCGGCGGGTCCGGGCGGTCAGTGGCGCGGCGGGGGCTGATCGGTGGGACCAGGCGGGGCGCGGGTGGGAGGAGAGAGGGGAGGCGTGCGCCGACAGGCGGGCCCCTCCTGTCAGTGGGTGGGTGGCCATGGGCTGGGCCAAGAAGGCCGTTGGGGGAAGTTTCGGGGTTGAGGCCCATTAAGGATTTAAAATTGATTTTCGATTTAAAATAATTCCAGAAATTCGAATATTTGATTAAGGTTTGAATCACTGTTGATAAAAATTTGTAAAAATTCCTAAAATTATGTTTTGGTCTCTAGTTCATCTCATAAAATTTTCAAATCCAGATTTCAAGTATTTCTCCCTGTTTGGCTTTATTTGGGTTCTTTTGGGAATTTTCCTTTAATAATAAATCAAAACTGATTTGAATATTATTTTTCTTTTTACTTTATTCCTTTTAATTTCTGGGGTGTTACACATGACAATTTCACACGTAAAAATTTATCACTTTTGTCAGGAATATGATCATAGGTTCTCTCCCGAATGATTGTATCACCGGCTACCCAACAGGCGGTCCTTCTCCAGAATACCGGTGGTTAGGGGCCCGAGTCCTTAAAAGTCTTGTAGTCGGGGAATCATCTCCCGACTGCTAGAATTCAATGGTCGGCTTTAAAGTTTGGATCGTTACCACTCACCATAAAATTTGTCATCAAGCATAGTTGTTATTCTCAACAGTCATTACCCACCACTTGACTGTTTTCTCAGTCATTAGTAGGGTAATTTATCATCATTTACAACCCCATGTCCCTTTATAAAGGGGTTAGAGGGAGCCTGTCACACAGGCTCTGTGACACGATGTTACGTTAGAGAAGAGACGAAGATACGCATACGTCTTAAGAGATATACTCTTCCTCGATTATACATACGCAGGAGTAATACTATTATCTTTCAGAAGGTCTAAACCTATCTAAACTCCTCGAGTTTTCTTTTTTTCTTGGTTCATCAAGGTAACCATTGAATCACATTCACGGTTCCCCCTTTAGATCTATACAAATCTCACTACAAGTACCCTCGTAGGCTATTGTTGTTTCCATCCAACGACAACTTTAACCCTCACAATTTCCAATGATTTTACTCTTAGTATATTTTAATACCACTCATTAGATTAACATTAGAAATTAATCCGAATCGTTAAAAATTAAAATAATTTTAGTGTTAAAGACGTGTAGAAATTACTTTACTATGTCAGTCAGTATAATCTCGGGGACAACTCTCGATCGAATGCTACAAAAAAACCAAACTTAATGCAGTCTGAGAAAGAAAATAGAAATAGAGACGATTGGATAAAAATATTTATTGATGAAACTATTTATTGAAAAGCGACGTCCATCGATGATATCTTACTCCGGTTGATAATGTTGTCGGCAATTAATTCAGCATCTCAGACGATGCTAGCTCTTGTGTTGTGGGCAAGATTTGAGGGCTTCTCCGACGGCCAGTTATTTTAATAGCTAGACTAACTCTCTTTCTTACGCGGATAGAAAATACGGAGAAAAAAAAATAGTTAGTAACGAGCAAATAGATACGAAATTTCACGTATTTCAAGAAACTAAGTGTATTACGCGTGAAAACAAGTATTAGTGGTGTGATAAATTTTTATTTTTATTCTTCTTTCAGCTCCACATCAGCTAACTATTTGAGACAGCCAATGCTCTGACAGTGAACTTGAGCACCTACATCTACATGCTATACATGCATGCAGGGTTGCCTTTTTCACGTACACCCTACACAAGGAGAGTCCATGGAGTATGGACAGCCAGACAGGCTCAGGCGGCTGACGAGCTATCCCTCTTTCCACGTAGGCGAGTGCGCCACGTGTGTAAGTGCTGGCATTGTCTCCTTCACTTGGACTAGCTGGTCCCTTCATGTTCTAGAAGCCCATGGCTGTACTGTACTTGTGGCTGGGGTAACATTAAACTTACTCTACTCCAACTTCAACTTTAGAGATCTACTACTCCCTGCCTGGACCATCAATCACTTTGAAACACCTGCCTCGAAAACATAAATTTGGTTCAAATACATTTGTCTTAAAAAGTATTTTCATAATCTCGCTTTCAATAATACAAAAAGTATTTGCATTTGCTGCTGGTTAGCAACCTCAAATCTTGATTAGGACAGTTAACTGCATGTCTGCATCAACGAAAGACTCAACCTGCCCCCAAAAGCAGCAGTCTCGGATGATCGCCACTGCAACCACGCAGCTGGACTGGACAGATAAAAATTCCGCCTTTATTTGCCGCCTCGCTCTCTCACTTCAGTTGTAACTGTAACCGAGCATAGCATGCAGATCTGAATACATATCTCCGTCTCCCAATCAGATGATGCCCTGCTTTTTCTCAGCCTCCTCCAGCATGTATGCTTCATTGGAAGTTTGTTGGGATGGCCCCAATGCTCCATTGTGTCCATTTGGAAGGACTGGAGACTGATAGATTTGGCTCACCTACTGCTGCTGCTGCTGCTGCTGAATTATGTACTTTGCATTATTTGCAGCTCTTCGTTGGCGATCGATCAAGCTAGTCACCACTGTGCGCGTAGGGGAACCGGCCGGTTCATTTCCAGCTAGGCTAGCTGCTTCGATCAGTTCTTTGCGTGCCTTGCCGATTAAACCTATCCAAATTCCAAAGTGTGTTGAGCCTCACCAGCAACTTGCTCTTGTTGGTTTGTAATAAAAAAATCATTTGCGAGATTACAAAGTCGGAGGCCTCAATGCATGTGTTATTCTCAATTCATTCACAGCTCGAGATCTAAGATTTCTTATCCTTTAGTAACCGGAACACACTAGCCGTTGAGTTACTGACAGTAATTTGTCTTACATCCAGTATCAACAATTTGACAGTGTCTTCTTCTATAGAGCAATCAAGTATCTAATCTCATATCTCCAAGTTGCAGATAAAAAACGGGTTGCATGCACACCTTTTTCCCGGCCTCCACATTGCATATTTGCATGTGATGTGCTCTGGAATCTTGTGATTGTGGCAGAAAGTTTGCAGCCAATGCATGTTCTATCGTATCATCTCTCTCTCTCTCTCTCTCTCTCTCTCTCTCTCTCTCTCTCTCTCTCTCTCTCTCTCTCTCTCTCTGATGAGCATTGATCACCATGCGAGTTAGGTTGACCTCACATGCAAAAAAATCGTAATTTTACAGGGTTTCATTGATCACCATGCGAGTTAGGTTGACCTCACATGCAAAAAAATCGTAATTTTACAGGGTTTTGTTTTTAGCTCTGAACATTACAGTGAAGTGATCTTCAAAGTGGTTGGCTTCTCGAAGTTTTTTTTCTATATGCATTTGTGTCTGGATTATTGTACGGCTAATTGACGAGCATGCGTCCGTTGATGGACCTAACGGATGGGCATGGCATTATTTGGGGGTGTGTTTATTAGCGTGTGTCATTTGGTGAAAAAATTCTATAAAATTCGCGCGTTACACAAGAACCCTAACTTGAAAGTTGAAACCTCCTCCAATTTCGGAGCAATAATAGGATGGTTTTCTTGAAAGCTAAAGCGTGTGTTTGGGTGTTCCAACTAACCGTGCAGTGTCATGGTTAGACAAGCATCTGGTACCTTTCTTTTCTTCTCAGTGCAGTGCCAGTGTCCGATATGATCCTGTAGCCTGGCGCCACCACGATGCTTGCCAAGATCTATATTAGTATATGATCGTTTCTTTTTGTGCAACAAAAAAAGTGTATCGACAAGCAAATACAAACCGAAAAATTGTCGAGCTAGGTTTTTTTCGTTTCTCGCTGCTTATAGCGACAGGAGGAGCAACCGATCGGGACATCGATCTGCGTCCGTCCTCTAGCATCATAAGCAGCGGATGCATATTTCTCTCTGACTGGCACGTCCTACCGATTCGTTTCCTCCGTTGTAGTGCATACAGTGGACGTACTAGTGGTAGTGGATACTATGTCACTGTTAGCTAGCTAGCTTGGGGGACGACGACGAGAACGAGAGATGCATGGTGATGGATTTGCAGCTTGGCGCTAGCTGCGACCAACTAGCAGTAATGGCGCAACAACCGCGACGTACGTCCGGGCAGGCTAGCGGCTAGCGATGGTTGACTCCAAGACATATATTAGAGGGTAAAAGTGACCATGCTTCCTATGAAATTTAATTATAAGACCCAAGGTAGATGATAGATCATGATGAGGTGATCCAGTTGAACTTTGAACCTGCTTCTCACAGGCACAGGTCCAGTGTAACAATGCAGCATGATCGCACTCGCAGAAACACAAGGGAAAAAACAGCATCTCATCATGATCTATCATCTATCTACCTCAGGAATGTAAAAGTGACTACGCTCCTATAGCAACTGGCAACTGGTTGGGCCAGATAGATGTGCACCACGTCAGGTTAGTGGGGAGATATATATATACCGATTAGAGTGTTTTTTTTTTTTGCAGATGGTGTGCAGGTGCATTTAGGGCTGGATAACGAGCCAGCTCGGCTCGTTATAGCTCGTTATGTTGATGAGCTAGCTCGACTCGGCTCGTTATATATGGTGTGCAGGTGCATTTAGGGCTGGATAACGACCCAGCTCGGCTCGGCTCGGTCCAGTCTAGCTCGCGAGCCAATTATTTAAAAGATGATTAAATAATAAATATTTAAATAATCACATATCAAACATCAAAATATGAAATAAATAAAATACATAAGGTTTTAAAAAATAATCATACATATTTCCATCATTATTTCTATGATTCCATCAAATTAATCACACATGTTATTTGTTTCATACTTTTATATGAGAAATTCTATATACTTTTAAATGATAAATTCTATATGCCATAATAATAAATTTATAATAACAAGTTAGCAAGTAATAACTTGATATTAACAAATAAATTATAAAATAATGAGTCTCATATTGTAAGATAGTGTTTTATTATTATTTTAATGGGTTGACTTGACTACTTGTGCTGAACTCGTGAGCAGAAACTCGCTCGTTAGGAAAATAGAACGAGCCGAGCTAGTCACGAGCCAAACGAGTTAACGAGCTACGGGTTTTTTGTCCAATCCTAGGTGCATTCTTGCAGTGAGCAATGAGACATCAAATTTCCCTGAGCCGCAAAGAGCAATGAACCATGCATTGTTTGATGGGAAAGTTGGATCCATGTTATTACAATTTTGCGACTTCAGAGAACTGTCATTACAATTCATATATTTAGATTCGTGCCATTATAATTTCAGAGAACTTCGAACTATACTATTACAAATTTAGAGAATTCCGAAATATGCCAGTGCAATTTTAAAGAATTTTGAAATATGTCATTACATTTTCAGAGAGCTATAATTCTAGAATGACATAAATCTAAATATACGAATTGTAATGATATTTCTCTAAAATCGTAAAATTGTAATGGCATTAATATCCAAGATGCAAGGAAAAGAAGATGCGGACACTTAACAGGGGATTGTTAGCTCATCTCCACCTTCGAATTTACGCTAGAGGCGACATAATAGAAAAATTGCATTGCTAGGGTTTCACATTAGAAAATTATCACTTTAACCCTCACATTAAAAAATTTAGACATTCCCACACCTTGCATTCCACTACCTTTAATAATTAAAAAAATAAGCAACTTAAAGAACATCTCTAAGACGTCTCCTACATTTGATTCTCTAAATCCTGAACTATCTTTTTCTAAAAATTAATCCATATATAGCAATGTTTTATAATCTTAATTCATATTCTTTAAATTCCGCAAAAAATGGCAAATAAAACATGGTACAATACTGACAGTACTCATCGAGTAATACAACAGAACAGCAAAATGCTTCAAAAGAAGACAAATTTTACCGCAAAGGACTTATTGAGAGAGATTAGAGACGCAAACAAAATAAGAACTATGGATGTTAATTATATATTTGAGAGATATTAAAGATGATTTAGAAAAAAAATCATCTAGAGAAACTGTTTCTCCGAAAAGACCGAGGCCATCAGTTATTGCTACTGCGTCACTGCAGCTGCAGTGCAGCACAGCTGATCACCCCACTACCTCACTCTGCCGTGTCACCTGCAACCCGCCACCGCCAGGAGAGGAGAGCCTCCTGCTCGCTTCACCCTGCAGCGCACGCTGCAGTTTATATAAAGGCAAGCACCAAGCGCCACGCAACCAAACCAAACAACCGCGTCCCTCCCCTGTAATCTCTATCTCTCCATCTCTCTCCGCACATGCGCGGCATTGCCGTCGCCTGCCGACACCCGCGTGTAGCAGCAGCAATGGCCGTGCGGCGGCGCCCCGGTGGCAGCCAGGGCCGGGTGGCCGTCTTCGCCGCCCTCGCCGTGGTGGCGCTGTGCCTGCTGGCGGCGGCGCCCACGGGCTGCTCCGCGGCGACGGGCAGCAAGAAGTCGTACGAGGCCATCTTCAGCTTCGGGGACTCGCTCTCCGACGCCGGCAACCTCATCGTCGACGGCGTGCCCAAGTCGCTCACCACCGCGCGCGCACCATACGGGATGACCTTCTTCGGCCGCCCGACCGGCCGCTGCTCCAACGGCCGCCTCGTCGTCGACTTCCTCGGTACATACATACATTATTCCTTCATTCCTAGCAGCTAGCTGCTCGGCCATGGCGTCGCAGCTTGCTCTTCTTCTCTTGGCCTCGTCGTCGCTTCGCATATTAGTTTATGGACTAATTTGCAATATCCAATAGAAATGTCCCTGATATTATTGGGAGGGGGTGAGACCATGCTCTGACCTTGTCATGATGCAATTGACCTTTCTCTTTATTTTTCTACTCCTCAACTACATCTAATTTCTCTTGAAACTTTTTAATGTTTCGTGTTGCAAAAAGCTAGAAAAGTATAAAATCGATCAGTCAAAACCTCTTGTAAAGAGTTGCTACTTTGCGAATTATTGCTGCCTCCTTTCTGCCGCGCCAAAGTAATCGATGATGAACCAAAGGTCCTGTTTTTTTTTCTTCCTGAAAAGAAACAACCTTTGATCATATCTGTTTCCCAATCGATTGCTTGCCTGCATTGTGAAATGTGATACCTTTTGTTCAGACATAAGAGCAAAAGCAGAGTGATTGATTCCAAAGATGTTTTTTTTCCTTCCCTTGTGTGATTTCTGTCTGACAGAGAAGTGATTCCTAACTTGCAGCGGAGCACTTCGGGCTGCCGCTGCCGCCGGCGTCGCAGGCGCACGGCGAGGACTTCAAGAAAGGCGCCAACTTCGCCATCACCGGCGCGACGGCGCTGGAGTACTCCTTCTTCAAGGCGCACGGCATCGACCAGCGCATCTGGAACACCGGCTCCATCAACACCCAGATCGGCTGGCTCGAGAACATGAAGCCGTCGCTTTGCAGCTCGGACAAAGGTGATCCTAGCAACCGAATCTTTCTTCACATGCGGATTGAATCTTTGGATCAGTAGCTCAACAGTTGGTTGGATTGCAGAGTGCAAGGACTACTTCGGCAAGTCCCTGTTTGTGGTGGGGGAGTTTGGGGGAAACGACTACAATGCCCCTCTCTTCTCCGGCGTCGCCTTCTCCGAGGTGAAGACCTACGTGCCCCTCGTCGCCAAAGCCATCGCCAACGGGGTCGAGGTAAAACTTGCATCCATGAGTTTGATGAATTTCACATAAATTCCTCGAGTAGGATGCATCATGCATATAGCGAAGCAGCACAATGTACTGCATTTGGAGATCCAGGGAATCAGAGATTCAGAGTACAGCAGGTGTGCGTCAGTTCACTGCAGAATTCAGGCATGCCATAGCTAGATATTGTCGGCAAAGAAAAGGCAACAACAAAAAAAAGGCGGGGTCGCATGATGAATACATGTGTGGCCAAAACTGAAATCGGTGCAGATAATCAAATGGCATGGCTTCACAAAGTGTAGTTAAAGTGCTTTGAATTCGGTGCAGTAAGCTTTGTCAAGCCTGTGTTCAGTGAGATTTGTGAAAGGTTTGGCTGTTAGGTACAGTAGGCATCAGCATAGTTAATGCAAAGTTTAATGCTCTGGATCTATGGATCTCAACTCATGTTTTCTAATGGTCAATTGGGGTTACCAATCTTTGTGGACACTAAAATAGAAGGATAACATGTGACATATATGGTACCCTCCAGGCCTCCACCCTCCTGAGGGGCAGAGTCTTCTTACTAGGCATGCACTTAGCATGAAATTGCTATGGCTGCAATGCTCTGAAAAGGGAAAAAATGGTTTTCACCACAATAGATCACCACTGCACATCACTGATAGCATGGGGGGTGCACTTTGTCTGCCAAATTGAGTCAGTCTACAGTACATCAGATTGTTGCTTAGTGTTGCCCCATGTGATGTGTAGCTGAGGATTTGATGTGGAGCATGATTGCACAATGAAGAGAATGAGCATGCAAAAGTTATGGTTGATAAAAGAAGGGAATCATTTGGTATGTTCTTGCCCATCATGAAACACACTCACATGGCAAATTCATAGAATAAAACAGATTGTTTCCCCAAAGTTTTAGCAGATGGAACAGATTTATTAGTAAAGTAGTGATACTATTCCCTTTGTGTGCAACTGTGCATAGCTAAGCTAGCTTGTGAGTCTAAATCAAACGGCTTTCAAGTTCTTGTGCAAGGAAACATTTAATTTGCAAATTCGATCTGAATTTTGAGGCATTGACCAAATTTACTGGGATGCAAACTAAAACTTTGCATACACTGATAAATCATTTTGAGTACTGTAAGTTAACCTTCTCTGATTTCTTTCAGAAATTGATTGAACTTGGTGCAAAAGACTTGCTGGTACCTGGAGTTCTCCCAATTGGATGCTTCCCCTTGTACCTGACACTGTACAACACCAGCAACAAAGCAGACTACAACGCCCGGACCGGGTGCCTTCGGAGATACAACCGTCTTGCCTTCCATCACAACAGGGAGCTCAAGCAGCAGCTTGATGAACTTCAAAAGAAGTACCCAGAGACAAAAGTCATGTATGGTGATTACTTCAAAGCGGCAATGCAGTTTGTAGTCAGTCCTGGAAATTTTGGTGAGTACTCCTTCCTCAGTAACCTGTAGTTCTTTCCACTACATTTTAAGACCACATATTTACCAAACAAATTACCAGAAGATATGTTGTAAATAGGAAGGATACTACACATATGATGATATGACTTAATTAATCTGTCTCCGACTGCAATCTATAGGACCAAATTTCATCGCTCAGATTTATGCGTAATGATCTCAACATCGGTGCCATTGCAGGATTCAGCTCAGCTATGCAAGCTTGCTGTGGAGCTGGTGGCCAGGGCATCTACAACTTCAACCTGAAAAAGAAGTGTGGTGAGGAAGGTGCTAGTGTGTGCTCTAACCCATCGTCATATGTGAGCTGGGATGGCATTCACATGACTGAAACCGCCTACCGCTATGTCGCCAATGGCTGGCTGAATGGGCCATATGCTGAGCCCCCGATCCTTCAGTGAGAATTGAGGCTTTTGACTGTATGTAACATTGCTGTTGCTGCTAAATATATGAATGAAGAGAGTTTCAAGCACTGAAGAAATTAAGTTATATGAGTAAAAGTTGTTTAGTTTTTTCATTTGAGAGAATATGTATAAACTGTGCCAGTATAGATATGCTCCAAACTCAGAAGCTCTAGTACAGATGTGCTATGTTTGACATGTTTTCTGATTCTTTTCATTTGTCAAGACTAGGGGTAATGATTTGTGATAATAAAGGGGTCAAAATTATGCATCTGTGGCTCTGTGCCTCATGAAACTGTACAATGTGCTACTTATTCATCAACAGAGCTACCCGAGTATGATAAAAAGAAGACAGGATGTCCTGCCTCGATGGGTGACAGATACCAATAATTTCAAGGCTCTGATGGATGCTTATAGTTTCTGATTTATATCTCAGTTTATCTGAACCGAATAATTGCTGACATGAACAAGAAAACATCAGTCCCGCAGTTTGCTGGTGTCTGGAAGCTGCACGGATAGGAATCGTAGTCCTGCCGAAATTTTCTCTGGATTAGAGTGCAAGCTTGCGAGAACCTCACCTCCAAGGAATCCATGGAAAATTTTGGTGAAAGACATAACGGTGTAGCAACCGGCATCATCTGAACATCCTTTTAAGGCCAAGAGGGTACGCTACACACGCCATCATAGGACAAGTACTGTGACTCCAAACGAACTCTGAACTTGAGAGTGATCTGCCACAACTAATCAGAAGCTTCCTCTGCCAGAATTGCCACCAGCATGGCGGAGTTAACGATGGAATCTGCCGGATCTAACAAGGATGATCCGGATTGAACCCCACATGGTGGAGTAAATGAGGATCCATCCAGCTACTACTCGATCGTCTGTCAGCTCAAAGTTCTCAACTTGTGAAGATACAGCTCAAAGTTACTGCCTGATCGGCGTAACATTTACCCTATGGCAACAACTACTGCAATGCACAGTTGACACTTCAAAGCCTGATTATATATCAGTACACTGGAGATTGATTGCAGCATTCAGTATGGACGGATGCCTTCTTGTTTAATGAGTAGTACCATTTTTTTTTTTGCATAACCCTCGATCGGTACGCGTAGCCATTAGTTTTTGTGGATTGTATCACTGTTCAATGCATTTAGAACGTAGCCCCATGTACATACTCCGTAAGGAAGTGTGTTTAATAATGTGTGTCAGTTGCATGCTCCTTCTGTCCGTGCGACTCGAGATTTGAGAATAGTATTGGACTTTCACCCCGGATTGAATAGTTTTGCAGATTTCAGTATACATAAATTTCGGCATGTTCAGCAAGTCGTACAAAATACACACTGTTTGCAGAGCAGATGTAGCTCAGCCTCAGCCTCTAAGCAACCACAATTATGACTCTTAGACTTAAAATCCTAGCACAAAATACCGATATGTTAAATTAGGTCTTAGGCATTGTTAGACAGCTGTCTTCTAGTTGTTTCTGGATGTACGTAGAGGCTTCTAGATGTGTGTGGAAGGTGGCATTAGGAGATTCAGTTAGGAATTCTGTTGCAACTACTCTATCTCCTAATGCCTATAAATGTGTACTGATTCTATCAATCAATACAATTAAGACTTACCTTATTCTTTCATGGTATCAGAGCTTTCTTCCGCTCCTTTCTTCTAGCGCACACCCCCTGGTGCTGCTGCTTCTTCTTCATGGCGGTCTTGGCGGCTACTGCAGAGGATCTCCTGGCTGCTCCCACTTCTGCTGGTGATGCACCTACTGAAGATCCTCAGCATATTGCTTCTCTCGCCCGCAGCGCTGCTCTCGCTCGCGTTTAGGATGCTGAGCGTGAAGCTGCCATTGCTCAACAGGAACGTGATGCTGATGATGCTCGTCTTCGAGCTGCTCTTGATCGTGCTGCTCGTGAGCGCGCCGCACTCACTCATGTTATGGATTCCGACGTTCCCAACGTCGGTGATCCCTCCCTCCTTGACGCTCTTCTACATCATGAGGCAGCGGCTCTTCTCAATCTCCATGCACAAGCAGTCGCTGTGCACAACATCCACACTCTTGTGCCGCTTGTCCTCGACATCAACTCACCCTTCTTCGCTCGCTGGCGTGAGTCATTTCTACTCACCATCGACAAGTTTTCTCTTCAAGAGCACGTCCTCTCCGACATTACTTCGCACTAGTCCCCTGATTGGACTCGCATGGACTGCGTTGTTCGGACTTGGCTTCTTGGCACCATCTCCGACGACCTTGCCGATGCCATCTCTGAGCATGGCGCCACTGCTCGGACCACTTGGCTCTCCATTGAGTCTCAATTTCTCGGAAACCGCACCACACGAGCACTCTTCGGCGACCAGGAGTTCCGGTCTTTTGCTCAAGGAGACCTCTCGGTCTCCGAGTACTGCCGGAAGTACAAGCGCATGGCGGAGGATTTGCGTGACCTTGGAGAACCCATCTCTGACCGAACACTCGTCCTCAACATCATTCGAGGACTGAATGAGCGGTTTATAGCCCTTGGTCTTTACCTCCGTCGCAGCAATCCGCTCCCCACCTTCCTCTAGGTGTGGGACGATCTCCAGCTCGAGGAGATCACCATGGTGAAAACTGCTCCTGCCGTAGCCCTTGCTGCCGCTTCTACTCCAAGCGCAGCCGCTCTTTCTCCCTCTTCTCTGCCTCCACCGAAGCCTCAACCGCACCAGCAGGCTACGAGATCTGATGGTGGGAAGCGAGGCAAGCGCGGCAGCAAGCGCGACGGCGGCGGGAATGGCGGAGGTCCTGGCGGTGGAGGAGGTAGCAGCGGGGGGTTTTCTCCTCTGGACCAGGAAACCCTAGCATGGGAGGAGGTTTTTCTGGACCGTTCCCTGCTAGGCCGCGACCAGGGGCTTCGTGGCCCAATTTCTATAACCCCTGGTCAGGGTCCATTCAAATGTGGCCTGGACCACAGGCTCTAATGGCTACTGGGTTGATTTCTCCTGGATCTGCACCTCCTCATGCATTTGTGGCTGGTCCAAGTTCTTGGGCTGGACAGTGAGCTCCTCACACTTTTGGCCCAACTAGCTGGGATCAGAACAGTCTAGCCTCCAATTTTCAGACTATGTCCCTTCAACAATCTGAATGGTTTTTTGACACTGGCGCTACTCACAACATGACATCTGATGCTGGTATACTCACTTCTACCTCCAATTCATTGTTTCCTCCACATATTATTGTCGGCAACGAACATTTATTGCCCGTTACCAAAACTGGCGTTACTCATTTACCCTTTGATCTTCATCTTAACAATGTTCTTGTTTCCTCGAATCTCATTAAAAATCTTATTTCTGTACGCTAGTTCACCTCTGACAATAATTGTTCTGTTGAATTTGATCCTTTTGGTTGTTCTGTGAAGGCTATACCATCTTGGAGAGAGATCGTCAGATGTGACAGCTCTGGACCCCTTTATCCGTTGAAGCTCACAGCCTCCACATTCCATGCAGCCACATCTTCCATTTGGCATCAACGTCTCGCCCATCCTGGACCTGACGCTCTTTCCAAGCTTGCACCTTTTGTTGGATCCTCTTGTTCCACTAATACTAGTACTTTGTGTCATGTGTGTCAACTTAATCATCATACGCGACTGCCCTTTCACTTGTCTTCTTCTCGAGCAATACATAACTTCCAATTAATACATTGTGATCTTTGGACCTCCCCTGTTATTAGTGTTTCAGGTCACAAATATTATTTGGTCGTTCTTGATGATTGCTCACATTATCTTTGGACATTTCCACTTCGACTGAAGTCTGAGACTTTCTCTACTCTGTCTAATTTCATTGCCTATGTTCGTACCCAATTTGGTACAACTATTCAGGGAGTGCAATGTGACAACGGTCGAGAGTTTGACAACTCTACCTCTCGCTCTTTTTTTGCGTCACATGGCATACATCTTCGTATGTCTTGCCCCTACACTTCGCCTCAGAACGGTAAAGTTGAACGCATTATTCACACTATTAATAATGTCGTTCGCTCACTGCTGTTTCAGGCGAGTATACCTCCCACCTTCTGGGCAGCCGCCCTTAGTACCGCCACCTATCTCCTCAACATCCTTCCCACAAAAACTCTGAATTTTTCCACTCCCCATTTTGCTTTATTTGGAACACTTCCTTCCTATACACATCTTTGTGTATTTGGTTGCAAGTGTTATCCAAATCTTTCTGCTACTGCTGCACACAAATTAGCTCCTCGTTCTACCTTGTGTGTTTTCCTTGGCTACTCTCTCCATCACAAGGGTTATCTTTGTCTTGATCGTCTCTCCAACCAAATCATCATTTCCCGCCGTGTGGTTTTTGACGAATCCTCGTTTCCTTACTCTGAGGATTCCTCACCTCCCACTTCGGCCTCCTTTGATTTCTTGGATGATATACCTACTCATGTGCCGGTTCCTTTTACTTCACCTCTGTTTTCTGCAGGACATACTGGTGTTCCCGCACAGCCACGTGCGACCCCTGGTGTTCCCGCACAGCCATGTGCGGCTCCGGCTGAGTCTTCTCCACCAGGCGCAACGACTCCACCGATCACACCTCCTCGGCGTTTTGGTGTTGTCTACACTCGCCGTCCTGCAGCTCCAGTACCTCCTGCTCCAGTGTCCCCTAACTTACCCACTAGTGCACTACCAGTTACTCCCGTGGTCAACCAACATGCTATGGTTACCCGTGGGAAACATGGTTTTCGACAGCCAGTCCTGCTTACTGCCACACCATTATCACCTATCCTGAAGACTTATAGGGCTGCTCTTGCCGATCCCAATTGGCGAGTTGCTATGGATGTTGAGTACTCCGCTCTGCTATCCAATCACACGTGGGATCTTCTTCCTCGACCACCCCACTCCAATGTGGTCACTGGAAAGTGGGTGTTCAAACACAAGTTCAATGGTGATGGCTCCTTTGAGAGATACAAGGCACATTGGATTCTTCGAGGATTTTCACAAAGACCAGGGGTGGATTTTTCTGAGACATTCAATCCAGTTGTCAAACCAGCTACTGTCCGGACTGTTCTCTCTTTAGCCATCTCCAGGTCTTGGCCTATTCATCAGCTTGATGTGGATAATGTCTTTCTTCATGGGACCTTATCTGAGACAGTTTATTGTGCATAGCTTTCAGGATTTGAGGATTCTTCTCATCCATACTATGTGTGCCGCCTAAACCGCTCTCTTTATGGTCTCAGGCAAGCACCACACGCTTGGCATAGCCGTTTTGCTTCACATCTACATCGGCTTGGTTTTGTTGCAGCCAAAACAGACACATCTCTATTCATCTACCACCGTGGAGCAGACACGGTTTATCTTCTCATGTACGTTGATGACATTGTGTTGACAGCTTCCTCACCAACCTTGCTTCGCCATACTATTCAGGCTCTTCAGCAGGAATTTCCTTTGAAGGATCTTGGTATTCTTCACAATTTTCTTGGAATGCTGGTTCAACACAAAGACGGAGACCTCTTTTTGTCTCAACGACAATATATGCTTGACATTCTTGCACGGGCAGGCATGTCTAACTACAAACCCTGCTCCACACCTGTTGATCTCAGTCCTAAGCTCTCTGCTGCTAGTGATCTTGCGTCCGACCCGACTGATTTCCGCAGTCTTGCTGGTGCTCTTCAATACTTGACCTTCACTAGACTTGACATTTCCTATGCGGTTCAACAAATTTGCCTACACATGCATGACCCCCGGGAGCCTCATCTTGCTGCTCTCAAGCGCATTCTGCGCTATGTTCGTGGTACTTTGGACATGGGATTATCTCTACGCCTTGGTTCCCAGTCTGATCTGGTTGTTTACTCTGATGCGGACTGGGCCGGCTGTCCTGATACTCGACGATCAACCTCTGGCTATGTTGTCTTTCTGGGTGACAATCTGATCTTTTGGTCCTCTAAACGTCAGATCACTGTCTCCCGTTCTAGTGCTGAGGCTGAATATCGAGCTATTGCCAATGTTGTTGCAGAGGCCTCCTGGCTCCGCCAACTACTATCCGAGCTCCACACTCCGTTGCACAAAACTACTCTGGTATATTGCGACAACGTCAGTGCCATCTACATAACATCCAATCCCGTTCAGCATCAGCGCACCAAACATGTTGAGATTGATCTACATTTTGTTCGGGAGCGCGTTGCTCTTGGTGAGATCCGGGTTCTGCATGTTCCCACAACATCGCAGTTCGCCGACATTTTCACCAAAGGGTTACCTACATCCATCTTCTTGGAGTTTAGATCCAGTCTCAATGTTCGGTCTACCAATGTTGCGACTGCGGGGGCATGTTAGACAATTGTCTTCTAGCTGTTTCTGGATGTATGTAGAGGCTTCTAGATGTGTGTGGAAGGTGGCATTAGGAGATTCAGTTAGGAATTCTGTTGCAACTACTCTATCTCCTAATGCCTATAAATGTGTACTGACTCTATCAATCAATGGAATTAAGACTTACCTCATTCTTTCAGGCATAGCTTAAAAAACCTTACCAGACATTGAACTGGTCCGATTTCAGTGAAATATCAGACATGAAACTCAACCGATAAAAAAATACGCAAACTAGCCGATTTTTTATTAAACCGGTGAACCGGTAATAGTTTCAAAGAACCAACCGATTCAATGTTAGCACTTAAAGCAGCCTTAGAGCAACTCAAACGGGTTTTTATGAGAAAAATTAAAGTCCAACAGGGTCTCTATTCGGCTCTCAAAAATAGAGGGCTCTCAAAATAGGCTACCAAACCCTCGTCCCTAGGGCTCTCTATCCCGACTCTCATCCGCGCCACGTGGGCTCACATTTGTATTTGCATTTAAAAATTTGAATATTTGTATATAAATTTAAAAATTTAAATATAGTCATTCATTATTAAACAATAAATAATGGGAAAATTACTCACATGCCATTATAATTTTCAGAAATTGCTTATATGCCACTGTCAGTGACTGTGGCGGCCCCCATCTGTCAGTGACACACCGATGACATATTGGCAAACCGTGAAAATTGTAATGGCACGGAAAAAATTAACCCATAAATAATTTATTATCTATTGTGATTTTATCAAATACATGTGTATAATATGTGAAGAAATAGTGTAAATTGAAAACAGGAGTTCTGTTTTGAGAGCCACTGCTGGAATAAAACACAGAAAACAAATAGGGAGCACTTAAATCAAAAGTACAGACCTGATTTAAGAGCTATGGCTGGAGTTGCTCTTATTTGTTTGTTTTAGTACTGTGGATTTTAGGGTATTATGATAAATATGCTTGTGAACTTGCACCATTTGTAGGAGACTTCACTTGCCCCATCACCACCAAGGTAATCAAATGGGCCTTATGGTATGAGTGATCCGATTGATGTCTCGGGCCAGGCTTGACACGATGAATCTTCCTTCTCCATCAATTTCAGCCTCAGCACAGCCTGAGTTTCTGGACATGCATGGGCTGCCGCCGCCGCCGCCGACGACGACGACGACGACGAGCAAATGGTATTTGACAAGTATTTTCCAGCACCAGGCCGGCGGTGAAAGGGAAAATAACACGCAAAACCCGTTCGCACGGCGACACCCCACAAGGCCCAGTGCCTTCTACGGATCTACCTCCGGCGTGGTCACCTCCGTCCCACGCGCGTCGCATTGAACGCCACCCCTCTACCTCTACCCCGCAGTCAATGCGCCACCGCCACCGCCACCGTCGCAGCTACACTAGCCGCCGCTGTTCCCTCCCAACACCACTAAGTGACAGAGTCCAACCACGAAACGCCTGCACTGCCCTCGTGCGAAAACCTGGTGCTTTTTCCAGTTTCAGATGGATATACAAGACTAATTAAGGTGATATAATATGTGCGTTGCGATTGCAACAAATCGGCAAATTATCAGAATATCTGGAGCACGGGGACGGGCGGTCAGTCGGTCACTGTTCAGGAGTGAGCACGAGAGAGCGAGGAGGAGGCCCCAGCAGAACTCCGCAGTCGGGAAATTTAACTATTTGCCACCCTCTTCGTTGCCACCTCTTCAAATGCCACCCTCTTCGTTGCAATTAATTTTTTGCCACTCTCTTCGTGAGCCAATTAATTTTTTGCCACTCGGCGTCCAGTCACTAGCCACGTCATCCGCCACATCAATTTTTTGCCACCTCACGCCGCCACGTCACCTCTTCTTCCTCCTCTTTTCTCTCCCCAAGCCAAGCCGGCCACCGCCGCGCCGCCGCGCCCGCGGCCGCCGCGGCCGCACGCCGCCGCGCCCGTGGCCACCGCCCCCACGCGCCGCCGCACCCGCACGCCGCCGCCCCGCCCTCGCCCGCCTCCGTGCCCGCGCGCCGCCGCCCCGCCGCCACCGCGCCCACGCGCCGCCGCACCCGCACGCCGCCGCCCCCGCCCTCGCCCGCCTCCGCGCCCGCGCGCCTCCGCCCCGCCGCCACCGCGCCCCGCGCGCCGCCGCCCCCGCCGCCTCCGCCCCCGCCGCGCCCGCGCGCCTCTGCCTCCATGCACGGGCGAGGGCGCGGGCGCGGCGGGGGCGGCGGCGCGCGGGCGCGGTGGCGGCGGGGCGGAGGCGCGCGGGCGTGGAGGCGGGCGAGGGCGGGGGCGGCGGCGTGCGGGTGCGGCGGCGCGTGGGGGCGGTGGCCGCGGGCGCGGTGGCGGCGGGGCGGCGGCGCGCGGGCACGGAGGCGGGCGAGGGCGGGGGCGGCGGCGTGCGGGTGCGGCGGCGCGTGGGGGCGGTGGCCGCGGGCGCGGTGGCGGCGGGGCGGCGGCGCGCGGGCACGGAGGCGGGCGAGGGCGGGGGCGGCGGCGTGCGGGTGCGGCGGCGCGTGGGGGCGGTGGCCGCGGGCGCGGTGGCGGCGGGGCGGCGGCGCGCGGGCACGGAGGCGGGCGAGGGCGGGGGCGGCGGCGTGCGGGTGCGGCGGCGCGTGGGGGCGGTGGCCACGGGCGCGGCGGCGTGCGGCCGCGGCGGCCGTGGGCGCGGCGCGGCGGTGGCCGGCTTGGCTTGGGGAGAGAAAAGGAGGAGGAAGAAGAGGTGACGTGGCGGCGTGAGGTGGCAAAAAATTGATGTGGCGGATGACGTGGCTAGTGACTGGACGCCGAGTGGCAAAAAATTAATTGGCTCACGAAGAGAGTGGCAAAAAATTAATTGCAACGAAGAGGGTGGCATTTGAAGAGGTGGCAACCAAGAGGGTGGCAAATAGTTAAATTTCCCTCCGCAGTCAGCCAGTGGCCTCCACCTAGCGGGTAGTTCCTTCAGGAAGAAGAACCGGACAAGGCGCCACCGCCACGGGAAGCTACCGCTGCCTGCTAGGCTGCCACGCGCCCACGGCAAGGGGCAAAGAATCCGAGCCAAACTAGCCTCTTTCTTCTTCTTCGTCTCCGCTTTCCGTGCCCAGACTTCCGGCGACGATGACGAGGGAGAGCAGGAGAGGCGCCGGCGCGTGGAGTGTCGCGGCGGTCCTCGCGGCGCTGCAGGTTCTTGCGGTGGCGGCGGAGGTGGGGAAGTACCGGGCGGTGTTCAATTTCGGGGATTCCCTGGTGGACGCCGGCAACCTGGTGACGGAGGGCATCCCGGACTACCTCGCCACCGCGCGGCCGCCCTACGGCCGGACCTACTTCGGGTACCCCACCGGACGCTGCTCCGACGGCCGTCTCGTCATCGATTTCATCGGTAATATTTGCGGATTGGTTTCTTTGTGGGCGCATTTCTTGGCCTCAAGATTTGACGGATTTGTGTGCTTGGTTACCTCCAGCGCAAGAGTTTGGGCTGCCGCTGCTGCCACCTTCCAAAGCCAAGAACGCCAGCTTCGCGCAAGGCGCCAACTTCGCCATCACCGGCGCCACGGCGCTGGACACCGACTTCTTCAAGAAGCGGGGGCTCGGTAAGACGGTCTGGAACTCTGGCTCCCTCTTCACCCAAATCCAGTGGCTGCGCGACATGAAGCCCTCCTTTTGCAACTCCACCCAAGGTAGGTACAAGAGGATGATAATCTGATTCTTTATCTACTACATTCCATTCTATGGATGTTGATGTGTGATTTTGATGTGAACTGGTTGTGGTCTTCTGTTTCTCCCTTTCTTGGTCCTGAAGATTGCGAGGATTTCTTTGCCAAGTCTCTGTTTGTTGTCGGTGAGTTTGGTGGAAATGACTATAATGCACCGCTCTTCGCCGGGAAGGACCTCAGAGAGGCCTACAATTTGATGCCTCATGTCGTTCAGGGCATCTCTGATGGCGTTGAGGTAACAATTGCATCTTTGCTCGGAGAGTGTTTTTTTCCTTACGTGATACGTTGCCCTAATTCCTGATGTATATCACAGCAATTGATAGCTGAGGGGGCAAAGGACTTGATTGTGCCAGGAGTGATGCCATCTGGGTGCTTTCCAGTGTACTTGACCATGTACAAAGAGCCGAAAGAGGGGTACGGTGCACGCAGTGGTTGCTTGAAGCGGTTCAACACATTCTCATGGGTGCACAATTCAATGCTTAAGCGAGCGCTAGAGAAGCTCCATGTCAAACACCCTGGGGTGAGGATCATATATGGAGATTATTTCACACCAGTTGTCCAATTCATGCTCCAGCCTGAGAAGTTTGGTGAGTTTCCCAATTCATTTGTCCATGAGATGTCGTAATGCAATTTGTTAGATCGTGATGTTGTCGTGTTGTCAGCAATCAAATTATCGTAAATAGTACGTATGGTTGTGTTGCTCCTATAGTGAGACTGTTGGACTCTAATGACTGATATGACTAAGAAATAACTTAGTGCTAAATTTGAGAAACAATCCTAACATTTCTGAAAATACCTAATTCGACATCATTTGTCAACTGCCACACTCTTCATAATGTGTGATGAGTGATGCACTAAACTATAGCTGGAAAATTCAGATCTAGGTATTGATTCTTTAAAGTCTTCTCCAGTGCCATCTATCTTCCATGTATCCAAGATATGACAGATCATGCTGTGAATACCCAGATTGTAAGGATAGTAAACAATTTGCCTCAGATATCATCATGTAGTATCCCTGATCTGCTTCCTGAAGGGATTCTCTGTGCTGCTCAAATTTCTACCGGACAACTGCTCTCACTGATTTATTATTATTTTGGCACTTAGAAAACATCTACTGCTAACTGTTTGTGAGTTCTTACAGTTCTTAATTTCCCATGTTCTCTCGAAAGCTTGGGCATTATCCATGCAATGAGTCTTAGTTTTGAGGTAGGTTTATTTTGCCCATACAAGATGGACAGCTCAGATCTTGACCATAGAAATTAAACATTAGTTGCAATAGAAATTTTTAACATGAATGCAAAAGGAACCCAGAGGATATGTAAATTTTTTTATAGTCAACCTTTATAGAACATACATGTATCATGCCCATTCTATAGATGATGTTTTATCTGAAAGTGAAATTTAGTGCATGGTTTCATTTTTAAATTGGGCTTTCATTATGGAAATTTATTATGTCACCATCTTGATTCTTGAATTAAAAAATGACAAATGTTTCTCTTGGTAATCTTTCTACCCTGGTACTAGCTCGGGTGTTTTTTATATTTCTGAATAAAAACTATCCTTGAGTATCAAGTAACAGTCAGCTAACCAGTCTGTGACCCAGCAATATTTTCACACCATGGCTATTTTAATCTCTTTGGTTTACTGTCTTGTAGAACAAATCACATATACTGCCAGCTACTCGATAAAAGGCATGCCATCTCGGTGGCCTGACATTGTTATAAAAAATTTCTGAACAACATTCTGAATTATTAGAGAAGCCACATATCGGTGACACATCTTTGTCGGAGGGAGAATCTTTGTATCATTGTCCATAGGCACAATGTATCTTTGTATCTTGTCACTGTAGTAGCATTGCCATCCTTTGTTTTCTCAAGATGATTTTATGAAATCATTAGTTTTTGACAATGACGGTGTTTATCCTGACTGCTTGTTGGTAAGGATGGATGCATCATTTCTCAGACAGGATATGAATTTATTCCAAGAAACAGACATATGATTTTCCCCCAAATGGATGAAGGGAGTAGGGACCTAACATTTCTGCTCTTAATGCAGGATTTTACAAACAACTGCCTAGAGCGTGCTGCGGTGCTCCCGGGCCAGGACCTTACAACTTCAATCTGACAGTCAAATGCGGCGAGCCTGGTGCAACTGCATGTGCTGATCCCAGGACACACTGGAGCTGGGATGGCATTCACTTGACAGAAGCCGCATATGAACATATCGCGAGAGGTTGGTTGCACGGCCCATTCGCGGATCAACCAATCATACAGTCTTCTTGAGCTCCCAGTCCTCTAGAGTATCAGAATAGCACAGTAGCAGTGTAGCACACCAAACTGAATCAGAAAGGTTATTCCATATAGTTGTATATCAATCTCCTTTGAGTCGTTGTGATCAGGTAAAAAGAAAAGTTGAGATAGATAGGGGGGCCTGGTAAAACATGATTTGTTCATTCATCAGGTGGTATAAGTAAAAAAAGTGTATTGCACAAAGTGGTTAAATATGATACGGAGTTTCCTCCTGTGTAGCATCTGGAATCTGGATTCCTGATTAAAAACCAATATAGCTCTTAACTTCAATTCTGTCTGAATATATTGTGTGTCTTAATCTTAACCATAGTTTGCCTTTTACATGAAGTTCCCAGATGCATTTTATTTTTGGGGTGTTGCTGCAACATGGCATGCTTCCTGGGAAGTCAAAGTCTTTGGACTTTGCAGATGACCAGATACCGTATATAATTGATTTTTTTTAAAAAATATATTTAATAATATTTGTATAGTACATAGTCTATACGATTTGGGTCTAAAGTCTAAACTGGATCCATATATTAAAAACAAATATAAATGCTACAATAAATTAGTTTGACTATATATATATCCCTTCAATTCAATATAATACACCCCTCACAACTCAATTAGTAATACAGAAAATTGACATATACAAGTCTAAGCAGTGGAGGGAATTTAAGCTTCACATCTCTCGTCTTGGTTATCGTGTCGAGTTGTTAGACGATGGAGATAATGGGAAAGAGAGGGTAAGCAACAGACACGTGGAGGGAATTTAAGCTTCACATCTCTCGCCTTGGTTATCGCGTCGAGTTGTTAGACGATGGAGATAATGGGAAAGAGGGAGTAATAAATTAGTGTGAAGTACTTATCAACAATAAGTAAAAAGACGCTTAGGTTAATTAGTAATGACGATGACATGACATGACAAAAAGAATCTCTCCACCGCTATCTCAGATCAGATCTCCTGATGTTGTCAGCGACACCCCCACATCTGAACTGAGTGGACCAGAATTTTATTTCTCATATCTAATACTGACAATTAGTTGACCATTAATTAAGCATATCTAGCTAGTACACTCCACTACTCCACTACTCCATCAATCTCTATCTGACTAGCTCTTCTGCAGCATCGCGTACATGATCTGGTTCCAGGCGTCGGGGAGGCCGGCGATGCACCAGTGCGTGCAGTCCATGCCGTCGCGCCCGGGCCCTCCGTACACCGACGGGTGCGCGTCGATCCTCAGCTGCGACAGCGGCGTGATGTCCAGGAGCGACACCGGCGTCGCCATCGACCCGAGCACCCCGCGCACCACCACCTGCTCCGGGAGAATCCCGCCGCCGTCATCCGTCGACGTCGCCTCCTGCAGAGGCCTCGTGTGGCGGTAGCAGCCCGCTCCGTCCGCCGCCGCCGAAGCCGAAGCCGTCGCGACGTCACCTTCTTGCTCCTTCGAGCTGCTAGCTCCACGAGGAAATCAAGTAGAAGCAGTAGCAGGTCGTCATCATGCATGTGATTTTCTCTCGGCATTTAGAAATTCTTGGGCGTTTTAATATATTGGGAGGCGATTACTACTCACGCCGACGAGGTGTCGTAGTGGCTGGGGGAGATGCCTTGGAAGAAGACCTTGGTGCGGGAGGCGTCGATGTTGTCGTCGACCCAACGTGCCCACGTGGAGAGCCCCTTGGAGAAGGCGGCGAGCCTGTCCATGTCTCGGTACGTCTGGTTCCCTTCCTGCATATAATCCCACCTGCAATTTGATATGAATATTGCTCGATTTGTTCGTTTTGTTTTCGTTGTAGGGATTAACTTTGGATCTGGAAAATTTATAGGAAGGAATCGAATCCACGTACATTTGGCTGGCTCCCCTGTAAGTCCACCAGTGCCAGGTGTTGAAGACGAGCATGTCGGCGCCGAGCCAGGCGCTGGCGTCGCGCATGGAGTCCAGCATGAGGACGCGCCGCCCCGTGCCTCCGTCCACGACGTCGACCAGGAACTTGCTGTAGTAGAGCACCACCGACACGTCGTAGTCCTCGAAGCGCACGGAGGAGACGGGCTTGCCGGAGGTGAAGGAGACGCGGGCGGCGGCCGGAACGGCGGCGTGGAGCATGCAGGCGAGGGACACCCACTGGTTCATGCTCAGCGAGTCCCCCACGAACAGCACCGTCTTCCCGCGCCACCTCCTCAGGAATTCCACCCCGTCGAACCTACAAATTTAACTAAAGTGTCAGATACGTGCACGCGCCATGTTCGTATACATGCACATGCCATAAGTGGTCGACGGCCGGTCACCGTGGCAGGCGGCAGGCTGCGGGGGTCCACCGGAGTTTGAGGTATGCGGCGTCCGGGCGGCCGTTGCGGCGGCAGTCGAAGACGTCCGGCACGAACGGGCAGCGCGACGTGTCGTACAGCGGGTACGACTCGTCCACCGCCCATCTCCCCTGGAACATGTCGCAGTCCCTCCCACCACCACCCGCCGCCGCCGAGCTCCCGTTGTTCCCGCCGCCGCCTAGAGTCTGCACGTCATCAGCAGCCGCCGCCGCCGTCACGACGACGACGACGAGCACACAGGCGGCGGCAGCTGCTCCGTTGTTGCCCATGAACGGCCGCCGCATGCACGCGCGGAATGTCACTCAACTTCAGCTAGCTCGCGCTTATATATATATCACACACCGGCGCCGTCGCGGCGGGGGCGTGAGTGCTCGATAGATGGGTCACTTCGATCTGAAGCTGACAGATCGAGTGAGGGTTTTATGCTTGGAGTCGAACCTAAGCTAGCCTATGACAATGGCATCGTCGTAATGGCGTGTCCCAAACTCCCAATGACGAAAGAGATTCTCGATGTTAATTTGCCGGCAAAAAAACGGGGTCGTCAAGATCGAACAGCATGACTTGAGAGATTGACTAATGCTTCTCCGGCCGGCCGCGGCATGTGCAAGCTACTGCCCTACTGGAGCTCAAATCATGTGCAGCGTGGATCTCAATGCACACAACCCCACCCCACCACCACCACCACCAGCACGAGGAAGAAGACGAGTAAAACAGATTACATACTGAAACTGCACTAAAATTACATTCGCTTTCCATATAATTTCAGCAAAATTAAGATTTCTTCCGCGGATTGCTGGATGCAACCTACTACACAAAATTAAGGACTCTTGATTGGTGTTTCCCATCACAACCAGCAAGGCCTTGTTTAGGAGCTCCGGATCACGAGGGGATCTTGGCCCATGGCCCAGTTCCAGCTGGGTGCAAACCCTACAGATGAGGAAATTTCCTAGGTTCAAAAGATCTGCATGCATGTTTGGTGGCCCGTGAGATGGAAAAATCTCGGTCCAATCCATGCATGCTGCTTCCTTGACCATCAAAACATGCAAACAAAGTAGTTTTCTCTATAAATTTCACTACACATTTGTCACATCCACAATTTTTCTAGTCCCGTGTGGTCAGACCTTAAAAGCTTATGGGTGGCTCATGCACAACAACAATTACCACATCTTATCCTGTAAAATTAAGCTTGACAATTAAAGATCGAAACCGTGAAGAACAATACAATTCTTTCATGATATAAATCCCAGACAAGTTACACTGATAAGCAACAAGTGTATTTTTTTCTTCCTGTTCCGGCTATGCATGCATGCATGCATGCATGGCCGATCGACCCCTCGTATCAACTGACCATCTTGCTGATCATCAGCTACAGGGAGTCTCAAACGAACAATTGAACGAATCGATCGATCACATATGTGTATGTACATCGGCGTTGCGAAAAGATCAGCAGCAGTTTGGCAGGGCAGATCGAGAGAATAAAGGCAAGCAGCACAGGCCACACCTTTTGCTCCATCACCTCCTCCTCCTCCTCCTCCTCCTCCTCCTCTTCACATCTCTCTCAATCAGAATCCATATTTTTTTCTGGTGGTTTGCACTCTCTTCTTTTTCCTCCGCCATTAATTGTTGCAGGGGAAAATAATTAAGGGAATAAAGTGGCCTGTGCTGTGCATGTGTGACACCAACTAATCATAAACTTGGTTATTATTTACAAAGATATATAGTGCCTTCCACATCGATCCAAAGTGGCCTCCCTCCTCCAGCTTTTCCTCTGGGCAACAGCTGCTTTCCTCTTGCCTCCTAGCTGCATTGGCAAATCAAAGAGGAGCCCTTATAACCAAGTGTTTTAGATTGTCCTATGGTGTGTGTAGCACATTTGGAGGAGGAAGGACATGTGACAGGGAGAGAACAGATGGCTATAGGTTTATGGTGATATAAAGCTTCAAGAAAGGAGGTTGTGTCATGTCATGCAGGATAAGGTGGCAAGAGGGGTAGGAGGAGGGGCCATACCTTCAAATGGTGCATCTCCCCTTTGTTCTTGGAGAAAGAGAAGTAAAAGTCAATCCAAAAGCTAGCTTCTCCCTACAAGCAGCGTTGAGCTTGCATTTGGACATGGTTATCTCAGTAAGAAAGCCTGGGAGATAAGCAGAATGGCCATGGATGAGAGGAGACATAGGCCACCAAAGTTCTCTTTCATGTCCTGCAACAACATATCATGATATATACTTTGTTAGATAAAGCAGCTAGTTCATGTAAAACAGGAACCATTTGTGGATGAGTTCTTCAACTTTCTTTACTGGTGACTTGAATATAATCATCTTGGTGTTTTTGTTGCACTCTAATTGTTGATTAATTAGCCATCATTTCTGTTCCACTACAACAAACTTTGCCAGGAAGAATCGCATGTACTACACCTAACTCAGATTGCTGAATCATTGCAGTTAGTTTGCCCCCATAAGAATCTGAAATTGCGAGAAAAGCTAGCGCGGCGCAGATGAATACTTTGCAATTATCAATCTTGTGTGCACGAAGGCGCGAGGAATATTAACAAATCTCCTCCTTGTTGGTGATGGCATTTTCTTTTAAAAAATTAAAGTGAACCCTACAATTTTGACTTCCCCTGCATTGCCTGAACTCCATGGCAGTGTGAACTAGGCCATGTAAAGCCCAATTTTATTATAAATTTTGGTGGCACTAGACATGCATGATCTCTCTCCCTTTCTGGCTAACTTTTGATGAATCGGGGTGCAGTGGGTGGCTTGATGATCCTTGCGTTCTTATAACTTTAAGTGTGGACAAGGGAAAGAATAAGTGTGCAATGCAGCTAGGTCAATGAAAAACTCCTGTCTAAGACACCCTACCTGTTCTGCCACTCCTGCTGGTTTCTTGCCAAAGATGCAATCTTTTCTAGTGGTTTTGTCTTTGTGATCTTGTAATTAATTTGATATGATTGGTATAAAAGATTAAACGATTAACCAGCTGATGCTGTTAGCTAGCAGTGGCACTGCACTGACCGTCCTGGTGGCCGGCGAGGTGGCGAGGGAGAGCGAGGCCGCCGACGTGCTCTGCTGCACGAGGCCGACGTTGTAGACCATCCTGCCGTCGGGCTGGTAGAGGCCGTAGTTGCGCTCCGACGTGGGGCCGGGCTTCATGTCCTCGTTGAAGAGCGCGAAGAGGTACACCTCCAGCCGCTGCCGCGGCCGCAGCGGCGTGCCCTCGTTCGCCGCCTGCCGGAGCAGCAGGTTGCGGTTGTAGGCGCGCGCGTTCTCCACGGAGGCGCCCACCTCGTCGGTGTCGCCCTTGGACGGCCACCCGGTCTCCGACACGTACACCGGCACGCCGCCGTAGCCCAGCCGCGCCGCCGCGAACGTCACCGCGTCCACCTGCGCGTACAGCATGCTCGTGTACTGCAGCCGGCTGTAGGGGTCCACCGCGCCCACGTGGAACGGGTCCGACAGCGCGTAGTCCAGCGACACCCTGCACCGCGTGACACGTCATCACCACTTCCCATTTAACTATATAGTGTGCAGCGGGAGTGACATGCTGATGTGGCAGCCTTGCTAGCTAAAAAAGTGTCAATCAGAGCCAGCATGGCACCTTATATTTGTATATTGAAAGAATATTTGTTACTTTATAAAAAATATTAAAAATATAACTATATAAATGTATTGTTCATATAAATCTAGTAATACCATTTTCAAATATTAAATCTTGGCATTCTACTTATTTATTTTATTATTTAACTGTGCATATTTTAAGAATCAAGGTAGTACATTTTGAGCATGCATTTTACTGTGTTCATTGGATGCTGTATATATACGTTGTTTGCATGATAGTTACATGTATGAAAATTTTAAGTTCTGGAGGAGTTACATGGAGAAAAATGGAGAAGAAAGAAGGAAGGAAGGAAGGCGAGGCAAGAGGGTGAGTATGTACCTGGTAGGATCATCCTTGTAGGCAAAGTAAGGGTAGGCGTTGATCCAGAAGGGTGCATTGGTGTCGGCCAAGAACTTCAAGAACTGCGCCATCAGCGGCGCCACCTCCGCCGTGAACGTCCCCTGCGACGGCGGGTACGACGTCGCCAGCACGGCCAGCGAGTTGGCCGTGGAGACGTGCACGTAGCCGTCCATGCCGAGCTGCGCCAGCGCCGCGTGCAGGTTGCGCATGGCGGGCACGAGGCTGGCCTTGAGCGCCTCGTCGACGTCGGTGAGTACCTCGTTCCCGACGGCGATGCCCGTCACCCTCGTCGCCGGGAAGTACGGCCGCAGGCTGGCCGTCACCCACTGCAGCGCCTGCCCCGGGCTGGCCGCCATCGGCTGCACCAGGTCGTTGGGCACCGTCACGATGAGCTCGATCCCCGTCCCCGCGAACGCCGCCAGCACCTGCGGGTTCACGTCGTAGATCCGCACCTTGCTGATCCTCAGCGACGACAGCAGCGACACCACCTGCGCCGGCGCCGGCAGGTCGTTCCCCACCTGCCCGTAGTTTATCCCCAGCGTCGCCGTGCACCGCAGCACCCCCACCTCTGCACACGACACAAACACATTAATTTCATCTCGCTAGTTAACCAGCCGTTCGGTTCGCCACCACTGCACAATGGCACATCAGCAACATATATACGTGTGTCACCTGACGCCGCGAGGATGCAGAAGAGGACACAAAGCGAAGCCCTATACGACCTCGCCGCCAATGCGAATGCCATTGCCGTCACCACCGTCACCGTCGCGGCGATCGTTGGGCCGACCGAGGAGGGAGGGATCGAGTGGAGCTAAGAGGGAAGGGGGAGGGACATAGGCAGGAGGATGAGGAGTATTTATAGGTAAATAGCTAGGAAGGGGAGAGGAAGCTTGGAGTGTACATGCAAAGCTGCAGTTGGTGTGGGGGTTGAGTTAAGCTAATTTGGCAACAATTCCTTTCTTTACTCGGGTACGTGAAGGCTTTGGAAGTCGAGAGAGAGAGAGAAGCTCCGATCCGAGCTGGGGATTGACGATCATGAGTTGGATAATTCAGAATTGGTGGTCATCATGCATCTTCCCTGACCTGGTCGATCCGCAGTTGCCGTGGCTTGGCCTTCACTACGTTACGTGGTGGTAGCCCCTGCGAGGAAGCTAGGAAATGGCGGATGCCCTTCCACAGTGCTACCGTTTGCAGCAAGCCACATGTGACAATTGTCGTTGATTCCTCAACTTTCCAAGGTAGGAATTAATCAGTTCATGGACGATCTTGCTCTCTCTCTCTCTCTCTCTCTCTTGCTTGCTTTTCAATTACACATAGATCGACAAGAAAGTTTGACGAGGGTTTTAATTAATCCACAAGCTGGGTTCCTTAGCCAGCTGCTTTGCAGATGTGCTGCGCATCTGCTCATCTTTAGCCTTTGCAGACTTTACAACAACGCCTATTTTGTCCTTCCTGCAATCCATCAGCAGCATCAGTAACACTGCTCCACCTGGAACTTAACCCGGTTCATCAAACCGCACCTATATTAACGAGCTTAAGGGCATTCGCCATCAGAGTTCGATCAGACTGTTCAACCAGCTGCATGCATGATGCTTCTCTGCTCCATGACCTGTTTGGCTCATGCTTTTAGTCTCGTGTGTCTTCAGTTACCATGAGCGTTAGTTAATCCACGAGGTGATTAGTGGGGGAAAATCTTGACCCGGCTACGCTACCAGCGTATATTAATTAATTAGCCTTTGAATTTGTAGGATCATAGGAAGCAGGAACGAAACGAACAAGCGAGTAATTCCGCACCTTTTGTCGTTGGAATTGGACGAGCTACTAGACTCGGGAAAGTGGCTGATAGGAGCCAATATTCTCTGCTGATTAATGTAGATTAAATTATCTTGCACACATATATTCTGCGTGGAAATGTTTCAGTCGTTTAGTCACTTGTAGCGAGGAAATTTTGTGGAAATTAAAGGAGTGGGTGGCATTGGAAGGGCTGTCACTTTAATCTACCCTATATTTTCCATTAGAACCCTTGTTAAACGTGTATAGACAAAAATAATATTAAGATAGATGACCTCTTAAAAAATGCTTGTATCACATCACGTTAAACGTGACATTCAAATAAGATCAGGCCGTACGACTTTAAAAAAAGTGCGGTGACCAAGACAGAACGCTCCGTTCCAAATTTGAATTCAAAATGTATAATCAATCCAAATTCGTGTACCTATCTATTTGGCCAGGTGCGACAACCGTACCGGACGGCCCGAAATCTGTAATGGGAACGCTGGTGGATATATTGTCAATGCATATACAAACAAGATATTCTCCACATCTTTTTCGCGGATCCTGTTCAAGTCGATTTCGATCGAGCTGTCGCCGCCTCTCGCTCGCATGCATCTTTGCTTGGCTTAAGCCTTAAGAGATGCAGTCTCCTCCTCCTCTCTCGCTTTGTCAACCATGCATGCATGCGCTGCACCTCTGCAGCTAATGGTCGATCGCATGCATGCAATCGTGGACACCTCGTGCTGCATCACCTCGCCCGGCCTTGCTTCACAAGTTATTAATGTACGTGCAAATAAAGCTACCATTTTGTGCATCTGATCTCCATACCCTGACTGATCAATTAACTAATATAATCAAGCTGATGCACCACTGCTACAGCTAGGATGCATGCATCAGCATGAATGATTATATTCATGTCTAGCTGAATCTTTCTTAGTTTAATTACACTGCAAGCTAGCTGCGGCGCGCGCACTGCACATATGTCAGCTGCACCATTATTCCTGGCCTGATCTGTTTGCTGCAATTAAAGGGCACACTGCACGTACTTTTCGGTTGTTTAATCACGCAGTTAAGTAAGAACCAGGAACAAATCACGGCATTAAACTAGCATTATCGTCGCAGCAATGAGAGACACAAGGCAGGCAAGCATGGCGATGCACTAACTGAGCAGAAGCTAGAGCTAGAATTGGATATATATAGTTTGATGTTGGAAAAGGTAGCAGGCCGGCCGCCTAGCTATCGATCAGATGCATATGCTATATATCTATCTGTGTCTTTTTAATCTTCAAGTAGGATTGAGCTAAGCAATCCTGTGTGCCATATAATGTTTGCTTTTGTTATCTTGCATGGCATTGCCTGAATCTATAGCTAGCTAGTGAGCCAGGCCATTCGACGACGTTGAGGCGGACGTTAAGCAATCTGAAATTACTGTTGTAACACTTTGGAAATTATAGTAATTCCTACGTTTGAATTTCAAACGAGCTGAGCCCTAGCTTTTATTTATCTTACAGTTAGCTGCAAGAATTCAATCTTTTGAAAAAGGACTTACAATAATTAGCTATGTATGTAGGACAATTTATAATTTTTAAACCTAATTATATTACATCGGTGGCTCTTACATATATATACCCTCCTCTGAGCAAATAGATTTAGAGTTTGTAGAGAAGTTTACATACATGACAGGATAGATATTTATACATGCATGTTCAGACTCTTAAAACAAGGGAATTTTTTTGAAATAATATTTTTTAAAATAAAATTTCAAATTTGTATGGCAGTTTGAAAAAATTACAAAAATAGGTATCGGTCGGCACTTGGTCAGCCGACTAGTGCCACGTCAGCACCAGTCGGCCAATCAAGTGTCGAATAGGGTGCGCCAACAGCTCTTTCTGCCGACTGGTGCCACATCGGCGCCAATCGGCCATTGAAATGCTATCACGTCAGTAGGAATCGGCCGTTCAATGGCCGACTGGCGTTGATATGGCGCCAGTCAGCAGAAAAAGATCGTTGCGCGTCGAAGGGAGCCAACGTGGCGCCTAGTCGGCACTTGGTCGGCCGACCAAGTGCCGATTGGTACCTATTTTTGCAATTTTTTTAAACTGCAATACAAATTTGAAATATTATTTCAAAAAAAAATTCTAAAACAAGGTGCATGCTCTGTATCCAGTTTGTTCCATAGTCTCTTTACTTTACTTATATTGTAATGATAGATGAATATGTCTAGTTCTATTATATTAGTGTGTATGTGTATAAATCTAAACTAGTTGATTAGAGATCACCAATGTCTTCTTATTATTTTCTAAGTAAGTCTGGTCCACCTAGTTTATATATACCCTGGAGGCAGAGACTCACATCTCAAAAAATCTAGATCTGAAACGGTGAATGTGTCTAAGGTATCTAGTTGAGTAATCTAGTTTTTATTTTAAACTAAAAAAAATTAAAATATTTTATTATATCATACAAATCTCAAATTAAATATAAATCTCCCGAGTTGAGTTAGAACAGTACCAAATAGAGACAATTAGCAAAAGACAGAATATTTTGTTTTAACAGCAGCACTCAATGCATGTGTGCAGTGGTGCCATCCGAGTCAGCTTATATATCATGATCTGATGATCATGAAGTCTATGACTTAGATACCGATAAAATAATAAGAGTTATTTTATAGTTTTTGAGGAGGTACTAAAATTAATACCGAAAATTTGAAAGGATTCTGATATCTTCTGATACCTCCTTAAAATTTCTCAAATAATAAAGCCAGCGTACGTACATACGTACAGAGATACGTCTTCCTAGCTCCATACATGCAGATATGGGCATGCCTCATTTGCACACTTGTAATCATCAAAAAAAATATATAATTCGCAGATCGGTAGGTCTGGATCGATAGGCTTAAAAAATAAACGACGGATGGGATCACTTTGTTTTGTGCATATATTTAATTTATATCCGTCGAATTGAAAGATGGGCTGCATGCCTGCATGGATGGAGAAGTTAAGGCAGCGAGCTGAGCTGAGCTGAGCTGAGGTCTTGCTCATCTAGTCATCATCTGGCAGAAAGCTAGCTAGTAGCTAGGATGATATGATGCAACTCTCAACAAAAAAGTCTTTGTTTCAAGTAATCGGAGGGCTGATTGTAGAGGGCAGTCGGGCTCCGCAACCGTTCGATCTTGATCGGACAGTACGAAGCTCCCTTCACTCTCTCTGAAGCCTCCTGCGAAGTGAGTCCCATCGGTGCGAAGTCTCCCTCGTGCGCCCGTTCGATTGAAATCGGACGGTACTGAGGGGCTGACTTCCCTCTGCAGTCGGAGACCGACCGCAATGGATCTCAAATGTCGAAATATCATATCACTGGTGCCACGTATACACTACTACAAATACAAACTGTAGTGACGGAAAAAAACGTAAAGTAGTTACGTGGCAACATTTTGGGTTGGCTTGGCTGCACAAGGAATCGAACGACATGTTTCTGAGGAAAAGATCATTATATGGAATCCTACCCTCACATTTAACATTTAATTTGCAACAACAAAAGCACATCATCTACAGTTCGATATGATCATCACTCCACTTGCCAAGACATTCCTGCATCAACAGTGTTTGCACCTTCACACGTGTGTATGTATGTATGTATGTATGTATATATATATATATATATATATTGCTTTGACAATTCAAAATTAAGAGGGGTATCAAATTAAAATCGTTGATCAAATTTATTCTAACGGTGGAGCAGTGGGTAGGGTTACTCCATTTTTCTAATTTTTGTCTAATCATGTTCCTGCCAAATCAATAGTTATATTTAATTTGGTTTCTTATACTTGCGGTACCTCTTCAAGACAGTAAAATTGCCGTTAAATTTTAATTGATTCACTTGTTTCACTACTTTTATATATATATATATATATGTTATCTTACATCACATGTGTAGAATAACTATCTACTGAGAAATCTACTACTAAGAAAGACTAGTACTCAATTGCTATTCTACTGAGAAAATCTACTACTGAAAGTAGTACTCCCGTGGTCAGTGTAGAATAGTTATTCTACACACGTAGTGTAGAATAGCGCTCACGTGTGTGTATATATATACAAATGCTATTATACACCACAAGTGTAAAATTGTTATTCTATCGAAAAATCTACTACTAAAAAAATAGTACTCAATTACTATTCTACTGAGAAACTCTACTATTGAAAGTAGTCGGTGTAAAATAGTTATTCTACATATGTAGTGTGTGTGTATATATATATATGTGTGTGTATGACATGCATGCCCAGTCGATTTGTGGTCCATATAATCCAACCCGAAAATCGATCGATAAATCCTCCCCTTATGATACGATGATCCCAATCGGATATATATTGTCCATTATATTACCCTGCAGATAAACATATCCATATATGCAAAAAGAAGGTTGCATAATCCATTTGCAATTTGCATAAAAGAAAAAGAGTATATGTTGCTCATCCCATCAGCTACGGGACCAAATTAAAAAGTCTAAATTTAAAAATAAAAGCTGCGCCAAATAAAATATAAAAAAGGACAAATTCGGGATAAAACAAAAGGAAAATTAGCAACAGGATTTGCGTAAAACTCTCTCCCCGTTCAAAAGTTTCCATAAATATAACGCACGCAGAGCAAACTAAATGAATTTGATCACTTGGATTTGAATAAGAACACATTCCATGCAAGTATCAAAACTTGATTACTGAAATCCGGCATTAAAAATAACAGAAACGAGAGGATTAGATAAACATGAATATTGTTTTGAATTAATTATATACAGTATCATTAATTGCATTTTGGTAGAATTATATTGAACTAGATTGTTTAAGCTTTTACTCTAGAAAAGACTAAAAATATCTATTGAATTTTAGTGAAAATTATTCACTGCCATCTCATACACACGCAAATCACAGCCCCTCTTCATCCAAAAAATCCAAAGGGTATTGCCATTCAAACACAATAATGATAGCTGCCAAACAGATCAATCATAATTTTTCTATAGATTATTATAAGCTAATATGTGAAAAGAATATAAACGACTTAGCATCGAATTCCGTTAGAACTTCAAAGTTGAATAGCATCGAATTTCATTAGAACTTCAAAGTTGAATAGTACTTAAATGGGTGAACTTCGAACAAAATCGGACTCGTGTCGTTCTTAAAAAATTATAAGCTAATTTATTATAATCCTTATTTATAAAGTAGTTTACAACAATCCTAAGATTAGCAATAAGCTGCTGCTTATTTTACATCCAACTAATAATAAGATAGACTATTATATTATAATCGTTAACTGGAACTAATAAGACCTTAATGATCATTTTGTTGGGGGCAAATGCAAGGCCACCAAGAAATCAACTGATCGATACACTGAAAGCAACGTCTACTTAACACGAGGGAGCGAGATGATCATATCGTACAGGCCGGGAAGAGATTAAAGAAGTCTGGACCAGCGAGATCGACATGATCTATCATATCATATCGCTGCTTTTCTATGGTTGAAGCACATGATCTATATTGATTCTTGCAAAGCTCGATCCATGCTGCACGCATATTAATCAATATAATCGCTAGTAATTGTGTGGCAAACGTCACTTCATGGGTCCGGCCGGGCCTTTTAGAAGAAGCTAGGATCAGGTGCTCGTTTCCATTATTACAAAATACGGCCAGCTTTAATATTGTAGAATCCACTTGACATTGTCGAGATATGTACGTAGCAATGACACCATAAGCCGTAAATAGAATTAGCTGAGCTCTTTTATTTATATGTAATGCTAAATCTTAGCGGTACGAATGTAAATAGTGGTAGAGCTAGAAAAAATTGAAGGGGTGCATCATTTTAACCGGTATTGTTGGTGTCGTTTTTGGTCACACGCGCGGCCTACTAAAAAGTCTGCTTAACTCCAGTATAAGTCCTATAATCTTAGAAGGGTTCTGAATGTGCCAATCAGTTTGACCCTACATCTGATAAGGAAAAATAAAAACATTAGTAGCAACGTTGATTGACTATCGATCCGATGACTATAGTGATAAAAAATAATCGTGAAAACCATCGCTTATCGGCTACCGAGCCGATAGAAAAAGTCAGACCATCAGGATCAGTTATACCATCGGCTGATGCATATAACACGCCATTGGACCGATGGACGTGCGAATAGTGCACCGCGCACAAAGGCCGATGAATAATCCCTGACGTCGATGAGATGTAACATGGAATTAAGGATAACCTATCGGCTTATACTTCGATAGAAACTAAATCTAACATAACAGAGAATGCATCCATACTATTAAATCACCGTAATAGCAAGATTAGACTTAACCAAAATAGTCGCTAAATCACAAATAATTGATAGTACTTTAACACAATGGGCATGCTTTATTCAGATGAATGTTGCACTACACAAATAAGATACAATAGATCAAGATGTCGAACTTAATTGATCAAGCCTTGAACCACAATACCCAACTCACGTCAATCTAAGAGGTCGTAACGATGCAGTCTTAGACCTAGCAAATACACCAATATAAATCGGCGATCACACTGACCAAACCAATGCTTCAAGAGATCGAAACGATGCAGCCTCGAAGGACTAACCTCTTCGCCGGAGATAGAAGCGATGCAGCCCAGCTCCGAGTGCAAAGTTTCGTCGGGATTAACCTTGGAATTCAAGGGTGGTGATGCGCCGAGAGTAATTTATTGTTATGTTTATAGATTGATTTTTTTCTAACCTAGCTAATAGGTACATATTTATAGTCTGTAGACTTGTCGTCTGTTACGATGATATCATAACCGATTCTGGATTTATCTTTATCTTCATCATATCTATCAGCTCTTTCATATCCGGCCATGTATAACAACACGAACAGGCATCTTTGACCAACCTTTGGCCATACTCCTTTGACTTCTGTTGACCATGTGACACTCCTGATGGGCCTGGGCTTTTATCAAATCTTAACGTCAACATGTACACCATGTTGGGCCTAAGGGGGTGCTCAAAGGGTAAAAATTTGCTAATAATAACTAAACATAATTTTGACCCGGGTTCCCAAGAACCCCCTCTATTTGGCTCTACCCCCAAAGGTAAATATGATATCCTCATCATCGGAATTTTTTTAGATATGTAATGAAGAATACATTTTTCACCTCCTAACTGTGATAAATAACAGCAGGGAAAGGAAATCTTTCATGCATCATATAATTATTTAAAAAAACGAATCATGCATGCGAGGAATGTGCAACAAAAATGTTAGAGGATCTCCGAAAGAAGGTCTAAAGAGCTTATTTTTCCTAATTTTTTGGGATTACAACTAAAAAATTAGTTATAATACGTACTCTAAAAGATTCGCAAAAGTAAACCGCTCCCTAAATGCATGTTTGAGATTGCTCTATTACATTAAGATCTACTTCACTCCATGAAATTAACTATCTCGCTCATTATTTGTAGAGAATCTAGATTGACTCTCCAAAATAGTTCGCATGCAAGGAAGAAAAATTCCCAACGAGACACCGCTCTTTCGCCAATCATCGTCTTCCCCAGCCGACTGCCATGCCTTCGACGGATCTAGTACCAACGTCAGGCACTTCCTCCCGAGTCCCCCTACTTATGGCCACCTAGGTTTCTCCCTCCCTTGGCCCGAAAGTTCCACCTCCATTAACACAAGCTCCCTATGTGGCATCCATAGTGACTCCTTAAAGTGTAGCAGCTTTGGAGTAGGATATTGTGACTTCAGTAGACCAATCTATCGTGTCGCCTCAATAATAAACTTCGATGATGGTTCGACCTGCACCACCGCTTGCCCCTCATGTTGTCTTGGCCTCTCCCTATCCTGGCCACCTATCAGCCCTTGGATATGCACCAATTGTGTTTGTTTCCTCCATATTTATTTCACTGTTGTTCAACGATATGACTGCGATGATTTGTCATTGATGAGTAGTCTAAGGTCTAAGATTACAATTTTTGTTTTGGAGTTTGCAATGCAGTAGGTTCAAGA
The DNA here is from genome assembly GCA_019279435.1 of Zizania palustris. Classification (NCBI taxonomy): domain Eukaryota; kingdom Viridiplantae; phylum Streptophyta; class Magnoliopsida; order Poales; family Poaceae; genus Zizania; species Zizania palustris. The sequence goes on from JAAALK010000283.1 coordinate 57,043,669, forward strand.
AATTTTTTAAGCAACCTACACAAGACAATGTGGATATTCATATATTAAATCCAGAGAAAATTTATAAAATTATAGCCCTAAGAGATTGTAATCAGGAGAAAAAAGAAAACACTCCAACATGAGTCAGCAATTCCAACCCACGACCCAAAAGCAACACTAGCATTAAGCCAGTCACAGCTAGGCGAGCTAGAAGGAGAGCTAGACACTAACACTCTCCAAACCAACTCCAACAATCAAACCTTCAGCAAGACTTGTAGCCAAAAAGGAGTAAGAGCAATCTAAAGGTTGAACTGAAGGAGAGCAGCAAAGACGAGTTGCAAGGCCTTCAAGACGAGTCTCGAGGGAGGTCACAATGTAAAAATGTTAAAGGGGAGAGGATGACTACTCAACAAAACCCAAAGAGGAATTTAGTGTCCGAAAACGTCATCGATGTCGGCCCAACAAGACCAGGCTAGACTTTTTCCTGTATAGTAGCTCTCTCTCTCTCCCAATCTTGAAGTTGCCCCCATCTACCCCATGACCAAAAACAACCTCCGATATAAATGTTATATCCCAATGTTTAATTTGATTGTTTGATTAGAATAGGCTCTGAACTTTAAAACGTCATTGATATAATTGTTAGAGAGCTTTGTCGAACTATATGAGTTTGGCGAAGAGGAGATGATATGTTCAAGTATTTTTGTGGTGACCGGTAATGAATCATTGAGCGCTACAGGTGAAATCAAAGTCATCGGTAAGTGAAATTAGTGTGTTGTTTCGGACATAAGCTCAACCGAATGAGAATTTTGCATTTCTTGAAAGCTTCGCTAGATTCTAAGATATATGCCCATATCATATTTCAGATTCGATAGTCAGTAATTTTATTTTGATTTTAAAATCATGGTTAGGAAGCATATATATGGCGAGGGATATTTCACAACCTATTCCTCTCAATAAGGTTGACGGTAGCGCCAAAACCACAACTAGCAACGATGATGGCCGGATCCTGATGCTTACGATAGTGAGGACGGCCGAATGACTCCAACATGTACTAAATGGGTGTACTAGTACATGTTTTTTATTGGGTTAATTTTTTCCGTGCCGATACAATTTTAACGGTTTGCCAATATGTCATCGGAGTGTCACTGACAGTGGCATGTAGGCAATTTCTAAAAATTATAATGGCATGTGAGTAATTTTCCCTTTATTTATTTAAAATTGACGTTCCTCGTTCTAAAACTATGACTAAAGAGGGGTTTATAATCAATAATAATGATGCTTTCTACAGTACCATCTCCCCTCCCACTTCTTCTCATTGGAACCCCACCTTATCCATCATGACCTTGCCATCCACCTTCCTCTTCCTCTTCCTCTTCTCTTAGGCTATTCACAATAAGGGTTTCATGTGTTAATTACCATGACACATCAGATTTTTTGCTGATATGATATTCAATTAATGAGGGAAGAGAAGGAAGTAGTGTTATCATCATGACATGGTGCTAACCCGTTTCCAAGACAGATGAAACGAAATAAAACTCCCACTAAGAGCCAAATCATTTCATCAGAGAAAGAGAGTATTTCATAAGAGCTAGTTGTATTTAATTACATTAGTTAGCTTAGGAAATAGTGAAATAAAACTCTCCATTGAGAAATGGTATTTCAATCAATTGCAAAGTTGATGTGGACTTCTAGAAAACAGTGTTATAAAACCCATCACTATAAATAGCCTTAGTATCTGTGAGTTTATCACAGACGGAGCTAGTGAAAAGTATATGACCATATGTAGACCAACCTTTATAAAGTAATTTTTAAGTTAAAAATACATGCATTAAACTTAAAGATATACGTACAGTCAATAAAAATAATAAACATTATTTTTTTTGAAGGAGTGAACAGAGACATCCTCTTTGCACCCCTCACATAAAGGCTCGACCCTTGAAATGAATTCAGACTTCAGAGTGCAGTGGCTACAATATTAGGCAAATAAATTAAGCAAGCAGACCGCCAGAGAAAAAAGCATACATGCTCACGAACATGAACGGTCTCCTCCTCCTCCTCGGGCCCCTTATCAATCACAAGCTAGCTAACCAAACCATTTTCACGGCCGTCCAGCCTCCGACTGCCGGGTGCCGGCCAGATCAGATCATCAACTGGACTAGCTGATGACCATGTGCATGCCTGCTTACGCTAATCAATCTACCTCGTGCCTGAAAATCAGGCCGGCCGATCGATCGAATCTTCAATTCCGCCGCGCCGTCGCCGTCCTCTCCGGAAGGCCACACATGAGCTGCTGGCCGGCCGGCCGGCCGGCCGCGAGATCCTTGTCAGCCATTAAGCTGTGTTTGGCCCCTGTCCCTGCCTGCATTATAACTTTACTAATGTTCAGTAACATGCATGGATCGATGCATCATGGGCAGCCACACACATCACCGATTTGCTTTCTGCCAGTGCAACTGTACGCATAACGCATCCATGCGGGGTCACCGCCGATACTGTGAGCTAACCAGTCTCTTTTATCTTTACATGCATCCATAGACCTGTCCAATTCCATGGATACTACATAGGATATATAGATTATGATATGATCCTCCTCCATCCTCTCCTTTTGTTCGCTCTTCTTCTCTTTTCTGCTTATAATTATCCCTTTGGTCATATCTCATCAGCAGCTACGTGCGACAACATCGATAGATCCCGGCCTGTAGCTTCTTCCTAGCTAGCTAGGTTTTGACTCATGCAGTCTGAATTGATCGAAGAAATGAGCTAGGCTAGCTTGGCCGGCCGGTCTGTTGTTCTTGACTAGTTTTGGCAAAACGGCGGCGAGGTGGTGTATGTATAAGAGGAAGAGGCAGCTAGCTAGTAGTAGCTAGGTGAGTAGTGGTGGTGGTTTTCTACGTGGAGCTGAGTCGTCACTGAGTCAGCGCGCGGCGCCATGCATGAATGCATGCACGCACGTGGTTGCATTTGCATTGGGACCGATAGATCGATCGACGACGAGATAGATGATGACTTAGTGTGGTGGATTTCGTTTCGTTTCGTTTCGTTTCGACATCGGTTGTTACACTACGCTTTACATGCATGGTACGCGGTACAGGATCTCGATGAGGTGGCCGATAGATCTTCTATAGACTTGTTGTCATTCCACCATGCTTGGCTTTTTGAAAAGGCGTAGAAAATGTGTGTTGTGTTTTGACACTGCCCCAGTTGTTTGTTGTTGATTTGTTTCTCCGCGAGTCAACACGAACGCTTTACCCCTGTTTTTTTCGTTTGTTTTTCCAAGATTAAAGTGTGGGTACGGTATCGATCGCTCCATAAACGTTTAGTATGGGTTTAGTTGGTTTTACAAAGTGTGTAACAGGATAATTAAGGTGAAGCTATTTTTTTATTTGCTTTAGAAATTTTTATAATGTGTAATAGGATAATTTAAGCTATCTTTATAAAATTTTGATATAGATATACGGGAGCGCTATTCTATACCACGTGTGTAGAATAACTATTCTACACCGACCACGAAAGTATTACTTTCAGTAGTATATTTTCTCAGTAAAATATGAATTGAGTACTACTTTTTTCAGTAATAGATTTCTCAGCGGAATAGTTATTCTACACACGTGGTGTAGCATAGCATTTTTATATATATATATATAATTTTATATAAATGCTATCCTACATCATGGATGTAGAATAGCTATTCTACCGAGAAATCTACTACTGAGAAAAAATAGCACTCAATTGTTATTCTACTGAAAAAATCTACTACTGAAATTAGTCGGTGTAGAATAGCTATTCTACACATGTGGTGTAGAATAGCGCTCCTATATAATTTTAAAGTATTTGAAGAGGTAATAAGAGTTACTGTAATTTTACTGTAAATTTTGGTATTTATCAGTGTCTTAGGTATTAATAGAGATACCAAAATTAATATTAAAATTGTTTCTGCTCTAGTACCTACTCGAGTAATTTAAAATCACTCTTAATATATATATATATATTAAATTTTAAAAATAAATATATAAAGTAAAAATTCCCAATATATATCATGCCAATTGGAGTTAAACCAAGAAAGATCCGCCCTAGCTTTAAAAAGCCCATTACCACAATAAAGGCCCATACGGCCATACCTTCTCTCTCCCGTCTCCGCCGCCGGCGGAGGCGCGGTGAGGTCGGGGTCCTCTCCCGAGGAGGTTCTCTGGGGGCGATGCGGCTGACCTCGGCGTCAATGCACTCGACGCCGCCGCCATTGACATCAATTGAACGTCGCCTCAGCTTCTCGCTCCCCGGCGCCGCCCCGACCCCCGACCGCTCATCGTGAACGCCGTCCCGCCCTCTCGTCCCCGGCGTGTGGCTCACAGAAGAAGTAGCGTCCTCTCATCAAGTTGGACAATTTGTTCCTGCGCAGGCCAAGGTTCAGTGCAAACGGCAGCAAGCAACAATCAGGCACCGATCAGGTAATACTCTGTTTTTCACTGCACACCAAGTGTTCGATCTCTGTTCTGTGTGCACAGAAAAACACATTTCATTCTTGTTTTGCGATCGAGAGGCATATATAGCTATTCAATGTTTTATAGCACTTCACAGTTCACACGTTGAATTTCAATGATATGCCAATGTGAGATATTTAACAAGAGAGGCGAATGAAGTATGCCTGCGTGGCTCCATTCTAGTTTCACAATTTAGTGTGTGCCATTATATTCTTCTGGAATCTATATTGCATAAATCCAACAATTTTAGCTAAAGCTTATTGTTAGTTAAATCCAGGGATGATAATTAATCTATACAAATTTTAGAATCTACTTGTTTATGAATACTGAAGTTGTGAAAGGATGTGAGCAAATTGGCACTAGATCCCATTAGAACTCTGACGTTGAGCGTGCTGAGGCAAGAATAGTACTCCTGACACATGGCCTTCAAATAAGGTTGGACCCGTAAAAAATGAATACTGAGGTCAACAGTTATTTATTTGTGTAGAAACTATGGCAGCAACTGATCCCATACAGTGTAGAAACTTAGCCTATCAGACATGGTGATAAAGATTATTGCAATTTGATTCTCATTTGGATGGCTAGATCCGATTGGTTTGCTTTGGACTTAAATGCCAGTTTCTTGTTTGTTCTTGAAATACTGATTGGTCACAAGTTGGTTCTAACATTCTTGCTCAACTAGATTGATGTTTTTGGTTTGTGGTGCCCTTCAATGCCAAATTGTATGTAAATAATAACAATAATAGTTCATTTGTTTTATTAATGCTAGAATGGTACAGTTTTTTAGCATGTTTGAATGGGGATCATAGTTGATGGCTTTATTGTATCACATAATCTCTTAATGTATAAACATCTTTGTTTTTTCATTATTGTCTTTGCTATTTAGTCCGATAATCGGCCACACATTATTTTTATTCCTCCGCCACTGATTACTCAGTCATCTCGTAGCTGAGGAGGGCAAAAACTGGGGTCCAGTGTATGGATTTGCCAGGTCCAAGATGGAAGAAAGGCAAAGATGGCAAGGACTTCACAGCTCTAGCAGCAGCAAATCCCATGTCAGCCATTTTTGCTGAGCTCATTGCCTCATTCACAAGCTCAATGCCCATAGCAATTTTATCAGGTCCAGGTGGTGCTGCCATTCTTGGAGTTCAACCAGAGCAAGCTGTGATCCTAATCCGTGCCGTCATTTGCCACACCATAGAAAATATGTTGGCAGAGAAGCATTGGTTCAAAGTTCCAACTCAGCCCTGAGGAGGTCTTCTACCTCTGCCATGCTCTGAACTGCATCAGGGTTGTGTCACAGGACAAGAAGCAGATGTCTGAAGGGGAATTGTGGGATCACTTCAGGTCTGTATATAGGAGCCATTTCCAGAGATGTACAAGGCTTACTCACATCTTAGATTGAAGAACTGGGTGGTGAGGTCAGGATTGCAGTATGGTGCGGATTTTGTAGCTTACAGTCACCATCCAGCGCTCGTCCACTCTGAATTTGTGGTGGTTGTCGTTGCAGAAGGTGCAGAGTTCGGCAATAGGTGTGGTCTGATCTTCTCTGTGCACTCAGGGCTTCTGGCAGCGTGGCTAAAACATTGCTGGTTCTGACAATCAGCAACATCAGTAACTGTGAACTGAGCTCCCCATATTGTTTAGAACAGCTTGTTGTTCATGAGAGAACAATCACAAGATGGATGCCACAGCAGTGCCGTGAACAACGATGTAAGTGTGATACTACTGTGAAAAACACAAGTGTAGCGTTCAACTACTGTAGTGTGATACTAGGCTTCACTGTTCTTTCTAGTTTGTTTCTATACAAGCTGAAATTCAGACAACGAAGGTTAACATTTCTGTGGACATGTGTAGCTAGCTGATGTATGAGTTTTGATCCACTCCCAATTTGAAATCCTTAGAGGTTGAAACTTGCCTTAGAATTTTAGTAACAGTGAATTGCATGGGCGGATCCACAGTATGATTATTGCTATCATGAGGAAAATTAGAGAAAAATTGTGGGATTTAAACTAATAACTACGAAAATTCTATAAAATGTATATGTTATTAAGAAACCGTCATCAATTGAAAAACGGAATATATATGTATATATATGAGTGTGAAAATCAATCGCCGTACGTATGCATCTTCCGGCTCACATGCATGCTATATGTGTGGAAAATCACGTAGCTTACCTAAGTGGATATAGTACAACAATGGCGAGTGGCGACTGATCCACGACTGCCAAACAAAAAAAGGAAACCAAGCTGCACTGCGCGCGCCTGCACGATCGGTCAGTACGGGAAGCCGTAGCCGGCGCCGTTGGCGCGCCGCTCGCCGCCGGCGGTGCTGGCGGCGTAGAGCAGGTCGTCGAAGCTGCAGAGCTCGTAGGGCGGATATTCCAGGCTCGCCGGCGCGGTGACCGCGCCGCCCCACGCTTCCTGCTTGACCACTGGCGCGGCCGGTAGGTACCCGACGCCGGCGGCGGCGTCGCCCCCGGGGACGGCGTAGTGGCCACCGTGCACCGCCACCGCCGCCGTCCGCGCGCGCGTCCTGTCCGGCCGCGGGGCCGTCGGCTGCGGCGGCGACGGCGCGGACTTCCCGGTGAGCCGCTGCACGACGGATTTGAAGCTCGCGGCGTCGGAGCGGATGAACTGCGTCTCGATGAACTTGACCTTCACTCCGCCGCCGTCGCCGCCCTGCTGCCTGCTCGCTGCGCCATGGAGCTCCATTTATTACCGCCGGCGCTGCGCCCCACAACACACTCCTCCGAGCAAAATCCAAGCTGCTACTGCTACCGTGCTACGTATGCGCTCTTACGCACTCGCGACTCGTTCTTGGGTCGACGACGTGGTGGCTCCGTGGTGGCTGGACCTGGATGTTGGAGACGAAGCCGCAACTTCGACGTGGCTTTTATAGGTTTACCCGTCAGGGGAGCACGAGGCGATCCACCGCTGAGAACCACGCCTCTTAGCCTTACCCCACTGACCGGTGGGCCTGTCACCAGTGGCCCGCGATGTCAGCGACTGTGACTGGCCGCGAGAAGACGGGCGAGTTGGTGAGCGTTTGCCGGTCAAAGGTGCGGGTGAGTACAGCGGAGCGGTCAGCTGAAGGGGGCGGACCGACCGGTCAAGCGCTCGTGCGCAGCGGCGGCATCTCGTCATCTCGTCCACGTAATTGCTTATTGCCCGGTTCTTTGAACAGCATCCATCCTTCTCCAATTTGCCCCAGCTCTGATCTCTTCTCTCTCTCTCTCTAGAAAATTACAGCCAACTTCTCTCTAAGAACAAGAACAGCAAGAAGCAAACTAGAGAGATGCATGAGTCTGAGTGATTGCGAAACAGGCAGAGTTGTGTGGATCACCGTGGATGGGGATATGATGATATTGGGATGTTTGAATGGACCGTGGAAATTTTTTACCCCTGTCGGCATCGTCTCTTCAATTGGCCTGGGGGTGTGGTTATTAGTCCTCGACCATTGATTGCTTGTGAATAGTTTTATGGGTTCTCTTCTGATCTGTTCTTGGTGATGGATTTTATCTTAACCTTGTATATTTGGATTTTAATTAAGATAGATAACCTCCAAAATACGGACGGAGTGATCAGCCATGATATATATGAACCGAGCAAAAAGGTACTATCATTTCTGTAAAATTGGTTCTCTATAGAATCCAATTAGCCTTATGAATGCCACCACAAAGATTATCATGAAAGTGTTGGCTTTCCATCTTGCGAGACGCCTCGATGACTTGATCTCTCTGTCAGGACGCTTTCATTCAGAAGAGGACTATTCATGACAATTTCATTAGAGTTCAACATTCAGTAAAGCATTTCCACTCCTCCGAAGCTCAACCCTGTTCGTCAAACTAGACATCACCAAAGCTTTTGACTCAGTTAGCTGGGAATACCTCCTAGAGCTCCTTCGGAGACGAGGTTTTGGACCTTGTTAGAGGGAATGGATTTGCATGATTCTATCTTCATCCTCCTCGCAAGTTATTCTTAATGGGCGTCCAGGCAAGCGGATCCTACACCGCTTTGGTCATCGCCAAGGAGACCCTCTATCACATATAATATTTATCTTGGCAATTGATCCCCTCCAAAAGCTCCTTGATCTAGCAACGGTGGTTGACATCCTCCCTCCCCTCCCGACGAGAAGCAATGTGCCCAGAACATCCCTTTACACAGATGATGTTGTCATTTTCCTCTCCCCAAAACAACAAGACATCCTCAACCTCTAGGCTATCCTTGATTGTTTTGGAAAGGCGACTAGGCTTATCACAAACTTTGATAAGACATAAATCTACCCCATCATGCGTGATGGTGATATGATTGAGCCCCTCCAAGAGACCGTTCACTACGAATTGGGGCATCTTTCCTTGTAGGTATCTTGGCTTGCCTCTCCATCACAGAACATTACGAAAGATAGACTACCAACCACTGGTTGATAGAATCGGTGGCAAAGACTAAAGGGCTAGGAAGGGAAGCTTCTCTCCTCTCAGGGGTGCCTCGCTCTGTCGCTCACGTGCCCCAAAGGATGTGGCCCCCAACCTTTTTCGTCTCGTGACAAGGAAGAATAAGACCATGGAGTCTGAACTTCATAACTACAGCTAGCTCCGTAACTTCTGACACCTAAACGAGTTGTCTCTACTTAGTGAGTTCATCACTCTAGGGGCCTTGATCAGTAGCTATCATAGAGATCCCTCGGCCCTAGATCAGTATACACGGAAAAGTATGCCTATGCAATCCAATTTGCAAGTTCCATCTGTCCCTCCTGGACCTCACTTATTTGGCAAGTGCGAGCTGAGGGTAAATGCAATATCTTTGTCTAGCTCTCCATCCAACAGAAGATCCTTTGTGATCATGATGATGAGATGACCTCCCATTTGTTGTTCAATTGTGTCTATGTGTGGCAAGTTTGGCAGCTAGTGTTAGTCTGGCAAGCTTCACAAGGTTTTTTCTTGGCGTCCGAAATGAGCGACATGGCTAACTGTTAGTACTCAATATCCATGTTCTTTTCGTCAAGCCGTCATCGATTTCTTAATGATGTCCTCATTTATGTCATCTGAAACCTTTGGAAAGAAAGGAATCAAAGCATATTTCATAATATTGCATCTTCATCTCTCCAAACCTTATGCTTCATCGTTCAAGACGTTGATTACTAGCAGCAACCTCTCTTGGGAGTGAAACCTCCTTAGCCCCTCTTCCCCACTATTGTTTCATAGTAGTTTTTTTCAAATAATATTTTTTAAACAAACTTTCAAATTTGTATAGCCTTTTCAAAAAAATTGGGTAACAATCAGCCGACCAACTGTCGATTGTCACCACGTGGCCCGTAATCGACACTTGATCGGACCAAGTGTCGATTGGCGTTGTTGGTGCGCCGCGCTACGCGCCCGTCCCACGCCACGCGCCCACCCCCTCGCCTTCCGCGCCAGCTGCCTCCCGCGCCCGCCCCATCGCCTCACGCGCCAGCCACCCCCACAACCGTTGCCTATCGCCTCGGCTCCCGCCCGTCCAGTTGCGCGCGGGGCGGGAGCCGAGGCGATGGGCGTGGGGGGTGGTTGGCACGGGAGGCGAGGGGGCGGGCGCGGGGCGTGGGGCGTGTGCGGTGCGCCAACAACATCATTCGGTACTTGGTCGGCCAACTAGCGCGGATGTGGCCATAGTCAGCTGATCAAGTGCCGACTAGGGGCCACGTGGCAACATTCGACACTTGGTCGACCAACTGCTATCTATTTTTAAAAAAATTTAAAAACACTATACATATTTGAAATTTTGTTTAAAACATATTATTTTTAAAAAAATCTAATTCTTTCTGTGGTGTGTACCTCTTTAGAGTTTCTTTCGAGATGCTAGTTGTTACTTTCCTCTTAATTTAACATATCAACAGATCTATTTCTAGCTAGGAAAAAAGCTAGTGCATGCCACATCCCACAAGAGAGCTGCTCGGGATCGATTGAAGTGTAGCTTCCACCATGGGATCTACATATCACCGATTCAGTAGTGATTAAAGAATGATCAGCTGCACCATAAAAATCCACATACAAATTATGCAACACCTCGTACTTTTACTTTGCATTACTCCCGGAAACGGGCAGATCTTCTCGTTATTACAATGACATAAAATTGTACTCTTACCATGGTTGTCCGATCCATAATATTCAAAACAATCTTTTTTTTAGGGTTAATTTTTTACGTGTCACGATAATTTTTACGGTTTGCTGATATGTTATCGGTGTATTACTGATTGATGGGGACCAATGCATCACGGTCACTGATAGGTCACTGATAGTGACAAGTAGGAAATTCAAAAAAAAATAAAATAACAGATGAGAAATTTTTCTTATAGCTACATAAAACATTTTATAGAATAAATAATCTAGACAGCAGTACTATTGTTCAGACTTGATCGAGATTCATTTTAATATGAAAATAAACACTATCCAAATTCGTTACAGGAGAGTAATAGGCTCATACATTAATGTTTTTTCCCTGTTCTCTGACTTGACTGAATGACCGGAGTTGGATATATCATGGACCAAAATAACGGCATGAGCAGCAGCAGCTAGCTTAGCTTTGAAAAAGAGAAGAAAAAACGATCGAATCTCTAAGATTTGTTCTGTAGATGTCATGCTGCTGCGTGCGTGGTTGTCTGGCAGTGATATGATATTCAACAGTCAATCAGTCTTGCAATTAAGCACATGTGCAATCACCAATCTAATCTAGTCAATAAAATGCACATGTATGTACACAAGGGTCACGCTAAACTATTCAGCCGGCAAACTACTCAACTGATGGAGACAAGCTGATACGCCCGTGTGAAATCCGAGTGCAAACATGCATGCATCCGATTCCTCCTTGACTGAACTGATCGAAGGGGAGATGATGTCGTCATTCAACAATATGAAGTTTCGACTTCATTTATTTGGAACCTTAATTGTATAAAGTTGACAAATCGATTCGTGTACGTGTTCTAGAATATTGTGTTAGTTCTACAATATATATTTGGTCTAACCTTAATTGTATAAAGTTGACAAATCGATTAGCTAGTTGTATTTCCCATAAAGGGAGTTGTGAGCTAAAGCTGAGAGATGCATGCTAGGATTTCTCTTCTGTTGACAATTTTATTTGTTTTTTTATGTCTCAGGACCTGCTGTTTGATCCTACACATTAAGCCTAGAATTGAAGAATTGGAAATTAATTATATGAGGTGAGCTATTTGAGCTATCTTAGGGTTTGTTTGGTTCAGATTTTTGAACCAGTTTCCTGGCTCGGAAGCTGGAATCTGAACTAAACAACTCTTTTGGTCACTTAGCTTTTTTAGAATCTGCAGATTCTCATAATACAAATTTGAAAGCTGGTATAATCCAGATTTTATAGCTTCTCAGTTTAACTTTGAATGAATATTACCTAACATGTTATTAAAACATATCAGTTCATGTAAAATTTTAAAAAGTGAAGTTTTAGTAAAATATATCATTTTAGTGTAATTTAAAAATATATAATTATAATATAAACATTACAAAATTTCATGATTACAATGATTTACATGTAAAATTACACATTAATAATGTAACTAAACATCATGAACTACCAAAAATTAAATCTGCAACTATTTCAACTAAACAGGTTATCAGCTTTTCTACAGCTCACAACTCACCACAACTTTTTCACAACACATAGTTCATAACAGCCTTTTCAAAATCTACAACTCAATCAAACACGCCCTTTTTGATTTAGAATCATCAAAACACAACTAAAATTTAATCTGAATTTCGCATGTAGATCAAATTTCTCTCTCAGAAAAAAATTGGGCTGAATTCCTAGCAGGCCAAAACCAAGAAAGCCTAATTAACCAGAGCTGGTCCAACGGATTTTCGTTGGACCGTATAAACAGTAACGCCCAAAACTCTTTCATTTTTTCTACAAAAATCTGACGCTTTGAAAATCCGTAGAAAATTCATTCTAGCCCCGATCGATTGATTCAGTTCCAGTTTCTATTTTTTTATAAAATTATAAATTTAATTTTGTCACTGTTAGAATTAAATTTAGGTTTTTTATTGATTATTTGTATTAATTTGCGTGCGTTTTCGTCGCATAGTCACAGACACCGAAGATACACAGAACAACTCAGTTGAGGATCTAAACTACGTTGCTGATCAAGGCAAGTCTACTTTGATTATGCTTGATCTTAATTTGGTCAAATTTGATTTTGTACAAATTCATGTATAGGACACACGTAGGCATATACCTAAAGTTAACGACGATGATCCATACGATTAAGTCAACTAAAACCTAAAACTTAATGCACTTAGCCTCCGTGATATTGATTATCCTTATTATATTTTGTAAATTTGATATTGGTGTTTATTCATTTTATATTTGTCTTTGAATGATGCAGACAATCAATTACATTGTTACACAAATCTCTCACATTCATTCTATATGATTTTCTGATTTCAGACGATCGTAAGTTTAACGAACTACTAGCAGATTGCATGGGGCTTAGGTAGAAATAGCTATTAAAATATATTAATAAGTGAAATTGTTAATATGTTTAATTAACTTGTGGATGTATTTAATTATCTTATGGACTTATTTAAAAAATTTATCGTGTTATCTTAAATCATTGCTCTAGTTCTGTGAGGAGCTGAGTTTTATTCCAACACAAATGAAATTGATGATCTTGATGTTATGTGAAGAAGTTTTTTTTGATTATGTGAACATGCTATGAAGCTTTATTTATAGCTAATATTTTTCCTATAATAATGAAATTGATTCTATGGTGTAGTGGCTAGTCCACTCGAATTCGACTCACCTTCTTTGAAATTTTCTAGGATATCATCCCAGCTTCAAAAAACAATACATGACTATATTAAGAGGTATTAAAATTAATACTAAAAATAATTTATGATAACTCCTTAAATATAAAATTGATATTTCAAATTTCATACAACTATACACAATTTCATAAATTAACATTTCAAATTTCATACAACCGTACACAATTTCATAAATTGACTTTTTACACAACTCACAGTTCAAAGCAGCTTTTTCACAGTCGTTTCAGCCAAACGATTTTTAGCTTTCTCACTGGACATCCTACAACAGTTTTTTCACAGTCCACAGCCAACAACAACTTTTTTTCTAAAGCCATAGCTCAACCAAAGTTGATCAGGCTTGGACGCCCGTTGAGAACTCGATCTGATTAATTATGCTCGATGTGCCGAATGTTTTTGCTGGATTGGCGATGTAAGAAGCCAAGAAAACTTTCAGTTCAGGAGTAAATCACTAGTTTAGTTGTGAGCAATATAATACCCAAAAAATCTGCACCGCCATCAATGCAGCTTAAACCCTATTACGGTATAATTAACCCATCAAAAACAAATTTTAGGCTCTCTCCAGCATCCAGCGTTCAAGAATACTGTCCAAGTGCGTGCGTGCATGCAGTGGTCCCTAATAGCTAGTTTTGGATGCTCGATGGAAGGACGATCATGTAAATTTACAGATGAAACATGCATGTGGAATCAATGCAATTTGAAATAAAATGTTTACCATATGCATGGTTCATACTTGACACATCACTAATCGTTGAGTTTTAGTACTGCTTATCCTGACTTTACATAACTATATATCTAAGATCTACCTGTGAGGTGCGTGTCTTATTCTGATATCACCCAAATGTTCAGACATCTGACAGACTCATGAGTACTGACTATATATGAACGAGCTTGGAGGCATTAACTCTCACGACATCAATCATCAATTAGTGATCAATAAATGATCTTGATTATTCACATATACTCATCGGATATTTATGCTAATTGAAGAACTAATTAAACTGTTGTACGTTGATCAGTTGGTGTCTGGATTAATATAATGGTCATCCTTGTCCTTATTTATGAACAACACTACTCGTCATCAATTTGTGAACAATGCTTACACTGCTGAACATGCAGAAGAACAGAACAATCATCAAGGGGAAGCTAAGTTTAATTTCTCTGCAAGTGTGTACATCTCCAGCTCGTCCATCGGCACAGAATACAGATAAAATTATCAGCACTACAAGCCCGGCCGAGCAGGAGTGGAGATTACTCAAAACTTACTGCTTGCATGCTCGATCGTTAACAATTAGCTAGCCAGCAGCTAGCATCGCTGCACATGCATGTAGCCAAAGCGAATGAAATCATCTGCATCGATCATGCATCGGTCGTGCCAGCGGATGAGCTGCATCGATCCGGACGATCGATCGAGCATGCATATGCGTGGGCAGCGTGGCATGGTACGTTGCTTTATTCTCAAGACAGCACCCCTGACAGGGGGCCTCTAGTAAAACCCTAGCTGCGCCTGACTACGAGATGCATGGGCGCGCGCGGCATTAATGGCGGCACGGATGCCGAGGAATGCTGGCGGGGGCGGAGGGCACATATCGATGCACGACACCGATGCTTCAGCAGCAAGCGTCGGCCGGTCTCAGTCTCACTGCACATTGCCGTGTTTGTTGTTGGCTGCAGATCGATCGAGATCATATCATATCATATCGACTGCATGCATGCAGCAGGTCGATCTCTCTGTGACGTGATAGGAGTCAACCACTGCGTCGACATGAAGGAACCATGCAATAATATGCATCTGATCGATCGCCATGTTATGTTATGGCGTGCATGAAGCAATGCAAGATAGAGTCACCATCGATCTGCAGAAGAGCCTACAGCATGCAGGTGTAGGAGACAATGTTGCAATTCTAGGGGGTCTAGCTAGGGTTCTATATTGCTCCATGAACAGAATTACCGAGATTAAGTAGAAAATTTCAGCTGTACATGTATATATATATACTAAGATTAAAAGTAACAGTTTTTTTGGATTTCCCCCCTAAATTTTCTCGACCGTCGGATATTTTGATCCAACGGCTGACGCTCATTTTTCGTCTCGCTCGGCGCGTGCGATCTCCTCTCCTCTCCCCGGCGCGTCCGACGCCCCCATCCCGACGACTCCACCGCCGTGTTCCTAGTCGGGGCCGTCGGGGCGCGGAGGAGGCACGAGGCAGCGCTGGGGCCATGGAGGCTGCGTCGGCGTCGGCGCTAGGGGCGGCGGGGCTGCGGGGAGGCATGCTCCGGCACAAGCGCACGCCCAGCTCCCGCACGCTCGATGGGCTCCGCCGCCGCGAGCTCTCGATTGATGACTCCGTCTCCCGCGCGCTCACCATCTGGACAAGATTTGCCGCCTCGGTGAGCGGCGGCGAAGGTGGCGCGCTGGCCGCTGGCTCTCCCACCTCCGACGCAGTGGGGTTGCCGAGAGAAAGGAGAAGAAAAACAAGAGAAAAAGGAAAGGGGAAAAGAAAAAGGTTTGGATTTTTTTTTCACAAATATCATGATTTTACATTTTAAATATTTCATAGAATTTCAAGAATTTTAGAAATAAAAAAATATTTTAGGAAATAATAATTAAATGCTGGTAAAAATTGCAACATGTTGTGTCGACGAAATTTTTAACCCGTTACCGGCGTTACGCATGGCCGCATGGGCACTGTGCTAGTGTGTGTATATACAATTATATACATGTTGTTTTACTCCAAAAGATTTTAGTTTATCATGAATTTTATTACACTCAATCAGTTCACTGAAGTAAAATAATTACACATCCTAAATAGCACTATGAATAATTAAACAGTTACACATCAAAAATTTCAATTCGGAACTCCAGGAAGAGAACCATGCTTATGACCAGCGGAGGTGAGGCCAATAGGGACCATGAGTATGATTTTTTTTATAAATTTTGGTTAATTATTTTATGCACTTGCTTTTCAAAATTGACATGTTTCAATATAAATACTAGAAACACACTTATTGAGTTAAAAATAGTATGTTGACCTAGAAAAATACCAAAATGTTAAATGAAATAAACTGTGTTGTATTTTGATTGTACAAAAAAATCCTAGTTCAAATAAATTAACCATCATTTTTTTCAAACCTAAATCATTACTTCTTTAAACTCTAATTCATTCTCGGAGAATCTCCGATTTCTAAATACCCTGCATGATAAATTTTTCAAAATATTTTTAAATTTGTATCACAATGTCTATATATCATATCATAGTATCATGATAAGTATCGTGTTTTTAAGACTTTAATTGATTTTTTTAGAATTAAAAATCATTAAGCTCTTCGTTGCCGATCGAGTGTCGCAACTTATATTTTACAAAAATTTCTTTACATGTATTGCTAAAGGATTAAAAATGGACTCAAGGACATGAATATGATTTTTATACAAATTTTGGTTCATTATTTCATGCATTTGCAGTTCAAATTTGACATATTTCGATTTAAATCCTAGAAACACGCTTAATAAATAAAAAATAGCAAACTGATCCACAAAAATGCAAACTTTCTAAGTTGAATAATATGTGTTGCATTTTGAGCGTAATTATTTTAAGTTAAAACCATGATTTAAACTTCAATTAGAATAAAAAAAGTTTCACATGAAATAAGACATTCCTTGGTTTGCCCAATATTTTAAAAAAAACACTTGGAAAACCTTAGGGTTTGCCGAGTGTTCATTACCGGCACTCAGTAAACTTTATTTTTCGTCACCGTCGTACGTCATCAACACCTAGAGTTGGCGACCATTTTTCGTTGATTTTTTATTCTTTGTCGAGTGTATAATATTCTGGCACTTGGCGAAGATCATGTCCCTTGAATGCACTCGGCAAACCCAATCTTGAATGCACTCGGCAAAACCAATGGTACTCAGCAAATTAAAGATCTATTTTCCCGTAGTGAAGGGATCCTTTTGTACTTATATGTGTTTGTGGAGTTTAATTTATATATATGTTTAAAACTTTAGATGACTCGTGTGGAACAATGTATGAAACATTAATTTGGCACTATATATACCCCATGCAGAGATACTTAAATAAGCTACATCTATCCACTTGTTGATGAGAGCCTGTCGGGTAAACCCGAAAATTAAAGTACATGTATTTTTAATTGTGTTAGGTCAATATTAATTACAATATTACTTGAGACTTAGAGTATTATTAGTATGTATAAGACGACAATATTTTCATATGTTTTGCATTGTCTGGTTCTGTCATTATATCGATCCTACCTATACTGTAGAATTCAGAACGACTTATTATAGCTAGAGCTACTAGACATCGCGGCTAGAATTCATGAAAAGCTTCAGCAATTAATTCCTCGTTTGTACCGGGCGTCTAGATGTGTTATTAATTAATTATATCGAGCAAACTTTATGATAATATTTAATTTCTAACTTGCCTTAATAGATCGATCGATTACCCCAGCTAGCAAATAAAAGCCTAGCTATCTGTCTGAATTGAAGTCCGATCAGAACAAGATGAATTGAAGAAATGGTATCATTTTATATATATAATGAGTTAACCAGCAGCTGCTCTATCTGTCTCAACGTCCGTGGTTGACCAGGTTCCTGCAAAGAGCCATCCTATCCGGCCGTGCATCGATCGGAGAGAGCGCATTAGCTAGATAGATAGCGTATGAATCCCTTCAGCTACCCAACAACACGATCGAGAAGCACTAATCAAGTTAATTTGGTCAGAATCATCAGTAACCAACGTGCATATCTGCATATGCATATGCAAATTAACATGCATGCATGCATCGAAGGTTAGCTAGGTAGATCAATATTTAGAAATTAAAGGAACTCCCGCCTGATCGAAATGAGTCAATGACACTGTACTCGCTACTTTAATTTTTCACACATCGATCGATCGATCGATCGATCATTTCCAGCAATCGTTAAGTTAATTATTAGCAGGTTCTTTTAGAATTATTTATATAAACCGGCCACTACATCTAATTAAGATCATATCGTTAGCAGCTGAGTGCGTGCTAATTTCTTGTCATGCATTACATTACACGTGCACGCAGAAGGTTAATTATATTATGTAGTTTTGTGTACTTAACTGTTCTATCTCGATTAAAACTAGAGTTTCATATCGATATTCAACGGCATGCGTCGAGAGGATGAAAGTTTGGACCAATTTCTAAACCATCTAATTACAATTAATTAAAGAGGTTTATCTATAATATAATATAAACTAAATTTCTGGTTTAAAAAATTAAAATAAATCGGTGGGTTTGTGTTGGTGTAGCTAACGTAAATATTTTAAACAATTCGAACACTACAGGAGACTATTTGTTTGCCGAGTACCCTAGGCACTCAGCGAAGTCCATAATACACTCGGCAAACGCTTCGCCGAGTGTGGCACTCGGCGAAACGTACTTGGTGGACTCGTTATCGGCATAGAGAGGTTCGCCGAATGCATTTTATCGGGCACTCGACGAAGCTTTTGCCGAGTGCCAAAAACAACAGTCGACAAAGAAAAAAGAATAACGGGGACGTCATAGACATTTTGCCGAGTGCCCAAAGTTTGGCACTCGGCAAACATAAAACCTGAAAATAATAAAAAAATCTCAGGACTCCTGAACACACATTTTGTCGAACATGTGGCGGGCACGATGCCATGACATGGCGGTGGGCGGGGCGGTGTGCGCTGCAGGGCGGCACGGCGGGGAGGGGCCGCACGGGGCGCGCCGCGATGGGGGCGGGATGGGGTGCGCCGCGCACGGAAGGGGCGGGGCGGGGCGTGGTGTGGCAGCACGGGGCGCGCCGCGCCAGGGTTGGGACTGGGCGCGCCGCGGACGGGGCTGCCATGCCGGGGCGGGGCGTGTCCTGACGGGGCTGGGGCGGTGGCCATGCACCGTGCTGAGTGCTTATATTTTACTGAGTGCCCGATATAATACACTCGGCAAAAAATTGAACACTCGGCAAATTTCAGATTTCCGATAGGGGTAGTTGCACATGATTATTTCAGATACTCCATTCGGTATAGAAAAATAAGTCATTTTAGATGTGATTTCATACCAATGAGTTATTAATTAGTGTGTATTTTCCTTGTTTGTTCCTATTAAATACAATGCGATAGTAAAAATAGCACAGAAAACGAGAAGGAAATAGTACTACTTCAGGGGTATAAATGTCCAAAATGCAAAATGATTTGTTTTAAACAACTCTTGTTATAAATCTAAAACAACTTGTTTTTTTAGAGTGGAAGAAATATATATTTAGTTGTTGTTGTAATTCAACAGACGAGATAGTCTTGGTTAGATGGGAAAAAAATTCTATGGGGAGGGCCTCAAACTTGCTCCCGTGATGCCCTTCCCCGGCCCGGATATCTGCCATATGGATTGAATGACATCCACCGGTGCATATGAAGCGGCGAGCACAAGGCGGCGGGGGATGAGCTGCATAGGTGACTGAAGCAACCGCGGGACGGGGCGGGGTGCGAGCTGCGTGAGCAGCTGCAGGAGGTGTGAAGCCGGCACGGCGGAAGCGGCAGCTGGCTGGACACGACTAAGGTGGCCGGAGCAGCCGTGAGGTGGGACAGGCCAAGAGTAGCGCAAGCGGCTCGCCGAGGGGAGATGTGAAGCCGTCGCCGATGCACCACCTGTCCCGGGGTAGATCTGGAGTTTCTACCAGCGCATCGCACATCCCATGGCCCTTCCTTCGCCGCCCGCGTTGCTCCTGCGCCCACCGCTGGCGTGCTGCTGCCACCAGCGAGCCACCCGCCCCACGGCCTCCCGCGCTCACCGCCGGCCACACGCTCCACGGCCTCCCGCTGGTTGTGCCGCCTTTGCCACATCCCACCAACCACTGCACGTCGCGCCGCCTCGCGCCCATCAGATGTAAATCCACGTGCAGTGGCAGATTTCGGGGGATTTTACACAAGGGAGTTTGAGGCCCTCCCCATAATTTTTTTTCTTGGTTAGACCACCCTGCAGGCATGAATACAAGGCAGATTTCGAACCTCATTCATGCATGCGTACGTGGAAATTTTCATGTGTCTTCCCTTAATTATTTTCTGTATGGCTGTGACCGTGTCTCTACGTCGCTTTTGTTCCCAATGTGTCCTAGAGCATCGTGCACGTAGCACTTCAAATACCCGGCCCGGTACATGCATGCATGCATTTTTCAGAAAATTATATATATTTGGATGCACACAATAAATTAACTACATCAATTAATTAATCTAGTAGAGTTGCTTTCTTGAAAACGATCTAGGCACCATGATTCTACTATACACTCCGAAACTAACACAATTCAAGCTGAATTGACAACCAAACGTACAGCTTAGACATCACAATCTATGAAATTTATATTTGTATTTTCCGTATCCTACATATATATATTTGCATGTTGTGCACGCTGATTTTTAGATAATGATATGATGTAGTGCACGATATGGTACATGAATAGCTATATATATATATATATATATATATATATATATATATATATATATATATATATATATATATATATATATATATATATATATATATACGGTAGTGCTATTCTACACTACGTGTGTAGAATAACTATTCTATACCGACTACTTTTAGTAGTGGATTTTCTCAGTAGAATAGCAATTGAGTACTTTTTTTTCTCAGTAGTAGATTTCTCGGTAGAATAGTTATGCTACACCCGTGTGTAGGATAGCATTTATATATATATATATATATATATACAAATGTTATTCTACATCACGGGTGTAGAATGCTATTCTACTCCGACATGGAATTGGAGGTCGGGATTGGATGGGGGGCACGTTGGATGAGGTGGGCACGGTTGGGTTGATCGGTGTAGAATAGCATTCTACACCCGTAGTGTAGAATAGCGTTCCCATATATATATATATATATATATATATATATATATATATATATATATATATATATAAATGTTATCCTACACCACGGGTATAGAATAGCTATTCTACTGAGAAATCTAATACTGAGAAAAAAGAAGTTCTCAATTGCTATTCTACTGAGAAAATCTACTACTGAAAGTAGTCGGTGTAGAATAGCTATTTTACACACGTGGTGTAGAGTAGCGCTCCCATATATATATATATATATATATATATATATATATATATATATACCCACACACACACATATACATATATATACACACAGACATATATATATATATATATACATACGAGAGTGTTATTCTACACAACATGTGTAGAATAGCTATTCTACACCGACTACTTTCAGTAGTAGATTTTCTCAGTAGAATAGCAATTGAGTACTAATTTTTTTAGTAGTAGATTTCTCGATAAAATAACTATTCTACACCCATATATAGTGTAAGATAGCATTTGTATATATATATATATATAATGTATCTGTTATATAATACACACCCACAATTGTTCATTGTTATCATATATATCAAATTTAAGTATCCGCAATTAATTCGAATTGCAGCTTTGCAAGTTAATTTAATTTGATGGTTTGCATTGGCAATGAACTGCGTGCCTAGTTAAAATTCAAGATCAGATAGCACGCAAAAGCAGTAATTTGTTTCGAATTTACCAAGCTAACTAGCCGTAGATCCCTAATTGGGACAAGTAAAGTAACCAATATAATGCTACAGGTCCTATGGCAAGAATAGATTAGATCGATTATATTAGTGAAGGATACATATGGTGAGATAAAGTATGGCTCATATTGCATGGAATAGAATAGAAGAAGAATGGAGAGATTGGGATTTGTAGCGAAATGGAATTAGAGAGGTTTAATTCCGTTGCTCCCCTGACTCCCACGTGCAAAGTCCGAGTAACTCCAACTCAACAGTCTACTGTATTAATTTTTTTTTGCATAAACGCACCTTAACATGCGTGGCTGATGAACTCTATGTGATCTTTTATGTTTGGCAAGGGGTGCATTTGCAAAAAACACGCAATAATGATAATTATGATACACTGTTGCAGATGGAGACACCTAATTGCTCTTTCTGAGGCCAGTTTTGGGGCAGGTCCCCTATTCAAGGGACAAAGGCACCTTCTTTTCATTTAGTCCTTCCAAAACCATGCTCAAGACATGCATGGACACTCTTACTGTGACCATATCATCTGCAATATGGTCAATACCTCACTGATTAATTAACTAAGCTACACTACACTGATAGACAGCTCAAACCCACTCCTCCAGCACAGGCAGTACAGTAGTAGTAGCTAGTGGTGCATATTTTACACCCCTATGTAGGCCAGGCTTGTATTGAGCATCTTGGACTTGGACTTGCTAGGTTAGCTTTCTAACCCTACCCCTCTCTTCCATGCATATAACCCATACACATCGTCTGCCTTCTGCCACCCTTTTCCTCTTGTTTTTGTTGCCTTCGTCTCTATCTAGCTTTCTGGTGCTTTGAGGAGCTGCGTGCAGTTGAGCTAATCAGGGCAGAGCGGCAAAGGCAGGAGGAGATTTCCAAGGTTTATGTTCTTCCGATCCCTCTTGTTCTTTTTAGCCCTAACCATGCGGAGAGAAAGGTATATATATAGCTAGCTAGTCAAGATTGCAGTTTCATTCAAGCAGTTGATCTGGTGTACGTTTCTCCAAACAATGTCTACTTCGCAGATCTTAGGGCAGGGGCAGCATCAAGAAGAAGGGAGGATGCATCCGAGCGGCGGCGCTGTGTCGGTGCCACCGGGGTTCCGGTTCCATCCGACGGACGAGGAGCTCCTTTACTACTACCTGAGGAAGAAGGTGGCTTATGAAGCCATAGATCTTGATGTCATAAGGGAGATCGACCTCAACAAGCTCGAGCCCTGGGATCTCAAAGGTAATTAATTATATATACCCCATCAATCAGATTCAGCTGGACCTGCAGGACCTAGCTAGCTAGGGCAACAATCAATTAGCATGCAGCTACATACCTAGATGGATCATATCTGTCATGAAATGGAGCAACGAAGTGATGGAGACATATCATGGTGCGGTATTGCATATACAGATCGGTGCAGGATAGGGACTGGGCCTCAGAACGAGTGGTACTTCTTCAGCCACAAGGACAAGAAGTACCCGACAGGGACGAGGACGAATAGGGCGACGATGGCAGGGTTCTGGAAGGCGACGGGGAGGGACAAGGCCATCTTCCTCGCCAACGCCTGCCGGATCGGCATGAGGAAGACCCTCGTCTTCTACGTCGGTAGGGCTCCCCATGGCAAGAAGACCGACTGGATCATGCACGAGTATCGCCTCGACCAAGACAACGTCGACGTTCAGGTATACATATAATATATGCTCATCCATATTCCATACTATGTTAAGTTTGTTTCTTGTTAGGATGAAACATTTTCATGATGCCATGCATGAAATGCCAAAGAGTACATCAGTTTTGTTATATATCATCAATCACCTAAAAAGAGTTTTATTTGTTTGTCCCTGAACTATTGCATAGCATATGTGTGTGTGTGTGTGTGTGTGTGTGTGTGTGTGTGTGTTAGTTCATGTGGTCGACAAATAACAAAATTTAGCACATGTGCAGGAGTTGTTCAATGGAAACTTG
Source organism: Zizania palustris (assembly GCA_019279435.1). NCBI lineage: Eukaryota > Viridiplantae > Streptophyta > Magnoliopsida > Poales > Poaceae > Zizania > Zizania palustris. The sequence continues at coordinate 57,067,502 of JAAALK010000283.1, forward strand.
CATATTAGTCAGTAAGGGTTTCTGGGTACTGAGGGGGAGTGATGAAGTTAACCTGCAGCTTGATTAGTTAGTTTACTGCGATTGATCTGGTCTGAAATGTTGCAGGAAGATGGCTGGGTGGTGTGTAGGGTGTTCATGAAGAAGAGCTACCAGAGAGGCCTCAACCCGGCAGAGATGGCAGCGGTGGACGACGAGGAGCTCCTCCACCACCCCTTCCCGGTTCCTCCGCTCCCCGGTGCGGCGAACCAGAAGCACAACGGCGGCCACCATATGCAGCACCACCAGCACTACGACGACTTCCCTTCCTTCGACCCCACCATGCAGCTCCCGCAGCTCATGAGCGCCGAGCAGCCGGCGGCGGTCGCCGCCCCCTCCTCCCTCCTCCCCGGCCAGCCGGCCGCCGCCGCTATGAGCTCGCTCGACGTCGAGTGCTCCCAGAACCTGATGAAGCTGCCGGCAGGCGCCAGCACCGGGCTGCTCCACACCGGCGACCACCGCTTCACCGCCGCCACGGACTGGTCGATCCTGGACAAGCTCCTCGCCTCTCACCAGAACCTGGACCAGCTCTTTCAGGGCAGGGTCGTCGCCGGAGCGACGGCACCGGCGGCGCCTAGCCACCACCAGCAGCTCATGGAGCTCGGCGGCAGCGCAACCTCCTTACAGAGGCTTCCGCAACTGCAGTACCTCGGCTGCGAGGCCGCCGACTTCCTCAGGTTTTCCAAGTAGATCCATGCATGCATGGACATGGACTTCAATTAATTAAGTTAGCTTAATTAGCAGCCATGATCGATGATGAGCAGTTGATGGTGATCTGATCAGCTCATGCTTTTCGTTAGACTGGTTAATTTGATCTGCTTTTTGGTATGGAGCTTATATATTAATGCTTCAAAGTGTATATACGCTCTATGATGCTATGGGACCATATGCATGCATGCAATGTCATATCTCTACTAAGTTCTACGCTACTTTGGATGGACAACCTAATTAGAAGTTAGACATGCATGAGAGAATTACTCGTTCTGATGTTCCCATGCATTTTGGATTAGGTTTGATGCTTCTTATTATTAGTAGTTTTTGGTATCCTTGATCGAGTCCTTGTTGGAGGATGAATAATAAGAAGAGATATTGTCATCTTATTTGCTTTCTCAAGTTAATCAAGATGTGTTATACCTAGCTACATATATGGATTATTGCTCATGATCTGTATTAAGCTTCATACAAATGTTGGAATATTAGACGTACCATCTTGATATATAGTAACTGAAGGATTTAAGCAAGCAACCATACGTGCATATTATATATCTTGCTAGCTAGCTGCCATTCTGTTTATTTGGTTTGTTGTGACACTTTCCTGCTTTTCCATGAATGGTTTGAATTGGTGTCTATTCCACTCATCAAAGTGTTTGTTAGCTCCCTTCAAATTGGAACAAAAAATAAAATTAATTATTAGCTATTATATTTGTGGTGCTACATCCGCCTGCACTTTTGTTATTTATTTCTAATGACTGAGATTCATGAACAACCAACCAATTCACCTAGGTCTCAAACTCAAGACCTGTTTGTTATTAAGGGAAAATTACTACTAGTTCAACCCAAAGCTTGAGCTGCAAATTAATATACCTGAGAAATCTCCTTCATTATTATATTGCCGGCGACCAGAAGAAGTCCAAAACTTTTGTTATGAAAAAGTGTACGCTGCTTGGACAAATAATTTTTTCTTGTAGTTTTTCATTACGATTTGCATTATGTTTTGAGAAATGAAGATGCATTATGTTTGTTTGCCCTATTCAGTCATATATGAATTTACCAACGCAACCAATTCACACCAACTCACCAAGAGCTTAATTAATTTAATAACGGAAGATAGGGAATCAACGCGAGTGCAAGTCTTTTAAACATGCCACTTATTTCCAGGCAAACTTTTTAAAAACGCCAAAATTCAAACAAATTATAAATTTAAGTAGTACTCCGCTTAGCTAGGGTGTTCTACTGTGGTGTCAGCACGAAGCAATGGTTGTTCTTCCCCAAGTTTAATTTCAACCCTTTTTTTCTGCAGAGGCTGTTCTTCTGTAAAACTGTAATTTCCGCACGACGATTCGACGCAAATCTCGGAAGCTATTATATTTTAACATGATTAGCACGAACTACACACAGATAATCTGGAGCCCTAGCCAGCTTCAACCAAGCCGTTGCCCTGGTTTTGTTTACAGAGGCCAATGAGTTCTCGAATAATGCAGGAGAGATGTCGCTACCTAGCAACGCCAGCTGCGTTACGCTGCTGCTGCTTCCTCCAGGCCCCAGGCCGAGCAGACGGCGGCGATGCAAGGTGCAAACCATGACTGGTAAAATTCTGTCTCATCAAAGTTCGTGTGCATGGAGAACATAAATCTAATAAATAGGTGAACATATATTGGTTTGCTGCTAGCTAGATACATAGCTTTTGTTCGAATTTTCCTACTGAAAAAAAATGATTGCAGCGAGCAAAGTTTGACCATGCTAACTGTCAGTTATTTGTGCTAACATATATATGCAGTGCTGAGTGAATAATCAAGCAGACGTGTACTTACGAATGTGAAATGATGGTTTGTTACAGTGTGGCATAAACGACTAAGCTCACAACGAAGCCTAGCAGGGCACCAGCTGCAACCTGCAGCTCTGTGTGGCCAACGGACTCGCTCAGTCTGCTGCACTCTGCGTAAGCCTCCTTCAGCTCTGTAAATTCGGTCAGCTCTGGATCTGAACTTTGGAGGGCCTTCAATCTCGACGTTCTCGGGTAGGGGCTCGCAATTGAACCTTGCGAAGAACCCAGCTTCTCAGGCACAGGGACAAGCTCGGCAACCGTCTCGGGCTTTGAGGACTGGAGTTCAGAGGGGAAACTTGCCAAGCAATCGTCCTCCAGATTTTGAGTCGTCTTCTCTCGAAGGGTCCATAACTTTTTTAAAATCCTTGCATGGTTGCCCACCTCTCTCCTCACTCCCTGTTGAGAACATCCAATGTGAATCACATCAGCAAAAACTCTGGTTATTTCAAAATTATTTATCAAAGTGAATAAGTTCTGTAATCATGCAGGTGGCGCAGGTGTGACAACGGAATAACATAGAGGGCATCATACAGACTGGTCTGGTCACAACATTAAGCTAAGATGAATTTGACCATGCCAAAATTAACTCAGATTCTGAAGTGCAGAATCGATAGACTTATAATGGCTAATTTACTGACGAACAGCATGCATCATGTTGTGAAATATTCACCTTTCAACACAGAATGTTATGTCTAGATGTGGAGGTATTAGGCAAACAATGAACTAGAATGTGAACAAATTAAGAAAGAACAAAAGCAAGGAAGGCAATACCCCAGAGCTATATCCTGAAAGTCACACTTCACTAAAGCTACAACATAGAAGGGGTTGGGAATTAGCAGAAAAATTTAGCATAGTGCTCCATGAGTCATATATATCATGATTATCCACGTCCAGAGCTATAGCAACCTTGCATATGTGCTAACTAGATGATATCAACTAAAAAAATGCACCAGAAACAGTGAGACCAAGCTGGTCCAACTGAATGGGAACATCTCTACCAAAACATAGCCATAAACTACAAATAGCAAATTAGTGAAGAATTTAATCCTTCATAATTTATGATGTTGTCATACTCCTGCGATGTTTTGATAAAATGGATACAATGATACATCAAACTGAGTTTTGTAATAATTTGGACACATGATTATATTTTACTCGTAATGTAAACAACTATATAAATGTACTGATTAACGATAACGAGCTACCGAGATTCGATACTAAAATTACGTGATAAAGTCAGGATAGTTTCTCATGAAAATCAATATATTGGTATTAAAAAGGGCACCAGACCAACTCCTCATCCAAGCTAAACATTTTGTGTTAAAATCATGTTCCCAAAGGAAGCAAGATGATGCATAATACATATTCCATTTTTGGGGTTCTATACCTAGTTGACTAGTTGTGAATACAAACCTATGCAATTGTTTTTAGCATATTCATCTCTTTTTGGTGGGGTTTGAAGAGATGTTAACATCTGATCACAAAGCATTTCACCAATCTAGCAATCCAAAGCTACAATATACAACTTAATATTACACAGCACAAGATATATAAAAAAGACTGGAATTCTCATATGACGGGAAACCACCAGAACAAAGTTCCTAGAGCATATCCCAGACACTTATATGATCAGTAAGCTGGCTGATACTGATTAGTGCCTAGCTGACTACAAAAATGAAAAACAGAAGATGAGAAAATAAAAAGGCATCAAAAGCCCACCACACCTGAGCATCATACATTACGATCGCTGCGAACACCACGGACATCCCAAAAATGGAGTCTGCAAAGCCCCTGTGTACTAAACACAATATTCAAGAAAGAAATAAAAAGACACAACATAAGGCAGAAACAAACAGAAAAATTAAAGCGCTCAAACCAAGGAATTTTCAAGAAACTAACCTTTCTAGCCCAAGTGAAGAAGCCACTGCTACAACAGCCTAAAACATTTGAAATTAGAAAGGAAGTCAGAACCAGGCTTGCCAATTTCGACAAGAAGTAAGTTACTTTGTAGGTAAACCCCTATTGCTAGATAGGATTGATCAGAAATATATTATAATAAAGCAAAGAAGAAGAGATAGTCTGTGTAACTATTTCTCTCTTGCATTCAGAAATCTCCATACAATAAGCAAACTTACACTATGCTAGACATGATTGAACAGAATTACATGATGCTACAATGAAAAAACGGCAACCATTCTAGAATGAAGTGTGTATGATCAAATCTTCCTTGTAGAATAATTCAGTCTCTTATGAATTAATCACACATCCATGGTAATTACTAAGACACGGGATAGTGCCGAATTTCAGAAATATCCATGTAACAAGCAAACTGAAGTACTTTACCCATCACACGGCATCACAATTCACACTGTAGCAAGTTATCCCAAACCCAATAAGAAGCTAAAATCAGCAACGAATCGTCTCACCGCGGAGTGGGTGGAGGGCATCCCGCCGGATCGGACGGCGGCCCTGAGGTCAACGCCGCCCCCATTCATGGCGGAGGTGAACGGCTTCGACAGCTGCCCGACCGCGCTGGCCACCGTCGCCGCAATCAGAACCTAGAAAGAAAAGCGGGAACCAACCCACCAAACCAACGACCGCCGGTTACCCACTGCACGAAAGGATACTGACAAAGCCGCCAACCGGCACCAGAGGAAGAACCTTGTTGCGCGCGAGCTCGGCGAGCTCCTCCGGGCCGAGGTGGAGCGCGGACGCGACCGCGACGTCCCGGCGGCGGCCCCCGTGGGCTGGAGATGGAGGAGACCAAGAGGAGGAGGAGGAGGCGGCGGGATAGGTGAGCGGAAGGGTTCGTGCTGTTCTTGTGGAGGGGGGGAATCGAGAGAAGAGGCAGGATTGCGCCATTGGCATCGTGCTCTCCTCTCTCTCTCACCCAAAAAGGATTTCACTTGCTTAGACTAATACGAATCTTAACCGCTGAAAAGAAAACGTGAGAAAGAAAAAAAAATGTATTTTTGCACTTCAGTTTTTTAATTTCTTTATTTTTACGCGGATATACGAATTTTGTGTAAAAACACTTAGATTTCTAAAAAATCATGCAGAAACATAAATTTTACGCAAATACCCTGTTGCAAAACACAGACATCTGACTAGTATACAATAATGCTTAATATTTTATTTTAAATACGTACAATATTTAGTAAACTTATCAATTCCGGTATCGGCCGGAATAGCCGGTATATACCATTCTGCCATTCAAATCGGTACGTATTAAGTGGTGTACCGTTTCGGCTTCAATACAGGTCATTCCAGTCAATACCGACCAGTACTGATACATATCGGTCATTCCAGTCAAAATTACATTTTGATTTTTTTTAATATGTGTTACATATTACTTATATTAAGCTATATATTATATTGGTATTTAAGTTATACACTATATTTAAGATATCGATGTATTAAAATATATCATATTTAATTGTATTAATAATATTGTAAATATATTTATATTATTTTATCAGACTCCAAAACAGTACACCGATATCGTCCGGTACCGAAATATTTCGTTCCAAGAATCATCAAACCGGAATGGTCACCGAAATGAAATTAACAAGCTTGTTGTTTAGCGATGTCATTTATAGCATAAAAACAATTATATATGGCATATTTGACTGAAACATTTTTTATCAACTAATAAATTATTATTTACGAAACACTGTGCAATTGTTTTTGCTTGTTCTAGCATTCTGGATAACTGCGTTGAAAACGGGGACAATAGAGTCAACTGATAAATCAACAAAACATCAAAGGCCATCAAACATTCGTGAAGAATATTGCACTACATTACGCCGAGTTGCCTAAAATCGTTTGACTCGAAAGAGTGTAGCACCGAACCACACGGAAAAAACGTGTAAAGACGAGTTATTTCAACTCTGAACGAGAGACGAGAGACGAGAGAGTTCGTCTACAACTTTGCGTAGCCGTCGCCCGTCAGCAAGGGTCTACTTAGCACACAAAGATCATTACAAAAACAGAGGTAAAAAGATCAGCACGAAAATACTAGCTAAATAATATGCTTATAAAATCCGCCGTTAATCTAAGGCAATGATAGATTTTTTTTTCACAAATAATATTTATTTATTTTTAAAATTATAATTCTAAATAGCACCGTGAATAAACTTGACCTCTGTCAACATTTCAAATTTCGACAAAAACTCAATCAACATTTCAGAGTTTCTATCGACATTTTAAATGTCGACAGATGCTAAGTACTGAGACAGCAGAAACAGTGAAGCATTCTGCGACAGAAAATTTAGCGACCATTCCGACAAGTACTGAGATAAGGCAACTCCGCCAGAATATTCAGAAGTGAAAACTTCAGGACGGTCAAAAACAGCACCATGAAAACAAAAGGGAGAAGAGTTCCATGGCATGATTCCAATCAACATGTATTGGCAGGAACAGATGAACTGGAAGTTCAGTTATGACGAATTGGTCATGTGGGCAATACTCAAAAGAAACATGTCTCGGCGGCTGCTTCCTGACACGAAAATGGAGTAAAGGGACAAGTTCGATATCCACATGGCTCTAGTGACTCCATTCAAAAGGTTCAGTATCTTATTCATGGGAATTAATATTAGAAGGTGCCACCTTGCTGCAGAAAAAAAATACAAATTTTATCGTTAGAGTAGAACATAGTATGCAAATTTGTAGAACAGCATGACAAAAAATGCACGGTACAGTTTGACAATATTCAAGAATTTAATCATGGTCCTTTAATAATGCTACAGAAAGTTATCATACATCAAAACTACAAAAATATAGAAGCACACTCTATATCAGGCATCAGCGCGGTAGCATGAAATGTTGTCAAAAAGAGATCTCAATGAAAAATAAAAGAGATTGTTAAATCCACGTGAGACATCTGTGAGTACAATAATCCTCTGACTCATGTAAAAAAGTGCAGAATACACCAATATCATATCTACAAATGATCTGAGCATAGGATTACATACAGCCATGGCAGTTAGTTTGACAGATAAGACCTATCACCTATGTTCATAAAAACATAATAAAATGACCAAATGAATTCCTCAGTGGAGTATGGATCATTGTCCATAACTAAAACTCACATGCAAATAAACTTGTGCAGATTTACCAGTAATCATTCTGAAAATTTCATGCGTAGATTAATTTGGATCTAAACTGGGCAAAGGAATGGGAAATTTTGTTTACAAAACAAGTTAGCAAAGACTTATTAGCATGCCCTTTGTAACCTGGGCTGCCAACAAGACTGATTCCATCATATTATTTGTGTCATTACATCTAGCATTAGCAAGGACTATTGTGCACATATTAATATTGTATGGAATAGAACTATGAAATTTTTATGTATGATACAAGTGTAAAACAATCTTAATTATCAGAAGCGTTAAGGGTGAGTTCAGTGAAGGAACTAATCACTCTTGGTAGCTGGCATATCTATTTGTAAGGGAATATATACATTTCTGGCGGGGTGTGCTGTGTATGTTTAAACAGGAAAAGCTTCTAATTTTATTGGAAAAGAAGAACTTGTTGATATAAGTTTGTTGAGAGTTATGCTAATTCATTGTTGACATTTTCCAGTAGGTGGGGTAGTTTCTTTTGTAATTATATGATCATGACCCCCTTCTATACGGCTTTGGCTTATGCATAAGACAGCTTAAGCTTAAGAGTCCAAGTAAACTGCCGTCCAAAAAAAGTTTGGAGAAGCTCACTGTTCTGTTCTAAATAGCTTCTGAAATCTAAGCTTATTGTATATGTAATATGATGAAAATAGTGTATTGCCCATGGCCCCATGCACTTATTTTGTTTAGTGTTTAGTTGATAATAATATTATTTAGAACTATTTTGTTGACATTAGGTGAAGTGGAGATTCAAATAAGCTCAAGAAGCCTCAAAGCATGAGCTTTTTTGCAACAGCATGACCTAATATGTGCTTATCACTTATTTGGACAATAAATTTTGCCTTCTAGGCAGCTTATGGCTTTTTCAGAGCTATAAGCTGGCAATAAGTTGTCTAGAAGGGAGCCTATATATAATATCTCAACAGTACTTGCTTAGTTGCTTATATATTTTTCACACGTCAGTCTCTTGCTATCTTACCTGTTTTATTCCCTTTGCAAAAAAAAACTACCATAGACCTCAAGAATAACCATAAAATGAGACTTTGTATTATATTATCTACGAGCAAAGTATCAATTTTACTTGTCATTTAGATAGTGACATTCATTCATTTTACATGTCATTTAGAGAGCGACATGATTGTCAATACACACCTTTGATCACAACTTTTGTCAATCGCATGTCCATAAATGTTATTATAAATAGTGTTACAAAGTATTTTTCATAAGAAACTTATTGATTACATTTTCACATAATAAAACTATAATATTTTTTTTGCATATTACTATATTAGTGTTAAAGCTTGACTGCAATACTGCATACATTCTAAAATGATATATATTTTAGAACAAGGAAGTACATACCATGATAGCTTCAATCTCTTCTTCCGACAGTGCCTTGCGTTTAGGAAGGAGTGAAGCTGGTCCTCCAACAGCCATATGGGAAGGTGGGGAAGGCACATCTGATCTAAAACGGTAATTTTTAATCTCTCCAGAAGAAGATGGTGCCTCTAACTTAGCTCCTGCAAATGAAATTTAACATTGTTATGAACACTTCTTTCATGATTCATCAGAACTATGATATGATATAATAGCAGCAGAACATTATCATTCAGTAAATCGATATATGCAGTTTACTCCCAAGGAAAATAACTACAGATTTTTTATCTTAAATAATGAATTAAAGTGAAAATAGCTTGTCGAAACAAACTCATTGTTCGCAACATGATAGCACCTAAGTTTTTCATGGGACAACAGCATGACTGTATATTTAGAAAAAAGAAATCGCTGTAGAAAAGAAGTACAACATATATCCTTGGAAATTATACATGGCAGGTGTCACATGCTGGGTCAGGGGAAGAACAAGATCACAGATTATACTTGAAGGCAACCAAAGGACGTGGCCCGGGACCTCGTCGGCACAGTGGACCTCGTCGGCAGGTTTCCAATCCCGGCCTTTTGATCTAAATTATTGATTCTTTATTTCATAGCGCTGGTTGGCATATATATATTACATCATAATAACAGCATAGCTATTTTAAAGGAGATAACAGATTCTGATTGTAGCGATAAGCTATAAACCTTATTCCTAATCAGGACTCTATAAGTCTACAGTAAAGTAGGACTCCATAGTAAATACTATTCCTACTTTTTTGTGACAGTACCGAATGGTACTGTTCACACCATATATTGCTCTATGTTGTGGCACTTGGCCTCTAGGCCCATGTCCATGACATTACACCCTCTTTTCGAGCATCTCATCCTCGAGCTAGAGTGAGCAGACCTCTGTTGTCAAATACAGGTGGTTTAATTATTTTATTTTTATAACACCTCTGTTTTATTTTAAGGAAATAAAATAAATGCAAATACAAAAACAATGTATGGGCTATAAATGTTACTAATAGAGCAATAGGTCAATAAAACAACTGTGTGCAGCCAAAAATACTCATTTGTAAAAAAGAAACAAAACAAACTAATTAAACAGTAGACATGTTACATCTGAACGGTGTGACTCGATTCTTACTAAAAATTCCTCTTTTTTCACTAAACACTCTGGAAATTCATTTCAAGACAACCAATTCAATTCGTTGTATGGTCCCAGTAGCAAACAATAATCAAGAGAAGAATAGAATCCACCTGGTTTACACTCTAAAAGGCTGGAACTATAAGCCGCATAATATTGCCCCAGGTTAGATCACATTTTCTGCAAAATCACATCCCACTCGACACGAGCAAGCATACATTACCAGATCAATTAACTGCTTCTGCAGGAAGGCATAACTAAGCATGTGCAAACAAATCACTTCAGAAATCAAGAATGTTTCCTGCGCTTACCCAACCGGGACATGAGGGTCGCGTGCTGATCCGCAGGCTGCGCCGCTGTGACGAAGGAAATCGGTCCAGATAAAAACAGAAAACAAAAATCAGATAACAAAGCAGACCTCGACTCGCAAGCCCCATGACCTAGAAATCCCAGACAGAGAGAAAGGATCGGGGGAAGACGAGAGCACCTGGTGGGGATGGGGCTTTGAGATTCCTCTTGGGGAACTTGATCAGCGGGATTCGCGGCGGCATCTCTCCGTCGGGATTTGGAGGAGGATCGCTGATCGCAACAACAAATCGCCGCAGCGACTGATCAGGTATCTTTCTGGTCGCCTCGCCGACACGCCGGAGAAGATGGGGATGAGAAGGGAAAGCGGCGTGTGTGGCGTCACCTACACTCAAGCAATTCTCATGGCAGGCCGACGGAAAAGCCCAACTCTTTTCTGGCTGCCGTAAAGTGTCCTCCAGGCCTTGCCTGTTAAGTGCAAAGCAAATGTAAATTTTAAATTTTATATAGAAAATATTTTTAATAAATTTCAAAAAATATCAAGATTTGTGTATTAGTGCCGTGCTAATCCATAGTGTATATATGCGTATTTTTATTTTTATTTTCTTTTAGACGTTACTCTCATACATTAGCATTATAACTTTTTCCGTTCAACCTAGACCTAGTTATTCCTTTTTATTCATTCTTTTGGATATGTTTTCGTTTTCTAGTGGTATCAAACTACCGTCTAATATTTTATCTTCCTATTTAGAAAAATGAACACTTACGTTCTCAATGGATAGTTTAATTTCTTCGAAATAAATTTATATCAAATCACATATCTTCTCTTTGCTCTACCAATCACTTTTTTTCTTAATACCGTGTAGATATAGTTTCTTATACGGCACATTATTTTTCTCTTTCACCTTAATAAATATTTTATCACGTCATGTTTTAACCAACATGATAATATAATTAATGTTAAAGACTACTCCCTCGATCTGTCTCACAAATCGGAGATCGATCGATGGATCGATCTTGCACTACAAATAAATTAGGCAGATTTATCGCTAGAATCAAGCGTATCGTCGATCGAGCTGAGCCACTGAATCTCGCGCGCGTGCGGCAAAAAATCGCACTCACACGTTCACACGATGATCGATGCAGTCACGATCGTGTGTGGTCGTATGGGTTTTCAGAGACGACTTGTCGCTACAAATGACTTATATTAGCATTTAATAGTCTTCCATATTTCCACACAAATGACTTGTATTTTTAGGGAAGTATTATGTGCACATCGCTAGCTGTGTACATGGTGCACATGTGAGATCTCCACTTTCAATCTGTAATCCAACGAACAACAGCTTCGTTGTGGGTTATCGCAAATGTAGCAAGGAATGGAATAGAGGAGGTGGGAGGTGTTTTCTGCTAAATGATCTAGTGGAGTTGCTGTCTGTTGGATTACAGATTAAAGGTAGAGATCTCACATGTGCACGGCTAGCCGATGTGCACAGGATATTTCTTCGTATTTTTAATGCAAGAACCAACAAATTAAAGTTATTTGAGTATTTTTAAATATATATATATATATATATATATGATACACTCATGAAGTGATTTATATTTGGAATTTGGAGTGGTAATGAAAATAGATCAAAATGTGAGACATCTCAAGGTAAACGAAAGAGTGTTACACACAATTTAAATAACACTTTCCGAAACTCCGTTATAAATAGATATGGAAACAGACATTATACCTAATAAATACATACTCCCTCCGGTGTACAAATAACAGTTGTTTTAATTTTTATTGAGAGTGTACAAATATTAGTCATCCCATCAATCGAAGCAATATTGCTGCCAAATGGGATGTGGTCATCGGGAGTTGAACTTGTTGGGTAACACTACTAAAATCTAGGCTCCATAACCAATTGAAACAACTCTTGTAACTTTATTTAATATCACATTGATATGTGTAATTTTGTCTAAACGACTAATATTTGTACACCGTATTTATGTTTAGTATTTGTTTGTTTTCATCCCTGTTAAAAATCAGGAAAAAATTATAACAGCAGTCGTTTTCCTTAGCTTCGTGGCGGTACGTACGTATATACGTGTACCTAACGTGGATGTTCAGCCGATGGATCGGAAGCGGAGATTAATTCCGGCGGATGCACGTACGTACTACGTGCGTACGTGCTGTCTTCTGCCACGTACTGGTGGATCGTTCGTGTGCACGTACGGGCTGCAACGAAGTATGTTACGTGTCACAACTTTTTTGTACGTAAAACTCGCTACCCACTAGTCACACTAGTGCCAAAGAATGACCATGCATGTCCTCCCAATAATATATATATATATATAAACTAATATAAAGCGGCTAGTCGATCTGCATCGTTTCACCTGCACTCGTCTCACGCGCACGCATGCAGCAGCCCGGCGCGAGCACCTGCGCCTCCAACCGGCTGCATGCAATACAGAAGGCACATGCATACAGCCCCACCCGAACGCACTGTGTAAGAGAAAAAAAGGAACGAAGAAAAACAAAAAAAGAAGAAATATACTTTTGTATTTCAGTCTTTTAATTTATATATTTTACATAGATGTACGAATTTTGTGTAAAAACACTTAGATTTTCGAAAAATCATGTAAAAACATAAATTTTGCACAAAGATCCTTTGCAAAATAATATTCTGTTAGAAAGTACAAGCATATAACTAGTATATATATATATTGATTCTTTCACAGCAAACGAAATTTTTTTGAAGGTAGACTTTTTTAATTTTGATCAAGTACAAGCCTATATTAACCTATACAATATCAAATAAAGACATGTTTCATTATAAATTTAATAAAATTAATTTGATGTTGTGGTCGTCGTCGTATATTTTTCTATAAAACTAGTTAAAGTCGAATAAATTTGATATATATTTAAAAGGGTTAAATAAATTATATTATACCATCGACTATTGTCTATCGAAGCAGTAAAACTTTGACGGTTTGACCTGATCGATATGCATTGACCACACGTGCTATATCATATCCTGCCTTGTGGAAACATATATCCTTAATTTCCTTTAATTTGTGGAATAAATATGGGAGAGGATATATATATATATATATATATATATATGTTACATGTGTGTGTATTCCAAATGGTCGAAAATATACAAAATAAGACCGATATTTTGTATGTCCTGACAATTAAGTTCTCATTCCTAAGGCACGGTCAATCAGTTAGCATGTATCAATGGGATTATTTTCTCTATAAAAAGACTTTGTTTGTAGCAATTAAGAATTACATATTACTCGAGATCAGATTTTTTCACTTATTCTCTTCCTCTCTCTATATTACTCTTACCTAGCACGTGGCGAGGAGGGATGGCAAGATGTCATGGGTGGTGGGGGAAGCAGTATGGGCAACAGTGACGGTGGTCAGAGCAGCGTGAAACATGGCACACTGTGTGCAAGAGGGCGCGATGCGGGGATGGAGTGTGGGGCGAGAGTTCGGACGAGCGGGGAAGCATCGGGAACACTGAGAGCGGTTGGCTAGGACAGGGCAAGCTAAAGTAGACAGTGTGATGGCCAAGGTGGTGTGTGTGGGGTGGGGGGCGACATGATGGACATTTATGTATGGGGCGAGAGTCTAGATGGGTACCGAGAATGACGGGCTATGGTGGCAACGGTGTCGGGAGGAGACGATAGAGTGTAATAGTTAGTTGTAACATGTTAGTACGTTTTCTTTTTTAATTATTTATTTTAAGTATATTTAATCAATGATCTTTGATTGATCTAAACACTTACATACCTCCTACAAAGTAAAAGTAAAAGTTACCGTAACGAGTCCCTTGCTCGATAATACAACTTTATTATTAATAAATTATACTTTGGTATTTCAAACTCCACCCTGATTTATCAGGTTTCTTAAAATTAAATTTAATTTGAATGGAGGAAGCAGGGTAGAAGTATGGTGGCAGCAGTACAACCTTGACCTGATGGTTGACCACGTGCATTATCTGTCATGTCATGCCCTGTGCTGTCCTGCCTTGTGGGAAATATATACTTAACTTCCACTGTGGATTATATTACTGGAGAGATATACTTGCTCCGGTATATAAATATTAGTCGTTCTAGACTGAATTACGCGTAATAAGGTGATATTAAATAGAGCAATACAGGCTGTCCTAACTGGTTACCGAGACAATATTTTAGTGATGCCACCCAAGTTCAATTTCGGGAGAAGAGGAGAAACACTTCGGTTGACGGATGACTAATATTTGTACACTCTCACTTAAGTACCAAAACGACTATTATTTATACACGGATGGTGTATGCAACGGGGCCAGCCGGCCGGTGTGTTAATGATCAAGTCGTACATATGATTTTTCTCGTTATTACCCCGTACGTCCTAACGGCTGTCATTAATCGAACTCATGATGAGTTGTTGATTCTTCAGATTGATCTCCTTCAATCGTCGTCGCCATTTTTCATCGTAGTATTGTACATCGTAACGTACGTAGATCGATCGAGCTAGAGGCAGTTTGCGGTTATGCATGTAACATCTAACATGTTAATGAAATAATAGTGCTTAAAAGACAATTCAAGAAAAAATATTGAGCTCAGAATGGCACACTACACCTCCAATTTAGCTGAAGCAAAATATATATAGTCCCAAGCTCAGATTACTGATTAAGTTGGAGTTCTTCTTTTTGCCTGGTGTTGCCACATCTCACCACTATTTACAAAACAGAAGCAGCTAGCTAGAGAAAAGAACAACAAGAAGAAAAAAGCAAAAAGAAAATGCTAATATATATAATCTGTCAAGCAACAAGCTGCTAGCTGAAAGATGTACTCAAACTCTTTAGAGTTGGTATGATCCTAGTACATATATATATGCTCCTCAAGAAGCATATATGCCGCCGATGACACGACGGCGGCGCGCTGCCGATCGATGATCCAAGCAAGCAAGCAAGAAGGAATTAAGAGGAAGAGGTGAGTCTCGGAATGGAGGTGACAGTAGAAGCAATCTCCTGTGGTGGTTGGTGGTACGTGGTCAGGTGGCGGCGGGCTCCTGGCACTCGAGTATGCACTCGAGGCGGGGGCGCCAGCTGCCGTCGGAGGCGGAGCGGGGAGGAGGAGGAGGACGAGCGGCGGCGGTGCGGGCTGTGCCCATCTGGTGGAGCACGTCCTCGAGGCGGCGGTCGCCGGTGTTGAGCTGCGCCATGAGCCACTCCAGCTCGGCGCGCGTCAGCACCACCTTCACCTTCACCCCGGCTGCCGCCGCCGCCGCCGCCGCCGCCTGAACAGCCCGCTGCGGGCCCTCCTCCTGTTCCCGCAGCACGTGGCCGATCATGGTGGCCTCGTGGAGGCCACAGCTCCCCTTCACCTTGCTCTCCTCCTCTGGCGCCGGTGGCATGGCGGCCATAGCGTGGTGGTGGTGGCGCACCTTGGAGGCCGGGTTGAGGCAGCAGTTGCCCATCGCAGTTGCTGCGAGGTGGGAGAGGAGTCGAGTTCCTCTTTGCTGCAGTAGTTGCGTTGGTTGGTCGGCTGGCTATCTCATCTGCAGCAATTATATATACAGTGCATGCGTTTCTCTTTGATGCATATATGGCAGGATGGTCTACTACGTCACAATGGTACATTTATGATGTATTATTTATAATGGATGGTGTGAAGAGGAATTTTTTTAAAAATAATATGTTTTTAAAAAAACAAATCTGTATGTCAATTTTAAAAAATTGCAAAAATAACAGGCGTTCGGCACTTCAAGTGCCGACTGGATGCCACGTCAGCTCTAGTCGGTACTTCAAATGCCGACCGCCTGTTACTTTTGTGATTTTTTGAACTTGGCATACAAATTTGATTTTTTTTAAAAAAAATATTTAAAAAATCGTGTAAAGAGCATCTCCAAGAGATTTCCTAAATTTTGTATAAAACTTTGATACATTCAAATATGTGTATCGTCCAACCTATAACAACGCGTAATGGAGAAAATAATATGCATGCAAGAGAAAAAATATGTACAAATGGAAATAGGGACTTGCTAAATTAATCCTATATTTCAGAGAGATGAATGGTGATTTAGGGAATGGATTAGGAAAGAGACTCATTTAGAGAGACTCTTGAAGCTTCATTTTTCACCAAAATACATAAATTCAAATTTAAGTCTTATAATGCATTATATAGATAAGTACATTAATTACATGCATCTATAATAAATTATAACTAGCACATGTCATAAATGTATAGATCATTAATTAGTTATGACCATTATAGATGTAACAAATCATCTTCATATAGGATCATGAAAGATGTTAAGATATGTCTATACTACTCTTTGTTCTCTAAAGTGCTTATCATCACAAACAATATATATAATAATGTATATTTTCTCTGTTTTTGCTATATACAAAACAGGCCGGCTAATGATTAAACAACATCTATAGAACGTTGTGAAATATGAGGGTTAATTAGCAACTTAACATTTACTTTATATAAAATAGAAAATAATATAATGCCACGACGATTAAAATGACTGATTTCATTATATTAATACTTAGATTGAGCTTAGCTTTTAGCTGCAGTAGAGAAGAGCTACCTAGCTACTACGTCGAATTAGACCACCTTGCTTATTTTTAAAACTAAAACTTACTTATTTTAGTAGGAATTAAAGTTTAGTACTCTTATTTGGATGTAAGGACTAAACATCATGTAATGAGGGGTTCATAAATAAAGATATAATGTGCATAACACTTTTAGCTTTAATAAGCAACATCCAAGCGAATAATGGAGTAAACTTTAAGGACTAAAGTTTAGTCCCAATAAACAATCATGTTTGGGATTTTATGAATTAAATGAGACTAAAGTTTAGTCTCTAAAAATAAGCAATCTCAATCCAAACAGATCTTTAAAATCGAAAGATAGTGACACGAGCAGTTTTGGTCTTTGGGTTGGTGAAGCATCTGTTAAGTTGCACGGGCGGCATAGACTGCATGCCGATCGATCCAATTAAAGTGTCTTTCAGTTTAGCGGGTCGATCTGTACGACTTGGTCACTTCGATTCCCTGTCAGTCGTCTTAAGCCGCTAATTATATATATTAATAACGTCTATAAATATAATACATATATATATATACACGGGAGTGTTATTCTACACCACGTGTGTAGAATAGCTATTCTACACCGACTATTTTCAGTAGTAGATTTTTTCAGTAGACACTACAACAAAACAGGTAACTTCCGTCGGCCAAAGCCGACGGAAGTTAGCCCTTTCCCGACGGAAGAAGCTAACTTCCGTCGGCAAAAGGCTAACTTCCGTCGGCCAAGGCCGACGGAAGCGCGCAGACGGAAGTTAGCTAACTTCCGTCGGCTTCACGTGGCCGACGAAAGTTAGCGCCGAACTCTGCCACGTCAGCAGAGGGGCGCTAACTTCCGTCGGCCAGCCTGGCCGACGGAAGTTAGCCTTTCTGCCCACGTGGCCGAAACCAGCTAACTTCCGTCGGCTATGGTAAAAGCCGACGGAAGTTAGCTGGTATTTTTTTATTTTTTCCTGGTTCCCCTACTCACACTCACATCCAACCACAATTTCAATCACATTCACAATCCACATCCAAATTCACATTTCACATCCAAAATCACATTCAAACTTCACATATAACATCAAAAGTCACATCTCACATCCAAAACTTCACACATCACATCCAAAATCACATAACACAATTTAATTCACATCCAAAGTCACAGTACACATCCACATTCACATATACCATCCAAATTCACATTCAAATTCACATAACACATCGAGATTCAATTCAGGTTCACACTACACATCCATACTCACTGATCACCCACATTTGGGTCGTGGGCGCCGCCGCTGCCTCCCGCTTTATCCACATTTGCCCGAGAGGCTCCATCCTGGCCAGGCGTATGGAAAGTCTGAAGAAATAGACAAAATTAGAGAACGAACTCAACTACCATTCTAAACGCTAACTTAAGTATCTAGGAGGTACCTCAGGTGATGTAGGAGATAGTGGTGGTGGCGGGGGAGGTCGTGGTTGGAACATGGACATGTCAAATCCACTGTTTTGCTGGGCTAGTTGCTACACATGTTGTAATGTAATCAGTTAGTTCTAAACCTATTTCTGAATACTTTTGAACTGCAACACTCTAAACTAAACTTACTTGGATCATCGCCTGTTGTTGTGCTAAGCAGGCGGTATAGTACTCTTGTTGTTTCCTGTTGTGCTCGTTTAGCCGCCTCAATTCCTCCCTCATCCGAACCATCTCCGGGGTTTCTTCTGAGCGACGACGGCTGGAGCCAACTCCAACGGAGCTCTGCGATGACTGAGCTGAGTTCTGAGCTCTCACCGCTCTCGAGTCAATAACTCCATTGAACATGGAGTACCTGCAACATTAACATGGGTTAGTTACCATCACAATACCATACACAAAACATTAATAAAAACACTGTCTCACCGTCCATGGCTTTTGCCACCTCCGCTGGAGTACACGACCATTTGGTCGACAGGTTCTCTCCGCCAATCATAGTCCTCTCCATGGAGTCGAACCATGTGTTCACCATACTGCGCCTGCAAAAAACATGTTCGATTAGCTAGACGCAGAAAAATGAAATTACGTAAACTCTTAATAACATCTCACCAAATGGTCCGTGGTTGTCTGGCTACACAAGACATCTGGTTGTGTAGGATCGCTTCCTTTATGACCAGAGGTATACACCTCTATGTCACTTGGCACGTTGCCAGATTTAGCTTCCTGTACATTAGAAATGAGTTAGTCGCATTACAATGTATCTATAGCTAGAAAGTGACAGAAGGAGGTCTTACCAAGCGTTTAGCGTGGCGAATATGTCCGTCGGCACCATATCTGTGCTTCGGATCCGTCCCGCGGCATTGTCTTTTCTGCTCGGAAGTCTTCAGATCCGTCCCTCGTGTGAGCTCCACTTTTCATCCAACCACTATACATCCACCGTCGGTCGTCCTCAGCCATTCTATATGCAAAACATTCATTCAATCAAGAAGATTCACGCACTGGTCGCTATAAAAAGGCTCGCAACATACACAGACCCTGGCCACCCTCCGCCTCCGCCTCCGGACAACGGAAGGTAAGCAGAGGCGGCCGGGCGGCCGGCGACGCAAGGGGAAGTAGAGCCCGCGGCACAAGGGAACAGGGTTAACCGAAAGGCATGTGCCACGCCTTAGACACTACCACGGACCCTAGGCGCCCGCCCAGACACGCCTGGCGATCGCGATTCACCATGGCGAGGCGATTCACCATGGCGTCCGGCGGTGACCGCCTGGACGTCTAGTCGGCGCAGGCGACGCCGTGACAACCATGGTTTATAGGAAAATATAGGTCCTAAACCCACCCAAGAGTGACCGACAAAACATGGTATTTATGACGAGCCATGAGTCCGAACGAAATTTCAGCAGCATAACCCCGCTGTTCTCCAATTACACGCCTGATAGTGGTGCAATGGAGAACAACAAGGTTATGTTACTGAAATCCCATTCGGACTCATGACTCATCATAAAACCACTCTTTGTCGCCCACTCTGAGGCTGTCCAAAAAGGGACAATTCCGGACCTGCACATCTCACACGCATGACACGTGTGAGACATGTTGGTCCGAAACGGGTGACGCATAGGTTTCGTTACACTATCTACGTTGTTGTCAAATAAAAAATTGCATACGAAAAGAAGTATATATAATAAAGTATATATATAATATCCTAATCACCGTAATGAAATCATCAACAAATCAGAAATTAACACAAGAATATAATTAATAGCGTATATAATAGAACATCGCAAACGAAACACTTGTAATAGCATAAATAGTCAACGTAATGAATCAATTCCACTTGACATGCATGCACTAGCAAATGAATCAATTATATATAAATGTTCATTTAATAATCTGTTTTATAAATTTAATCCAATAGCCCATTTAAAGCCCAGTCTAAACTAAAGCCCATTTCCTAACCCTAATTTTCTCAACCCTCCCTTTCTCTCTCTCACCTCCCATTCCCTCCAGCCGCCTCCCATTCCCTCCAGCCACCGCCACACAATCCCCTCCCCCCTCGCCGCGCCCTCGCTGTGGAGCCCCCTCGTCGCGCCCTCGCCGCGCAGCGCCCACGCCGCGCCCTCGCCGCGCCGCACCCGCGTCGCGTCGCGCCCAGAGCCCCAGACAGTGGTGGCGGCGGCGGCTGTATATGGCGGGCGCCACGGCCGTGGCAGACGCCACACAGCGCCATAGCGACGCCACACGACTGTGGCGCTCGCCATAAGCCTTCGGCGATATGGCGTGGCGTGGCGAATTGCAAAAAACCGCCACGGCGATATGGCGACGATATGGCGACGCCATAACAACTATGATCTCGATCAAAATTTAAGTGTCACTACGACAAAATTGTATTTCGATATAGGTACTACGACAAAATTGTATTTCGATATAGGTACTAGCAAAAATACTATCAATTCACACCAAATATTCACAGTTCACAATACAATTCAATTCACACTAAATATTCACAATTCACAAATACAATTCACAAAGTAAATAAACTATTCAATGACAATGCAAGTGAGGGGTAAAAATTACTCGGTGGACGGCGACGCTCGGCGGCGACGGTCGGCGGGCGATGATGGACGGGCAACGACGACGACGACGGGCCGGCCGGAGGGGGTGCAGTGGCGGCGCGCTGTCGGCCGATGGCAGAGGACGGCGTGGGCGGCGGCGGGCGGTGGCGGCAGGACCAGCGAGGACGGCGGCGGGGGCGGGCGGGGGCCGACGGCAACGGGGAGGCGGCGCGGGCGGGTGAGGAGCCATGCTGAATAGCGTGGGCCTCATGGCTCTAGAAGTGATGAGTCATTGTCAACGATAGTCAACGAGGACTGAGGAAGAGAAGAGATCTGCTGTTTCATGGGCCGCGTGTGACTCAGGTACACGGGCAGCGAGCGACTGTCGGGCAGAGGAGGCTGCGAAGTCGGGCTGGCCCAATCCGGGTGCATGGGCCAGAAGCAGTAGAAGACCCACTGGGCTGTTGACCAGGACTGACTCAGGTACACGGGCGGTGAGCGATTGCCGGGCTGAGAGAGTTGCGGAGTCGGGCCGGCCCAATCCGGGTACCTGATGCAAAGCTGGTGGAGGCTTTGTCAGTTTCGGCGTAAAACTGACAACCGTTGATTCTGTATCCGACTGTCCAGAAGAGTAGCTTCCGGATATGTCATCTGTTACTCTAGGCCCACAGTCAGTCAATTGTGTCTGTAAAAATTCCTAAGGGCAGTAGAGTCTTTTTTCTTTATTTTTGAGTCTGTAAAAACCCTAAGGGGCTGGTAGAATATTCCTAGTGTTGGGCTGCCTATAAATAGCACCCCAATCCCTAGGGTTTGGACTACCCTTTTGCTGAAATTGAATACTACTCTATTGGGTCATTTTGCCTCTCACGTTTTCTCTCTCCTCTCCTGTTCCTTGCTTGCGCCGCCAGGGAGTTCTCCCTCTGTGTTTCTTGCCTTGCTTTTAATGTTGCAGTAAATGCTCTAATTCTTTGTGTGCTGCATCTGCAAGGTTTTAATGACTCATTTTCACCTTCAAAGCAAGTTTCTCTGTGATTTTTGAGCCTTTGTAGGCTTCGGCTGGTGTGAAGAAGCTTCTGTTCTTCACATACAGAGTACTAGTTCTTGCGATTTGCAAGTAGTACTCCACTGTAGCTACAGTACTTCTGCGCCAACTTTTTACTTTTACTGCTTCACTTTTCGATCTGGTTGATAGGACTAAAATCACTTTTCTGACTGTCTCTGCGAAGTCATCCTTCTCTGTTCGAAGCCCCTCAGCTCCGTGAGGCAGGCTTCGATTCGACCATACTCGAAGGCTTCGTCTCAATCTTCGAGCTTTGCTTTGTATTCTGTGTTGCTAAGCTTCGAAACATTTGTCTGATCGACAGCATTACATACTTCGACACGTTTCGAGGTTGGGTTCGAAGCTTGTGGCTCCGCTAGGCCTCGCTCTAATTTCTGTGTAGCGTGTCACCCTTCACCTCTCTTTTCGGAGCTTGCTCTTTTCGAAGGTAGAGCATTGGCTTCGGACTTGCTTTTCTGTCACGCCCCGATTTATCAAATCGAGACATTATTGAATTTCATAAGAAAAACAATAATCCAAGAGGTTCATCATGCGACATACGTACATCATACAGTATTCATGGCACGCAGACCATAATTATTACATCATTGTCTCTAGTAAAAGCAGCAAATAAAATATTTTAGGAAAACGGCATGACGAACTCCTTCTTCAGGATCTTTCTTCTCGACTGGGTCGCTACTCCAGACCGTCTTCATAGTAGGTGTCCTCTGTGGGGTCCAACGGGTATGAGTACAAAAAGTACTCAACAAGCCACCGCAAATGCAAATAATAATGCAAGGTAATAGACAAGGAAGGGTAATGGCTCAAAGTGCGGAAAAGTACATTTACAGTTATTGCATTTAATGTAATCACATTTTAATTATGCGGAAAAGTAGACATGAACATCAACAACACCCACTAACTCGAGGAGTACGTTTTACCTCCTCGCACAACAGTCCTTACATGACAATTCAACATGCACATACATTTTCAAAGTAGACTAACTGTGGGATGTCACGCAACCCGCCCTTGACCGTGGGCTCGGCTTTTCGAAAAGATTTATGACTCTGATCAGAGATGTACTACTGTACCCACAAGGCACGCACTCATCCCAACGAGATGACCCATTTCACGGGAACTCGTGCCAAAACCTCAATATGAGATGCTCCAAGCGATAACCACCCGCTCTAGGTTTCGCCGGCGCGCCGGGCCGTATCCCGGCTAACGTCGCACCCCCTTTTGCGCCACATTGGTACAAGTCACCCGCAGGTGCAACTTGACCCATCTCCAAGTGGTGGCCTCGGTTTGGAACAACCCATACCTTAGTTAGGACTTACCCACTAGACTTGTGGTTAGTACGGAAGTGTATTGCAACGGATCCCTCAGACCGGTCCTTATAGTGCCCCGGGTGCTACCGACCAATGTCCTAGCTTGCACCCGGAACCCACCATGCATTCACTCACAACCATAACTCCAACACTGACAGAATTCCATAGATAAGAAATCATGGGGATCATATAGTAGAACCAAGTACTACGACTCATTTTTATCCTATAGCGATCGTGTCGATACATTGGACACTAGCTAATAACACATATCATATGGTGACAAGGAGTTTAGGCTAGAGAGCATGGCTTGGGTTGCACATCAAGGTCGGGGGATCCTAAATAAATATATTGTAAGGGTTCATTTGACTAATGCATATATAACCTATGTGTTTTAACGATAGTTTAATCAAACATGGGTTCAATATGCTCAAAAGATTGGTTTGGTGACTTGCCTTGTTCAGCGAATGGGGAGGGAGGAACTTCCGGGAAGTACTCCGGCTCCTCGGCGACGTCGTAGTCTTTTTAATATAAAGTCAAATAAAAAGAGTACCACATTCAATCAAACCATATAACATTACATTGCAAGCATATAAGTTAAAGTTGGTTGGATTAAAAATAAAGTAAATTCAGATATTAAAGTTCTGAAATTTATTCCTCCATTAATTTAAAGTGAATCTAAATAAATCATTGTTTTTCATAAAAGAGCATTTAAGTGGGCATAACCCTACATTGAGTTTTCTAACCAATTTAGTTCAATTGATTTATAGGAAACCTAGTGGTTTTAGTGTTTTAACAGTAAAGGACAATTATACAATTTTTCTGGAATTTAAATATTGAAATTCACATTTAAATCCTAAGGGCATTTGAATACTTATTTAAATAAACATGAAAATGTCCAAATAAACCTACTGTTTTTATTGCATAAACATGTAGAGAATAATTTTATGAATTTTCTAAAATTGAAATGGCAATTTTTAGAGTCCAAATGCATTAGATATGAATTTTACAAGTTTAAAAGCATTTCTGGAATTTTATTTTCAAATTTTAAACCTCTCGGGTCCACGGTGAGCCAGGCCCACGGTGAACCCGCGCACTGTGCGCGTGCGCCGGATCGATCTGGACCGTCGGATCTGGATCCGGTGGCCAGGCGCGAGGCGGGGGGGGGTTAAGTCGCTACGGACGGCCAGGATTAAAACGTGCGAACCGGTACCACGTGGACGCACAGGATTAAACGCGGGTTTTAAATACAGATGGACGCACGAGATTAAAACGTACCGCTTCACTCAGATCCGACGGCGCCGATTAAATCGCACGAGGGATTAAATCTGGGCCGTTAGATCTGGATCGCGCGGCGCGGATCGAATCCGACACGGCACGGGTACTCGACCCGTGCCGGTCGTCTTCTCCGACGACGGCGAGCGGGCCAACGGCCACGGCGAGCGACGGCGGTCCTAGCTAAGCCTAGAAATGGAAAGAGGGCACTACGGCGGTCATGATGGTACCTTAGGCGAGGCGAGGGGTCGACGGGAAGTGGTCGGCGGCGAGGGTAGACGGCGAAGCACTTCGGGCTCCTCGTCGGCGATGGGGTTCCGGCGATCTCCTTGACCGGCGGGGACGTGGCCGAGGTGGGGGACGTCCTGGCGGTCACGACGGTGGCGGAGGCGAGGGCCGGGGTGGTCCGAGGCGACGGCGAGGGGCGGCCGGAGGCGAAGCAGGGAGAAAATGCTCAAGGGCGAAGTAGGGGCGCTCTGTTCGTTCTCGAGGCGATTGAGCGTGGGGGTCGAACGCGGCGGAGGCAGGGGGGTTAAATAGGGTCACCGGCGGGGGTCGCATGCAAGGAAACCGGCCAGAGGGCCTTTACTCGCCGGCGATGGCTCGGCCATGCACGCGGAGCGGCGATCCCGTGGCATAAACGCGAGGGTTAAAGCGGGGAAACGGTCGGCGCGACGCGGGGGACCGAGTTATGGCGGCAATCTAATGGGGGACGCGTCGGCGAGGCGAATCCGAGGGCGAGGTCGTCGGCCGGCGGGATTTGGGGGCGACGGCGCGGGGTTGAAGACGGATCTGACACGCGGGGGCCACTGACCAGCGAGCGCGAACGGGCGAGGGTGGCGTCTGACGGGTGGGGCCGGGGTGTCGGGTTCGCGCGCGAGGGGAGGGATTCGGCGCCGACAGGTGGGACCAGGTTGTCAGCCAGAGGGGAGCGCGGTAACGGGCTGGGCCGGCCGGGAGAGAGAGAAGGGAGGGGGAGGAGCCCAATACTGTTCTAATGTTTTTCTGAATAAAAATAATTCCAGAAAATAGATTAAAAGATTTGGGCTACTTCCAAGGCTGGTAAAAATTTATAAAAATTCTCAAAATTATCTTTTGGCCTTAGGATTATATACAAAAAGTTTCACCTCCTAATTTGGTCATCTACTCTATGTTGTAGTTCAAAAGGGTATAAAAGGGATTTAAAAGTATTTTCTGAAATAATAATTCCAAGAAATTGAATTTAATAATATTTTTATTGTTTTGAAAAATTGAGGTGTTACAAACCTATCCCCCTTACAAGAATCTCGTCCTCGAGATTGGAACGCTACTCGAATAGCTCGGGGTATTGGGCTTTCAGCTCGTCTTCTTTTTCCCAAGTGGCTTCTTCTGCGGGATGGTTGTTCCATTGGACTTTGCAGAAGCGGACGACGCGACTTCTGGTTACTCTTTCCTTGGTTTCTAAGATCTTGACGGGTCTCTCTACGTAGGTCAAGTCTTCTTGGACGTTGAGCTGCTGAAGGTCGGCTTGCTCGGTGGGCACACGGAGACACTTCTTCAGCTGCGAGACATGGAACACATCATGAACGCCTGCCAAGGATGGGGGCAGTTCAAGTTGATATGCCACTTCTCCTTGTCGACGGAGGATCTGGAAAGGTCCGACGTAGCGGGGCGCTAGTTTGCCTTTCATGTTGAACCTTTGAGTGCCACGGAGGGGAGTGACTCGGAGGTAGACATAATCGCCCTCCTCAAAGGCTAGATCTCTTCGACGGTTATCGGCGTAGCTCTTTTGTCTGGATTGGGCTGCCTTCAGTCGGTCTCTTATGATCTTAACTTTCTCTTCGGCTTCTCTCAATAAATCTGTCCCAAACAGTTGTGACTCTCCGGTTTGATCCCAGAGCAACGGCGTTCTGCACTTGCGCCCATAGAGTGCTTCGAACGGGGACATTTGTAGGCTGGCTTGATAGCTGTTGTTGTAGGAGAACTCTGCATAAGGTAAGTTCTTGTCCCACATTCCGCCAAAGTCTAGAGCACAAGCTCTAAGCATATCCTCCAATATCTGGTTGACCCTTTCGGTCTGACCGTCGGTCTGTGGATGATAGGCGGTGCTAAAGTTCAGCCGGGTGCCGAGTTCCTCTTGAAGGTTCTTCCAAAACTTGGAGGTAAACTGACTCCCGCGGTCAGATACAATCTTCTTGGGAACTCCGTGGAGGCACACGATCCGGGTCATATACAACTCAGCCAACTTGGCGACGGTGTAAGTTGTCTTGACCGGAACGAAGTGGGCTACCTTGGTGAGTCGATCAACGATCACCCAGATAGAATCATGACCAGCTTGGGTCCTGGGCAGTCCCGTGATGAAGTCCATTCCTATCTCTTCCCACTTCCATTCAGGGACTTTGAGGGGTTGAAGAAGTCCGGCAGGTCTCTGATGCTCTGCCTTGACTCGCCGGCATGTGTCGCACTTGGCCACATACTCAGCTATCTCTCTTTTCATACTGACCCACCAATATTTTTCCTTCAGGTCTTGGTACATCTTTGTACTCCCGGGGTGAATGGAGTATAGAGTATCGTGGGCTTCCTGAAGGATGAGAGTCTTCAACTCAGGTAGGTTGGGTACGCATACTCGGTTTCCGAACCAAATGGTACCATGTTCATCCTCGGAGAATCCGGGGGCTTTACCCTTCCTCATGTTCTGCTGGATCTCCCGGATGTCCGGGTCTTCATTCTGCTTCTCTCGAATCTGGTCTATTAAGACAGGCCGAGACTCCAAGGCAGCGAGGTATTCTCGGGTGGTGATCCCTAGGTTTAGCCTTTCCATCTCTTTATAAAGTAGAGGAGCCTGGTCTTGAATCATGATGGCATTGCAGTACCCTTTTCGACTAAGGGCGTCTGCCACCACGTTTGCTTTGCCCGGATGATAATGGATGCCCAAGTCGTAATCCTTGATCAGTTCCAACCATCTCCTTTGCCTGAGGTTCAGATCTGGTTGGGTGAATATGTACTTGAGGCTCTTGTGGTCGGTGAAGACCTCACACCGATTCCCCACAAGGTAATGTCTCCATATCTTCAAGGCATGAACCACGGCTGCTAGTTCCAGGTCGTGGGTTGGGTAGTTCAGCTCATGTGGTCTCAACTGCCGGGAGGCATAGGATATCACTTTCCCTTCTTGCATTAAGACGCATCCCAATCCTTGACGAGAGGCATCGCAGTAGACGTGAAAGTCTTTCCGGATGTCTGGCAGAGTCAGAATGGGGGCTGACACGAGCTTCTTCTTGAGAGTCTGGAAGCTCTCTTCGCAGTCGGGGGTCCAGTCAAACTTCACCTCTTTCTGCAGAAGTCTGGTCATAGGCTTGGCGATCTTGGAAAAATTCTCGATGAACCGGCGGTAGTATCCGGCCAATCCGAGAAAACTCCGGATCTCGGTCACGGTCGTTGGCTGTAGCCAGTTGGTTACCGCTTCAACGGTGGTTGGGTCCACTGCTATTCCTCCGGCAGATATGACATGGCCGAGGAACTTCACCTCAGACGACCAAAATTCGCATTTGCTGTATTTGGCGTATAGTTGCTGCTCCCTTAGCTTTCCGAGGGTCAGACGGAGGTGAGTCTCGTGTTCCTCCTTGGTCTTGGAGTAAACGAGGATATCGTCGATGAATACCACGATGAACTTGTCCAAGAATTCCATGAATACATTGTTCATCATGTTCATGAAGAAGGCCGGGGCATTCGTGAGTCCGAACGACATCACAGTGTACTCGTAGAGTCCATAGCGGGAGGTGAAAGCAGTCTTGGGTATATCCTCCTCCCTGATCCTTAACTGGTGATAACCTGACCTGAGGTCGATCTTGGAAAACACCGAGGATCCTTTCAGCTGATCGAACAGGTCGTCGATCCGAGGCAATGGGTATTTGTTCTTGATGGTTACGTCGTTCAAGGCTCTATAGTCCACGCACATCCTCTTGGTCTTGTCTTTCTTCATGGCAAATATGACCGGTGCACCCCAGGGTGAGGTACTTGGTCGGATGTACCCTTTCTGCTCTAGGTCTTCAATATTGGCTTTGACCTCAGCTAGTTCATTGGCGGCCATCCGGTATGGGCGCTTGGAAATTGGAGTGGTGCCGGGGACAAGCTCGATCCTGAATTCGATGTCTCGCTTGGGAGGCATTCCCGGTAGATCTTCAGGAAAGACGTCCGCGAACTCCTTGACTATGGGTACTTCTTCAAGGGCCAAAGAGTGAAGGGACGCACTGAGCGGCTTGCGACTGGCCATACGAAAGGTAACGACCTCGCCTTCTGGGTTGGTCACCGTGACGGATTTGTTGGCACAGTTGATCACACCTTTATGCTTCATCAACCAATCCATCCCTAGGATGAAATCAAGTCCGGTGCATTGGATGAGAACTGGCTCGGCTCGAAACAATACTCCTAGGATCTCAATCTGAACCTTAGGGCTATATAAGCGGGCTAAGGTCTTGTTGCCGGGAGTAGTAATAACCATGGGTGTGGGTAGCGGAAGTACGTCCAGTCCATGTGATTTTACGAAATCCTTGGAGACGAAGGAGTGTGTCGCTCCAGAGTCAAACAATATCAAGGCCGGTACGGAATTCACAGTAAACGTACCGAGCACGACTTCTGGCGCCTCCTGAGCTTCCTCCGCGTTGACGTGGTTTACGCGGGCTCGCACCGCCTGGTTGGGCGCCGCGCCTTGGGGCCGTTTGGGGTGGGGACACTGGTGGGAGTAGTGCCCCTCCTTGCGGCAGTTGAAGCAGACGACCGGCCTTCCTTGGCGATCCCTCAAGATCGGGGCCTTGGCGGCTGGTGCCGGCTGAGCGGCCGGAGCTGGTGGAGCGGGGCGAGGATGCCCGGCGTTGGATCCACCGGTTGCATGAGGTGGCCTGTAGGCGGGCCGAGGATGGTAGGCGGGCGCTGGTGGCGGAGGGACGAAGCGGGGCCTCTGAGAGTTCGCCTGCTGATGCTTGAAGGCGATCATCTTCCTCTTCTTGAGGTCCAGCTTGTTCTGCTCAGTCTCTTGGATGAGCGCTTTATTGACCAGCCGCTGGAAGTCGGCGAAGTCGGCGGCGACGAGCTGGATGGACAGCTCATCCTTAAGTCCCCTTAGGAACTTGGCTTGGCGGAGGGCG
Organism: Zizania palustris; assembly: GCA_019279435.1. Taxonomy (NCBI): domain Eukaryota; kingdom Viridiplantae; phylum Streptophyta; class Magnoliopsida; order Poales; family Poaceae; genus Zizania; species Zizania palustris. Next base: position 57,097,369 of record JAAALK010000283.1, read on the forward strand.
TCGGTGCGCACTTCCTCCGGGGCGTAGCGAGCGAGGCGGTTGAACTCATGGAGGTACTCCATGACAGTCCGGTTGCCCTGCTGCAGGTCGCGGAACTCCTGCTGCTTGACCGCGATGACACCGGCGGGGACGTGGGCGGCGCGGAAGGCGATGGTGAACTCCGCCCAAGTCACCATGTGGCCCTCTGGCTGGGACGCGCGATAGTTGTCCCACCATTCAGCGGCGGGACCCTGGAGTTGGTGAGTGGCGAAGGCCACTCGCTCCCGGTCTGTGCAGGGGAGGAGGTCGAGCTTCTTCTCGATGGTGCGGAGCCAATCTCCGGCCTCCATCGGGTTGGTCGTGCTCGAGAAGACGGGCGGGCGCACACGCAAGAACTCGGAGAGTTGCGGAGCGGCCGCGGGTGCTGGTGCGCGAGGGGCGGGCTCCCCATTCTGCAGACGGTCCAACTGAGCCTGTTGGTGCTGCATTTGGGTGAGGAGGGCGGTGATCAGGTGATTCTGGTTTGCCATCATTTCCGCCAAGGTGGGGTGGTTGGCGGAAGGCGACCCAGACTGACGTGGGCCTGTCGCACCCCAGTGAGGTACAACTCCCTCGGGCGCATCCCGGCTTCCTCCTGCTCCGTTGTTGGAGCCGGTGTTCTGGTGGTCGGCCATCTTCTGAATATGCATAGTCATAAGACAAACGAATTGACAAAACAATGCACGATAATAGCTTCATCTCATAAATAATTTCAGTGGTAAAATGTTCATTACAATCAAGTTTTTATTCTACCCAAGACACACTCGTCATGGGTAGCACCACATACGAATTTTTATTTTTAAACTAGCGACTCCTACGCCTACTCGCCACCGGAGGCAGTCTCCGTGCTCTCGGAACCACGAGTGCGCGGCTCCGAAGGGACGGTGGGCTCGAGAAAGTTCTCGATGATAGGGTCGGAGACGAGGCCGGGGCGTGGTGCAGGGACGCTGGCGGTAGATGGTCCGGCGGTGGAGGGGTGAGGTGGGATCCGCTTGGGGCGAGGGACGGGCTCACGGATGGGCTTCCTCTTCCTCGGAAGGAGAGGGACCATCTCAGCGATGTCCTTCTGCAGCTGCATGATTTTGCGCTGCAGCTCGCCGTTCTGCTGGATCAAGTTCTTCGTTTCTCCACGAAGAAACTCGACCGCCTCATGGTGCTCGTCGGCGTCGAGCACCGCCTCAGTATGGAGATCATCCATAGCCTGTAGAAGACGTGACTGCCGGGCCATGGCTGGATCGCGCACGGAGTGAACTCCGTGGTAGATACTGCGGTGGGCGCCGGGAGTACGCTTCGGCACAAGCCGGAAGGATGTGTTCTGAAGACGATCGTCGTAGATCATCCTCAGCTCCATGAGGGCCTGGAGGGCGACTCGTTGGCACGCGACGTCGAAGGTCGGGCCTCCAAGTGCCGTAGAGTAGGGTGGCAGATGCTCTCCGGAGCCGTGGACGGTGAGGGAGACGTCGCAAGGCCCGGCGAATTCCTCCAAGTAGATCCCTTGGAATTCGGGTTCGAAGAGGAACCCGAGGAATGTGAGCATCATCCGGAGTTCCCTGACGAAGCCCTCAAAGTGTCGGCAGAAGCTTTGAACCCGGTAGACTGGCATCTACAAAACAGCAAGTTGAATAAAAGTGAGGAGAGGAACAAAATTTGTAAATTAGATTTTTGAGAAATAATTTCCTATGGTCCGTGGCTAGGCGGGTCTGTTTGGCTTCCTACAGTCGAGTCGGCTCTGATACCATCTTGTCACGCCCCGATTTATCAAATCGAGACATTATTGAATTTCATAAGAAAAACAATAATCCAAGAGGTTCATCATGCGACATACGTACATCATACAGTATTCATGGCACGCAGACCATAATTATTACATCATTGTCTCTAGTAAAAGCAGCAAATAAAATATTTTAGGAAAACGGCATGACGAACTCCTTCTTCAGGATCTTTCTTCTCGACTGGGTCGCTACTCCAGACCGTCTTCATAGTAGGTGTCCTCTGTGGGGTCCAACGGGTATGAGTACAAAAAGTACTCAACAAGCCACCGCAAATGCAAATAATAATGCAAGGTAATAGACAAGGAAGGGTAATGGCTCAAAGTGCGGAAAAGTACATTTACAGTTATTGCATTTAATGTAATCACATTTTAATTATGCGGAAAAGTAGACATGAACATCAACAACACCCACTAACTCGAGGAGTACGTTTTACCTCCTCGCACAACAGTCCTTACATGACAATTCAACATGCACATACATTTTCAAAGTAGACTAACTGTGGGATGTCACGCAACCCGCCCTTGACCGTGGGCTCGGCTTTTCGAAAAGATTTATGACTCTGATCAGAGATGTACTACTGTACCCACAAGGCACGCACTCATCCCAACGAGATGACCCATTTCACGGGAACTCGTGCCAAAACCTCAATATGAGATGCTCCAAGCGATAACCACCCGCTCTAGGTTTCGCCGGCGCGCCGGGCCGTATCCCGGCTAACGTCGCACCCCCTTTTGCGCCACATTGGTACAAGTCACCCGCAGGTGCAACTTGACCCATCTCCAAGTGGTGGCCTCGGTTTGGAACAACCCATACCTTAGTTAGGACTTACCCACTAGACTTGTGGTTAGTACGGAAGTGTATTGCAACGGATCCCTCAGACCGGTCCTTATAGTGCCCCGGGTGCTACCGACCAATGTCCTAGCTTGCACCCGGAACCCACCATGCATTCACTCACAACCATAACTCCAACACTGACAGAATTCCATAGATAAGAAATCATGGGGATCATATAGTAGAACCAAGTACTACGACTCATTTTTATCCTATAGCGATCGTGTCGATACATTGGACACTAGCTAATAACACATATCATATGGTGACAAGGAGTTTAGGCTAGAGAGCATGGCTTGGGTTGCACATCAAGGTCGGGGGATCCTAAATAAATATATTGTAAGGGTTCATTTGACTAATGCATATATAACCTATGTGTTTTAACGATAGTTTAATCAAACATGGGTTCAATATGCTCAAAAGATTGGTTTGGTGACTTGCCTTGTTCAGCGAATGGGGAGGGAGGAACTTCCGGGAAGTACTCCGGCTCCTCGGCGACGTCGTAGTCTTTTTAATATAAAGTCAAATAAAAAGAGTACCACATTCAATCAAACCATATAACATTACATTGCAAGCATATAAGTTAAAGTTGGTTGGATTAAAAATAAAGTAAATTCAGATATTAAAGTTCTGAAATTTATTCCTCCATTAATTTAAAGTGAATCTAAATAAATCATTGTTTTTCATAAAAGAGCATTTAAGTGGGCATAACCCTACATTGAGTTTTCTAACCAATTTAGTTCAATTGATTTATAGGAAACCTAGTGGTTTTAGTGTTTTAACAGTAAAGGACAATTATACAATTTTTCTGGAATTTAAATATTGAAATTCACATTTAAATCCTAAGGGCATTTGAATACTTATTTAAATAAACATGAAAATGTCCAAATAAACCTACTGTTTTTATTGCATAAACATGTAGAGAATAATTTTATGAATTTTCTAAAATTGAAATGGCAATTTTTAGAGTCCAAATGCATTAGATATGAATTTTACAAGTTTAAAAGCATTTCTGGAATTTTATTTTCAAATTTTAAACCTCTCGGGTCCACGGTGAGCCAGGCCCACGGTGAACCCGCGCACTGTGCGCGTGCGCCGGATCGATCTGGACCGTCGGATCTGGATCCGGTGGCCAGGCGCGAGGCGGGGGGGGTTAAGTCGCTACGGACGGCCAGGATTAAAACGTGCGAACCGGTACCACGTGGACGCACAGGATTAAACGCGGGTTTTAAATACAGATGGACGCACGAGATTAAAACGTACCGCTTCACTCAGATCCGACGGCGCCGATTAAATCGCACGAGGGATTAAATCTGGGCCGTTAGATCTGGATCGCGCGGCGCGGATCGAATCCGACACGGCACGGGTACTCGACCCGTGCCGGTCGTCTTCTCCGACGACGGCGAGCGGGCCAACGGCCACGGCGAGCGACGGCGGTCCTAGCTAAGCCTAGAAATGGAAAGAGGGCACTACGGCGGTCATGATGGTACCTTAGGCGAGGCGAGGGGTCGACGGGAAGTGGTCGGCGGCGAGGGTAGACGGCGAAGCACTTCGGGCTCCTCGTCGGCGATGGGGTTCCGGCGATCTCCTTGACCGGCGGGGACGTGGCCGAGGTGGGGGACGTCCTGGCGGTCACGACGGTGGCGGAGGCGAGGGCCGGGGTGGTCCGAGGCGACGGCGAGGGGCGGCCGGAGGCGAAGCAGGGAGAAAATGCTCAAGGGCGAAGTAGGGGCGCTCTGTTCGTTCTCGAGGCGATTGAGCGTGGGGGTCGAACGCGGCGGAGGCAGGGGGGTTAAATAGGGTCACCGGCGGGGGTCGCATGCAAGGAAACCGGCCAGAGGGCCTTTACTCGCCGGCGATGGCTCGGCCATGCACGCGGAGCGGCGATCCCGTGGCATAAACGCGAGGGTTAAAGCGGGGAAACGGTCGGCGCGACGCGGGGGACCGAGTTATGGCGGCAATCTAATGGGGGACGCGTCGGCGAGGCGAATCCGAGGGCGAGGTCGTCGGCCGGCGGGATTTGGGGGCGACGGCGCGGGGTTGAAGACGGATCTGACACGCGGGGGCCACTGACCAGCGAGCGCGAACGGGCGAGGGTGGCGTCTGACGGGTGGGGCCGGGGTGTCGGGTTCGCGCGCGAGGGGAGGGATTCGGCGCCGACAGGTGGGACCAGGTTGTCAGCCAGAGGGGAGCGCGGTAACGGGCTGGGCCGGCCGGGAGAGAGAGAAGGGAGGGGGAGGAGCCCAATACTGTTCTAATGTTTTTCTGAATAAAAATAATTCCAGAAAATAGATTAAAAGATTTGGGCTACTTCCAAGGCTGGTAAAAATTTATAAAAATTCTCAAAATTATCTTTTGGCCTTAGGATTATATACAAAAAGTTTCACCTCCTAATTTGGTCATCTACTCTATGTTGTAGTTCAAAAGGGTATAAAAGGGATTTAAAAGTATTTTCTGAAATAATAATTCCAAGAAATTGAATTTAATAATATTTTTATTGTTTTGAAAAATTGAGGTGTTACATTTTCTGTCGCGTGGCAGGCTTCGTTTCTTTGTTCGAAGGTAGTTCGTCTGTTTTGTATGTTCGAAGTTTTTTGTTCGAAGGTTGTGCTTCGAAGCTCTCGGTTCAAAGTGTGTTCGAAGTTTTTGTCTTCGAAGTCCTCACTTCGAAGCAGGCTCCGACTTTGTCACTTTGCTCCGAAGCTCTTGGTTCGAAGCTGTGTTCGAAGTCCTGTCTTCGAAGTACACACTTCGAACCAGGCTCCGGCACTGTTTTACTTCGCTCCGAAGTACACTTCGCTTCTTACCACTTCGAACTAGGCTAGACAGCGACACCTTCGACATTTCGGACAGACTCCGTCACCAACCTCCGAAGCAGACCTCGGCGTGCGAAGGGGGCTTCGCCAAGTTCCGAACAGGAGACAATTTTGGACAGTAACTTCTCTTTTCATCTTATGCATACTTAGATCATTTCATTGAGAAGTTTAGGCCTGTTACACTTTGTTCATCTGTCTAGTTGCACTGCTTTAACATTACACTGTTTATCATCAGCTGCCTCTAGGTTAGAAACCTTTAGACTTAGGCCTTCTGTTCATTTTCTGCTGCACGGTCTTTTGAGGTGCGTTGGGTGTTGGGAGCAGGCCATTGATTCGAAAGAATTTTTAAGGCGCCCATTCACCCCCCCTCTGGTCGCTACTTTCGGTCCTACAGCGGGATGCGCCCGGGAGGCGGCGGCGGCGAGAGGAGGCGGCGGGCGGGCGGCCGGCGGCGGGCGGGCGGCCGGGGCGGGCGGGGGCCGACGGCAACGGGGAGGCGGCGCGGGCGGGATGCGGCCGGGAGGCGGCGGCGGCGGGAGGAGGCGACGGGCGGGCGGCCGGCGGCGGGCGGGCGGCCGGTGGCGGCGGCGCAGGCTGGGCGCGGGAGGCGGCGGCGGGTACTGTGCGCGCGTACAGGGAGTTAGGTCTCCCTGTACGCGCGCGCGGTTGGGGAAAAACCCCCTAACTTCCGTCGGCCAACATTAAAGCCGACGGAAGTTAGGGGGATCCGAGCGGCCGCCGAAAAATCCCCGCTAACTTCCGTCGACCTCCACGGGTCGACGGAAGTCAATTAACTTCCGTCGGCTTTCCCAAAAGCCGACGGAAGTTAATTTGGCCGACGGAAGTTTATCGTTTTCCTGTAGTGAGAATAACAATTGAATACTACTATTTTCATAGTAGTACATTTCTCGGTAGAATAGCTATTCTACACCCATGGCGTAGAATAACATTTGTGTGTGTGTGTATATATATATATATATATATATATATGCTGGTTAAATCTGCATGAGGGTTTAATCAAGGACATATATCAATATATATTGACCATGCATATATGATGCATCAACCAAAATGGCCCTAGCTAACTAGCTAGCTATATATTATGCGTGCTAATTATATTATCAATTCATTAAGCTAATTATTAGTACTGATTAAGATAATTAGTACGTGCATGTGTGATGTGTGTGTGCTTGTGTAGGAAATTGCCGGCAAGCAATTAGCTTTGAAATAGTCATGAGATCTAGAGAAGCCAACGAGAAAAACATGCGTTAATTTGAGCGCTATATATACATTATTCGCAAAACAAAGACGAATTAAGAACAGTATTCAGCACGCTATATAAATGATACCCAACCTAGCTTAATTAATTCGGTATGTATATGCGAGGTCATTCTGAATGCAGAAAAATATGTATATTTATTTCTGATAAATAAATAATTTCATGCCACGTAGATAGATATAAACAAAAACCCAGGTAATATAACATGTGGAGGTATATATATGGTCAGGTTTCAAAAAAACCACCCTTATTTGCAAAATATATAAATTTTATAGACACGTCATGAAATAGAAGCTAATATAATACTAGTAGTATATCCTGCTAACGCTACGATAAAAATCAAAAACATAATTTCTTCGCTTGCATAGTGAGACTGGATAGCTAACGGCTGAGATTTACTCAAAAGCAAATGGATGACTAAGATCTATCCAATGGTCAATGAGGTTTAATTAGGTTCAAAGCAATGGTCAATCGATGTGAAAAAGAAAAATATTTTTCCCATAAAAAAGAAAACCAGATCGAGCTGTCCCATTGATCTCTTTACTTGCATTGCTTGTGACAACCGTAGGTCAACGTAATAGGGACGGGAAATGACGGAGAAATTAGATCCGGAGACGAATCAATCGGCAGCTATAGTAGTTAGTTGGTTCATGCGACGTAAAAAAGTATATCTTTTTTTTTGATTTTAATTGCTTTCTCTCTTTTTTAATCACGTCGATATATTCTCCTGTCAGTACTCTCTGACACCTACCAGCTTAATTTGATCGATATATTTGGGCTGACAACGAAAGTACAACATCTTGCTATCCATACCACACCAAACACGTACGTATATTTTAGGGTTAATTTTTTCTGTGCCATTACGATTTTTACGGTTTGCCAAAATGTCATCGTTATGTCACTGCCAGATGGGGGCCGCCACAGTCACTGACAGTGGCATGTAGGCAATTTCTGAAAATTATAATGGCACGTGAGTAATTTTCCCTATATTTTACAAAAGCGCAAAATTAGCCTAATTGATATCGATTATATATATAGCTAGATTTTTTAAAAAATAATATTTTAAAAAATAAAATTTCAAATTTGTATGGCGATTTTGAAACCAGTCTGCACTTGAAGTGCATGCCGACTGGATGCCACGTCAGCTCCAGTCAGCACTTAAAGTGGCGACCGGTGCCACGTCAGCTCCGGTCGGCACTTTAAGTATCGACTGGAGCTGATGTGTCAGAATCTGATAGAGGACAGCATCTCGTCGGTCCTTGAAGTGCCTGCTGGAGTCGACGTGGCACAAGTCGATACTTCAAGTGCCGACTGATACCTATTTTTGCAATTTTTTAAAATCGCTATACAGATTTGAATTTTTTTTAAAAAAATATTATTTCGGGAAAATTCTATAGGCATATATATGGGGATAAGGGAGGTAATAATTAAAATAAATCCATATCATTGATTAAATATGTTTAAAATAATTGATAATACCACCCCATAATATACGCCAGAAAAAACAAAATGTTACACACTCAATCTGTTGCATGGAAAAGAATTAATCTGTACACGTGGACTCCAGATGAACGGTGCATATATATAATTTTGGGGTACCACAATATATATATATATATATATACATATACGGGAACGCTATTCTACACTATGGGTGTAGAATGCTATTCTACACCGATCATCTCAATCGTGCCCACCCCCCATCCAATCCCAACCCCTCCATTTCACGTCGGTGTAGAATAGCATTCTACACTCGTGGTGTAGAATAGCATTTGTATATATATATATATATATATATATATAACTTTGTGGTAGTATTCTCAGTGAGTGTCAATTAATTAGCACATATTAAAGCTAGCATGTTTATATATATGTTGGTGCAAAGTAGGCTTTAATTTACTCTAGACGACAGATTGATACTGTTTGTGTGCATGTGTGTGTTCTTTGTTTAATTAGATCGCGAGTTAATTGTGTTAATTTCATGAATGTTGGACATGCGTTCTAATTTGGTTTTTGTTTTTGTTTTCTTGTGACGATCGAGAGGGATAGATTAGGAATTTACGATGAACACCCCGATCGAAGACATGGATCAAGGGGCAAATGTTCTATGGTGGCATGATGAGCTAGCGTGCATGCCATGCATCGATAACTTTGTGTTCATAGACAGATATTGTCTTGGTATATCTTTACTAAGTTTTTGTTAACAAATTTGTTTGGTTTCGAGCAATTTTGTTTAATCTAGGTTACAATTTTGATCCCTAAATCTATCGAAACCCGACGATTTTTTGGTGCCAATGTATTTTCTAATTCGCGCCAAGTGTTTTTCTTCAGTCTCCCGAGTGCGTTAACCAACGTTCGTGTGACGCTCGATGTACATGGGTATTTATCGAAGTGAACCATATATATATATATATATATATATATATATATATATATATGCAATTAAGGTGTCGTTTGGTTCAGAGACAAGGTGGGATAGTACGGTTTTGTCCTAGTTTTTTGAGAATAGATCATCTTATCTCATGTTTGGTTGAGAGGGATGGGATGTACTAGTTTTGTGTTTGGTTGGTGGGTTGAGAGAAATGAGACTCCGCTGCAAAACCTCCGTCCCATACCGAAATACCTTAGGTCCGTTTCGAAACCTCCGACCCATCTCTAAAGTCTTCGTCTCGGAACCTTCGGCCCGTCACAGAACCTCTAGCCCCATCCTAGAGCCTCCGCGCACGAGGTGAGACGAACCCGTCCCTCCTTTTTGGGACAAGTTCGTCCTAAATATTAGAGAAATATTCCTTGGTGGAACGACTCCGTCCACCTAACTTCGAACCAAACACTATAAAAATCGGGACCGTCCTATCTCATCCCACCTCGTTCCCTGAACCAAACGACGCATAAGTGTTTTTAAGGTGACATGAGCATGTCATCAGGATGATGCAAGTAGTGTGTTAGGAGAAACATTAGCTCAGCAGGTCACACATCTATCCCTAGCTAGCTTGCAGATCGAGTTGCACTGGTATTTAATTCGGGCTGTTTTGGGTTTAGGCATCGTATCCGTCCAACTAATTAATCATGCAAATAAACGAACAAGGTACTCATCGAGTCATCAAGTGAAGGAACTTAACGCTAGCTAGCTAGAGATTCCATGGACAAGATGCAATTGGGACTTTATCCACACCACACGTACGTACGGAGCGAGCAATGCATGCCGCCGCGGCATGACACAAAACGATCGAAGAACTAGTGTTCGTTGTATATCAATGGGACATATCCTATGCAATCTGTAATCGTGCGATTTGGTGCATCCAATCAAGATCTTATGCAATATGTAATTGTTGGATCTTGATTGGATACACCAGATTGTACGATTGCACAGGATATTTCCCCATCGATCAGCAGCAGGTCTTGTCGTTAGGTATGGTGCAGCCATGCATGAAACTGTCCGGCCGGAAACCCCAACAAAATGTGTACAGAGATGGTCACTCTAAGTGACTATGATGAACCGGATTTGGACGGGATAAATATTGCCGAGAGAATAGTTGAACTGTGTTAGCTGTTAGAAATGAGAGAAAGACTTTAGACTAGTATGGTAAAGATATTAGACTAATTCTTCGATCATTGCTTAATAAAATAGATATAATATATTAGACTAGGATCGACTTTCAAGAACTAATCTCTTAAATACAGGAAATAGATTACAATTCAATAATCTACTATAATATGAAATAAGAAATCTAGCTAATATTATCTCAGAACTAACAATATTTCTTAAACTACGGTTACAATATCACATGTGTCGTATTATTGACGCCCTAAATCGGTATATATATTGTGCTAGCTAGGTAGATGCATCCTCCTGTATCGTGGAACTTGAAATTTGCTGTCTGCAATATTTGTTGAGACAGACGTACACTGCAAATTTGCATTTTTCTCTTATCTCAAAGAAAAAGCTTTCTTCTCCAAACCTTCTTTGCATGGTTTATGCATGGCAACAAAAATCCATGGGTTCTATTTTAAAAAGCAGGAATTTTGTAAGAATGTTACAGAAATCAGTATAAATCCTCCGAAAGTTGTCCATTCCGGCCGGGCGAGCCCTATTTCATCTAAAAATTGAGACAAAGAAAAGATTGAGACAAGACGAGGAGATTAAGATCGATTGGAATGAATGGTGCGTCCAAATCGAATCAATCATGGCAAGCACACATGCATACGTACTGACACCTGCCACTACGTTACAAGAGTCAAAGAGCAGAGGGGCGAGCTAATCACAAAGCTGCAAATATATAGAATAGCAAAATGAGACAGATAATGGTGATCGTCTGTGACTGATCATGACAAGGGGATCCTGGCCATCTCATTCTCGTCGATCCTGTTCCCGTCTGATTTGCGTCTCCTAGCTAGCAAGCTGCTGCCATCGACAAGAACGGCAGCTGGGGCGTTGCCATCGCTGGCAGAGTAGTTATGAACAGATTCGCATCACCACCAGGTCATGTTTTGGGCGTTTTCTCAAATGGTCCATATTTTAAAACACCATGGCTGCATAATCCGCTAGCTGCTCCAAATTCTCACCCCGTTTGATGATACTTACCAGCTATATCTGTCAGTTAACAGATATAGCACAGAAGAAAGAAGATGATTCAACGAGCGGCACAAAGGATTACATGGTTTGGGGTAATGTAAAATACCACAGGACAAAGTTTTGATACAAAGGAACCAACATTTCGTTCTGCAGCGCTGAGCCCCAGCCATCTAATGCGAGCTGAGTTTGGAGCATTCAGCATTACTACCTCTGCTAACTTGCATTAGATGTAGAACCTAGAAAATAAGGCCCGGTAGCCATAACATAATTATCCATAAACTACACGGGGTAGCGGCCAGAAAATCGCCCGATCTGCCAGAATCTGAAGCAACTGAATTTCATGATAATCTCTGTCTTTTCTTCTTAGCAAGATTCTCGAAAACAGCTTTAATATCTTCAGATGTGACCGGTTTAGTCGGATCGAAAGATTCCTGATGGAAGTGCCAAAGAGAGGGAAAGAACCAGTCAGGTAACAAATCAGACAGATAACATATGTATATTAAAAAAAACTGTAACCCACAGCTAAGATCAAAGAATATTGTCGTCAAGAAAAGGGATTGGTATAGAAATAGATCACATGGACACATGGTAAACACAAGGAAATGACATTTCCTTTCAAGGAATCTGACATGGTGGTGCAGATACACATAAAAGAAATATAAAAATACAAATATGTTAATTGCACATAGCTGAAATAAAAGAAGTTCCAATGGATATAGAATGGCGTACTGGTTAAAACATGCATGCAAATCTTGAAACTGGAAATTAATTGTGCAGAGTATGGTGACCACATTTTACTTTAGAAGTACAACCCTGATCTGTAACATGGGAAGTATCACCTTTTTGTTGCAAAATACTCTGATAATTCAGTGATACAAGTTAGAACAACAATGTGATTATCCATGTTCTAAACTTCTAATTTGTTAATATCTTTGTTGATGAAAAATGTGTGATGAATAATTCATATTGCCTCCTCTGCTTGATTTATTTTCAAAGCAGAATTTACCAAGTAGATGGGTTCTCCCAGTAAAAAGAACTAGTCTTATAAATGCACATGGCTTACTTTTTTGAGGCTGCTCTAGTGGTTTTTATCATAATGCTATTTGGAAAAAAGGCAGAAAGTTTTTTTTACTGATGTACGATTCCTTCTCATTTATTTCCCATGATAATTAGGGCTACAGTTGCATTGTGTTCATTTGGCTATTATATACAGTGCCTTGGCATAGGTGTAGATATCATAGACTTAACATGTGATAGGATATTTTAAATGCATTGGAACTAACATTTCAATTCTCCTAGCCTTTCGCTCATTGTGTGAGCCCCAGGGACCAAAATATATGCAAATGTGTGTGGCAACCTATAGTTGAGAACCAAATAAGAGAAATTTACCAGAAAGGACTGAAACTCATTCTTCATGTCATTAATACCACTCAAAATCTCTATCTTCTGGACATGGTCAAGTGAATTAAGAAAGTTCGCTTCAGCCCCTTCCTGCTGCTCCAACTTCTTTTCCCTCTTCTGCTTGGCAACCTTCTCATATTCCTCGATAGAGTCATCCTTATCGATAAGATATGCAACACCCTGCTCTCCATAGAAGTTAGTGCAAGTTTCACATCTACAGATAACCTCCCTCCAGCCTTTAGACATAAAAAAAGGCAGCTTTTTCTCTGAATCAACTAATGTTGTATTTGTACCTATATCCATTCCTAGCTTACATTTTCTGTCAGAACTGTCATCCAAAATTGCCTTTTCTGGAGCTGCATTATCTTTTGGACAATTGTCATCACCATAGGTATTTTCACAATTCAAATGATTTGCAAGGGAACCATTTTCCCTTTTCTCTATGTTATCATGGCTTGGTCCTCCATCCATCACAGTTGAATCAGTAGTACTAGCTTGTGACACAGAATTCTGCGTTCTAGAAGCCCAAACAGTATCAGGATATAATTTCAAGAAATAACAATCAGGTGAGCATTTCTGGCATATGAAATCCTCATAGAGTGGTTCCCCTTCCTCATCATGTGGTATCTACAAGGCAAGAAAACCATTATGAACATACAATGTGTGAGTACCTAAGAACTATACCACCGATGCCACAATGTATTACAGAGATATCTGAACCAAAAGAATGAGGTAACAAATATGTATGCAGTTTGCAGCAAAATGTGATAAATCAATATGTAGATTAGGTGCAAGGATGAATCCTGAAGGCCTGAATCCACATCCAGTGATGGTTAATAGCCTAATCTAGCCAGCAGCTAACAAAAAGCAAACCACTAATAGCATCAGCACTCTCTATCTAATTTATTCTATGATTAAGCCCCGTCCAAACACCGATTATGATCTGCTAAAACTGTGCCACTAAATTGACCGGTAGAGAACTGACATGACCCATAGAACTAATAGGTGAATTGATGTAAAAGGGGCATGCAAGGGAGGGTAGCAAAATAGTAATGATGGAAAATTAGGGAATAAACAATTGTCAATGGGAAAATGGGAAACTCAGCAACTTCACATGGCAGATACAGAATTTTCTCATATTTATATGGACAAACAAGACAACACTCAAAAGCATTAATCACACCGTGCATTTGCTTCTAGTTTTATCCAACATAAAATGTTAGAACAAACCAGAAAACATCCCAAGCATGCAATCCAATGCTTCCAGAAAACATCATTTTTACCAGCCCTAGGATGCAACTGCAGTATTGCACATACAAGTCATACACTCATGCAAAACTTTAACATACAAATCAGAAAAAAGGAGCAGTTAACATATATGATCCAATTAAGGGTGTGTAAAGTAAAAAACCTCTTCAATGGAGTTAAGACCAATATGATCTTCATGAAACCAGTCCTCGCAAATACAGCATTGTATCATTTCAACTTGCTCTTTGGCTTCTGGATCAGGATAAGGCCTACCACATGTGCAATAGGAACCTTTGAAGTTATGGTTATAAGAATTTGCTGAATTCTCAGGATCTTTCTCCGGGCAAAGTTTGCAAGGATGACCTCCAAACTTTGAGTTGCCACAATCACAACGAAACTTTCGCTTTGTCCAAAGTTCAACAACCTTTAGCAAAAACAACCATTCAGGCATCAGTTGTCTGTGCAAGTACAAATAAATAATAGAACAAAGTAACCGGATTTAGTGTTTACTGGCACAATCAAGAAATTGTTGAGATTTAATACTCTAGTTCATGCTCTCTACTTCTTTGTTAGTTGATTTAGACTTGATTTTGTTATTCATGTCATATTATCATTATGTAAAAACTGAATATATAAATGTATTTTCAAAAAATACAATATACACTGTCTAGGCACAAACGGCTAGCCACCACCTACACTCGCCCGCTTACCACCTAATGCTTTTTGAAACATTGGGAATGAGAGCACTGAATAACAGCTCAACAATACACAATTGAAATGAAATAAAATAGTTTTTAACTCCAAAATGTACATGATAAAATTATAAAAAAGATATATTATAAAGTGTCCTAATTTCAATTTCATGAATTACCAACACTGCACTTCGAATCGAATGGATCAATTTATTCATTTTAGTTTGACAGATGTAACCAACCAAATAACCAATGTGTAGCAAGGTTGTATATCAATTAGAACACTGCTCCAACTGAATAAGAAACTTCATGGTATCTAACTGCTAAAGATATCCTTCATGGCTGGCTACAGTCTCAAATTCTCAGAGTCAAATGTCAATCAACCATTATAAAAAACATATATCTACATCAAACTAATACCCTGAAGCCCCATGCCCCCATTGTGCACTGGATGATCACATTGCCTCTACAAGTGTAATGAAGCTTCTGTTTACCAGTATGTATTAATACTCATTGATGACTTAGTAAGCATGATTCAACTTCATTGACAATAGAATTACCATAACCTAATCACAGATACTTAATACAGAAGATGGCCATAGATAATCAACTGCTAATGCAAGGCCTAGAATGGCATGAAACACTTAATAGCCATGCATGCAGCATGCTACATCAATTTTAATCTGTATATCCTAACTAAGAACAGCAAACCATGAACAATCTACAAAACAAGTCACAGCTCACTACGCTACTACAGCATGGCAAACTACGTGTGCTACTTGAGGGTCAGCAAGCCAATCCACAGTTACAGAAAAAACTCGATCGCCCATTAAGAAACTTCAATCAAAATATATAAAAAAATAGACTGCCATTTTCATTGCGTTGTTCCCTTGTCACCCTTATGAGCATGAATACTAAATTTCATATGCATCTTGAACAAACAGACTAAACCAAAAGTGTAGGATGTTTAAATGGAAAATGCAATCGACCACTGAGGGTGATCAACTCACCTCATGGCCGTCGTGGCAGGCGAGGCTGCAGGCGGTGCAGACTCCCCCGACGCCGGCAGGCACGCAGGTGAGGCAGGAGAAGACAGCCTGGCGCTTGAGGTACCCGCCGCCGTAGGTGCACTCCTTGCCGTCGTCCCCGCCCAGCACCAAATCCGCCTCCTAGGGTTCGGCGTTCGGCACCCAAATAAAACATCAACATTATAAGAAAGTGGACAACACCATGACCGTCGAATCGAACCGAAGGAGAAATCAGAGAGGGTTTTGGGGACGGGTTACCAGCTCCTCGGCCTCGATGCCCTCGATGTACTCCCCGATGGTGACCGTCGGCTCCGCCTCGTCATCGAAGGCGGCGGCGCTCCCTTCGCCGGCCATCGCCGCCGCTCGCCGGCCGGAGCCCCTGGTGGCGGTGTCTAGGGTTAGGGTTTGGCGCGCGATTGGGTTTGGGAATTGGGAGAGGCGAGCTGAGGAGGAATGGGGGAGAGGGGATTAATGTGTCGCCGGCCGCAGTCTCTCTCCGAGTAACGGCGGCAGCGGGACGCTTACCCCCGTGACTGACACGTGGGTCACGCGTAGTTGGTGTCCCATTGTCAGTGGCGTGGGCGCGTGCGCGTGCGCGTAGGCGAATCCCTTCGTTTTTTGAGGTGGCGGGAGGGAGGTGGCACTTTTGGTTTCCCGCCACGGCGGTCGATCGGACGGCCGCCGAAACGACGCACCCGCTGCCGCTGTCTATGTTTTGATACCTCTGAGCCTTTTTTCTAAAATTTATGTTACATTTATGATTTTATTTTCAGTCAATGTAGTCGGGCAGCGCCTAAAGTTACCTCCTTTTTTTCATTTTTAGATGCTCTTCTCCCCTCATTATCCTTGCGCTTGCTCCCCTCCCGTCCCCTCCTCCTCCAACTCAGGCGCTACTCTCTTCTCTTCCTCCCCAAGGCATTCCACTCCCCTCCATCGGTAGCGATGGATGCGCATGCCTCTCGCTGTCATTGCACATCCACCTCTCGTTGTCGGATCTGGCCGCGCACATGCCACTCGTCACCGGATTTGGCCGCACACTCTCCGGTCACCGGATGCCCGTCGAGAGCCTCGACGCCACCGCGCCACGCCGCCTAGAGGCAACTCGCGGTGGCAGGTTGACGCCTAGCTTCTAATGGTCGTCTTTTAGAACCCTTCAGTATAAAATTAGATTGTTCAACTAAATCATCAATTCGTCATTACAACTCTAAATCTATGATTTTTTAGAGTTATGTTTAATTTGATCTAAAAAATTATGAATTTAAATCTGTACTGAACAAGACGTATATACTGTATTCTAAATTGATTGGTGTTAGTACCAGATTGTTAAAATTTGGTGAGAAAAGACTCCGCCTAACTGGCTAGAACTTAAATTTGACGATTTTGAACCAAACCTGTTTCAAGCATTTTTAGTGTGCTAGCTTGTGTAGACGTGGGTGAATGGTTCTCTTTCAATCATAGCTCAAATATTGTTACCCACAATTAAAGATGTGTGTGCATCTCTAATTGGTACGGTACAAAGACTGAAAGTAATACTTGTCTTTGTTAATGTAATGCCATCAAGTTTTCGTAAGATTATCTCCAGCATTTTTGCACGAAGTCTTTCATACATTGCAAATTGTATTAAGTCTGATCTTAATACTTAGTGCAGTACTATAAAACACCTACCTTTCTCATACAAAGTAATTTCTAATGTTTTCGGAAATTTTCAAGTTTTACGAAAGTACAAATTTGACGCATGTTCATACAGTATTTCCTAATTGGCAACTAAGACAAACACCATCATCAGTCATCAGCCACGGACCCAGCACGGAAGACTACAGCATTTAGGGGTAAAAAAGCACATATTCCATGTCATTCACTCGACATCCATTAAGGCAAAGCCTATTAATTAATTCACACTCTCAATACTTAAGTGCTCACAGACAGCAGTGCTAACAGATTGGGAAAACATTATTTGGTGCACATTTCATCTGTTTCCCTTTTATTCAATCAGTCATAACATAACCATACTTAAGCCAGAGGTGCAGTGACATTCTTCTCTTACTTCCATTACACATGAACTATATGCTAAAGCTCACTAACTCATGCCAGCAATGTAGCTTTCACAGGATGTCAAACATGGATGTCGCAACGTTTGCCCAGGAAGATAGCATATGTTGTCCAAAGTCTAGGAAGCAGTTATAATGGCACTGTTCGGCATTATATTCATCTTCATTGGTTTCACGACTGGCTTGGTTTCAGCTGGTTTATCCTATTATGGCATAAATAATGTGTCAGTGAGTATTTCCATGTATTATAACAATCTGAAATAGATCGCAAAAAGAAAATAAATAGCAAGAGTTAGTACATTGTTGTTTGAATTGCACTGCCCAGGGTGTGCAGTGTGTGATGTAACCAAATATTTCATGTGACGTGAGAAGCCAAACATTTTGGGGGGAATAAGGATCAGTAAATAATGTAGCAGCTCAGACTAATGTATGAACATCTCAACTATGGAAATATATAAGGAAAATACACATCAGGAATGGAGCAATTAAAAACAAATTACCTCTTCAGTACAAGTATCAGTACCATGTGTTTCCAGTTCTCTCCTTACAAATGTTGGCAGAACAAAAGCAGCACGATGAATCTATTAAATAAGCAGATTCATCAATGACTAACTATTAAACAGCAAAATTGAATTGGAAATCTTGCATTAGGGTGGAAATAGAAAACATATTTGAAGGCAATATACAGGAATAAGATCCTATAAAAGCTAATGGCAAAATTAAAGAAGCTCAACAAATTAAACCTCTGAGTTATAAAATCTGATTTCCCTTCTAGCTTCCATAGCTCCTTCCAGTTTCTCAATTGGATTCACAGGGGAAAGGAAGTTTACCGCTGGACCTTCTTTTGCACATAGCAAAAAACCAATGACACCACTGCCAATCCAATTAGTTACATGATTAGCTTACCACACATAAAAAGGAGAGAATGTAGTTTCAAACATCGACAGAAAACCAAGAAAAAATATGTCACACTTTGAATCACCAAAAGTTATAAAAGAGAACAATTTACAACTGCATATATGCACATCCAACACCAGATTGCTTTGACATGCAATAAGCAAGAAAGTAAGAAACCATCAGCATAATTTTTCATGAAAATGTGTATACCAGAAGGGAGTTTTGCAAGCTAAATGGCCAACCTACAACCTATTTCTACATTAAGTTCACAAAGGAAGTACTCCTTCCGTCCCAAAATACAACCATTTCTACCATTTAAATTTTATCCCAAATATTACAACTTCTACAACCTTTACCCCCTAAATCTTCCTATTTTACCCCTATCTAGAGTACTAGTGGCATGTAGTACTAATTGCTTGGAGTACTAGTTGAGGGGTATTTGGGGATTTTTTTCCTTACATCTTAATAACAGTGCCAAAGTTTAGAAATTGCTATATTTTGGGACGGAGGGAGTAGCATATAACGATCATTTTAAACAATGTGGAAAGCAGGTTTAGGCATGTTATGCTTGTTTATGCATGTAATCACTCAAATTGTAGGATGGTTCACCTACATTGTTATGGTACTATCTTGGAAGCGAGATAGATAAAGATGAGCAAATTTACATTGTATTAACACAAGTATGAGCATTGTAGAGCCCAATTCACAACTCATTATGATAAATAAATTAGGTAAGGTTACCTAACCCTGTTGGCCAAACTCACTACTTCCTAAGAATTTCATGTTTGTCTTTAGCAGAAACTGCACAAATTAGTAAGGGCTAATGTTATGGGCAGGGGGATGGGGAAGATTAGAGCTGGGAACTTGCCGAAGATTGTATTCAAAGGAGGTAGCAGGCCGTGGCCCTGGACCCCGCCGGCGCGCCGGAGTCGCAATGGTTGCGACGGCGCACCAGAAGGGCAGGATACGGTCTCAGGTAGATTACAATCTTAAGCTTACTCTCCCCTCTCTAATGACCAGCTTATATAATGCTGGTTTACAACCACTTCCTAACAAACTCAACTTATCTCTAACAAAACTGATCTCTAACAAAACTTCTCTCTAACAAAACTTATCTCTACCTTAGCCCCTAAGCCTCCTGGTGCTTCTTGCGCCGGCCAAAGGGGATTCCATACATAACAGCTAAGATACGTACACATTGAATATAACAAAGAGATACATGGAAACTACCAAACCTAAAAGGATATAGCAGAGAACCTAGGATAGGTAGGAACACTTGTCCAGGCATAATGCACAGCACCCTTGAATGTTTCGCGGCAGATAGAAAGCATATCTTGGATTAAATGTGTGTGCAGCCACATACTCTCAGCTTGATTGCATAGAACACCACCAGGCTTTAGAGCTCTAGCAATTGTTTGAAAAAATGGCTTCTCCACAAGCTCCTGAGCTGGCCCTGTAACATGAAAAGGAAACTCATAAAGTGCATAAGCAAAAAGGGCATGCAACAAATGAAACCTAAACAGATACACTTAATTTCCTAAATCCAAATAAGAGGGAAACAAATATCAATCAATAAGGAAAACACAAATGTGCAGTGAACTATCAAACAGCAAGAAAGGAAGCCAATAAGAAATTAACAAGAAACCATGTGGAGTATGGCATTGGAAAAGGATAAATACAATCCTAAAGCAGACATATTATACAAATATAAGATTTATTAATAGCAGGAGCTCACCAATTGGATCTGATGAATCAACAATAATAGCATCATATTTCCCTTCTGGGGCATTTCTCAAGAAATCCACAGCTGCAAATAAAAGCATGTATGTTATGAGTTATGACTTATGAATCTTTCAAACTCAAAGCCAACATAGATGTAAAAATGAAAATACATGGGATAAACAATCTATTTAAGAAGAGCAGGGGCTTGAATCCATTGTCTAAACCATCACAGCACATACCATCAGGCCACATAAGTAAGGGCATTAAAGATGATGCAGGTATGAGTTGCTAATAAATATAAGTGGTGTACCCTATGACATATCACGGTAATAAATAAATGGTGTTATGGCATATCACGAACTTCTAAACATACCATCACCGACATGAAGTTGAACACGGGGATCTTTGAATCCAACAGATAATTGTGGGAAAAAATCTTTACATACCTGCATAGATCGAGGGACGAGGGCACAAATCATTAAAAAGTTACTGTTTAGAAAATTATACTTTGAATCATAGGTCAAATGGTGCTTCTTACATCAATAACTAGCTGGTCTATTTCACATATATCGATAATCTCCACTGAAGCATGTCTGGCTATTTCTCGTAGCACACCGCCATCACCACCTCCAACAACCAAAACCTGCATCAAAGTAGCGAAGTACATATCACAATGTATGGACTACCTTATGTACTGTGAAAAAGAAAGTCCCAACGTGGAACAGGCAGAATTACCCTCCACTTTAATCCAATAGAAAATTTCTTGGATGATAAGAAATCAACAAAGTATGGGGATAAAATAAACAAGCTATATACATAAGCACAAATCAACAAAATCTTTTCATGATGTTCAACACTCATAAACATATGGACAAGATCAGAAACATACATTTTTAGGGGATGGAATTGAGCATAGTGGAAGGTGAGTAACCATTTCCTGGTATGCACATTCATCCTTTTCAGTCAGCTGAACAATACCATCAAGCACAAGAACATTCCCATAGGTTGAAGACTGCAGACACAAATTGACATGTTACACAAAACATGGTTCAACAACCTTAGCTCGTCATATACTATGTAGTATGTACACAGCTAGCAGATGAAGACTGACCTCAAAAACTAAGATTTCTTGGTAAGGTGATTTTCCCTGATACAAAATCTTCTCTACTTTCAGAGAATGAGCCTCTCCTGTGTAAAAACAAAATTCAATTAAAATATTGACAAGCTCAAATAAGTTGGATAGTTCACCTTATGTTATTGTAAAGATGGGAAAAATTTATAGACATAGACTGTATTATAAACAGAACTTTCCTAATAAAAAATTAACAATAAAAAGATGAATATCCCTTCAAATATTGAGGCACGGAATCCCATTTCAAATGTAGGGTGTATATAGTATTTATAACCTATGGGAAATGATCTAAAGTGCAGCAGCAGAATTTTTCCCCAGAAGTAAAACAATGATCTTATTTAACAGCTAATAAGCTACAACTCTGGTTTACATTTCCAAAGCGGAAAGAACTAAGAATCATTTATAGGTTTAATTTAGCCAGGCAGCCCAGGCTAAAATTTCCATTAATAAACAGGTTATCAGCCCTCAGCTCATGTTCAAGTAATTGGCCAGGTTACAATGTGCATACATATTGTCTAAGAAAACTCATGGTGGATTTGGATTGTAACAATCTTAACGGAAAAGGATTGGGCAAGAATAAGAGAAATACCAGGCCACATTGGGTTGTTGAAGTATCGCACTTTGTTTGATTTACCTGCACATACAACAACTTGGTTTTTGGATACCAGAATGGCAGAATCTCTAGAAAGAAATACATATACTCCTATGTTCATAATATCTCCTGGAAATCCAAACTACTATGGCATACCAAAGTGCGAGCGGGGTTCTATGAACCACCCTGACACCACGGTGGCATGGCAGTTGGCCTCAGACTCAGCCGCAGCAGCCTTCGCCTTGACACAGCAAGATGGCAGTGGTTTGCGGGAACTATCATCCCCAATCCCCTTCATCTGCACTGCCACTGAAGAACCACTTTTTGCGCCTCCAACCTCCATTGGTCCTGTTCTGCTTTGAAGTTCCCAGCCTCTGTCTCAACAAGAACCGAAAAAGATTGGCAAACAAAATTTTCAGGCAACAACCATGAACAGCTCCAATAAGCAGCTCAAAGTACTAAATTACTTAACTTAACTACTGCTAAATACTAACTATGGCATTCAAGCAAACAAGTAGGTCATGCTCAGCCAAACATGTATGATATACAATGCATTGATGCAATAAAATATTTGATATGTTGAATAATTGAGTTAATGATTTTACCATCTAACCATAAGGCTTTAGGCTTTAGCTGCTACAAGATGTCACACTACAACTTGTGTCTGGGGGCAATCATCCTTCTACTCTTACCCAAAAATATTTTTTAAGTAGATTCGTAACTATATTTTTCATGATATTTTAATCTTAATTTCTATGCAGTGGTACAAAGTTGAAAAATAAGCAAGTTACTACCAGAGACATAAAATTTTAATAGCATCCAATAAAAAGGAACCGATGGGGTGTTTCTTCCATCAAATTCGAAATCACCAGACATACTTAAAGTCAAATAATCTAACAGGAAGAACATGCATCATGCATCTATCTGAGTAGAATCCGCAGATTATCTTCAGGGACTCAACTTGCCCTCATAAAAACCTTACCGCCAAAACAAAAACCCACAAATTCCACCAATCCAGTCGAAAATGTTGGGACCGATTGGTGAAAAAAACAAGAAAAGGCCGCGATTAGCAGACCAATCAACTGCCCCCAAAACGAATAAAGAAACACCGATGGATGGAAGCAGCGGCAATAATCACGCGAGTTGGAGACAAACTGGTTGGTAAATAAACAACCCAAGAAACAGAGCGCATCGTCCCCGGCCCACGCTCGCCTCCAACCTCGTCGGTATCGCGCGAGAACAGCAGCAAGCGCGCGGCGACGGCGACGGCGACGGCGACGGCTTGTCGCTCCGTCGGTTCCACGGCAGCAGAGAGAAGCCGAGGGGGTACTCCAGTCGTCTTCTCCAAATTTACAGAGACCCCCTTCCTATAACAATAAATTGTAAGTGGGTCCTCGTGCTGCTACCGCTTTGTACGGCACCGACAATTATTTGCTCTCGTGTCACACATAAATTGGTGAATTTTTTTTCTTCATACGATTGTCTCAGTTGCCAAACACACAAGACGTAGCAAAAAAGTAAACACCACTCAACTGCGTGGTATAAGAGCAAAAATTCTTTAAATTTTTGTGTGTTTAGACCTATGGAAACATTTTTAGAAAAAAATATAAAATGTTGAAATTTAGGTTGTGATGAATCTATGGTCCTGCAAATTTTTAGTTTAAAATAAAACTTTTATAAAGAAAAACAAAAGGGGAGAGATATCGTTAGAGAAAAACAAAAGAAGACAACTATCATTAAGGAAAAAATGAGCCAAAAAATATTTCATGAGTTGAAGTACTCTTGATGAAATTGTTGAAGGGAGTAAAACACACTTCTTTCTCTCAAATTATAAGAACAGACTATTTATACAGATGTACACAATCAATTGATAGGCAAAGGCCCTAAAACTAAAAGAAGAATACGAGGGAAGAATTCAAACCGATTTTAAGGAAAAATTGATCACATATTCCTTGTTTGGATCGAAATTAAAGATTTATCTTCCATTGATCTAAATAGATTCTACATGTTATTAAGACATAGAGAATAAATTTTCAATTTTGATTTAAATAAAAGGTTTATGATCAAATTCCCCTTTTTAAAACATGCGCGGATTTCGAATTAACCGGAGGGCGGAGGAGGAGATCAAACAAGGAAAATTGGCATTCCAAGAAGGCAAGAACGAACTACTGCAGCCAAGGAAGAGTCGTCACCTCTCACCTGGGGCAGCAATGGCGAAGCTGAGGCTGACAGTCGTCTGCTCGCTTGGACGAAGAAGAGATATATAGAGCGGACGGACGACGAGCTGCTTAAATGCAGGCGTTTTGATGTGCGATGACTGCTGTTTTCTCACGGCCTTACGAAACTGAAAAGAAAAGCATGCCTGCCTCTGATGATCTGTCTGCTGCTACTGTAGAATACAAGAATTGCGTACTGGAATTTGGAGGATAATGGCCTTATTTGCAACCATGCATGCTAGCCGCTGCATGCAACTAGCTAGCTACTATACAGACAAATACACACCACCACCAACCTCAGATCATGCGGTCAGAGCGTGTTTCTGTTTGTCTGACACGTGCGTTTGCAGGTAGCACGTCTAGTCTAGTATCATAGTAACCAATACGATTAATTACACTCAAGTCTGATTTAGCAATCGTGAAAACCTATCCGATTACACTTGTTTGTCGATCGTATACCAGTTTGATTTAGCGGTTTTAGCCCAAAAAACACAAGTATCGACTGATCATGTATGTAATTCTTTTATTTGTTTTTAGAAAATAATTGTGCTTCTTGTATTGATGTCGTTGTTCCCATCTTGCTTCTACCGAATCGACGGTTATATTTATTTTGGTGCTGGTTTGTACACGTAGTACCTCCTCAAGTACAGTAAATCTACTCAGACATATATATTTGTACATTTTTATATCCAGCAATATAAACCGATCCAATCATATTGGATGCGATATACACTACCGGAAATAGAGAGTTTGCCGAGTGTATCCCAAATTACACTCGGCAAAGTTCTAACACTTGACGACAGTGCATGTTTGTCGAGCGCCACGTCAAAAGCACTCGACAAATCATTTGAAAAAAGAAAGGTCCTGTCGGCGTTATAATGGCACGAGCAAAAATTAGGTTTTACCGAATGCCACCCCTAGAATTTACCGAGTGCCACATTCGGCACTCGGCAAAGTTGGGCGCCACGTGTCCAAGTGAAATACTTTGCCGAGTGCTATTTAAAAATGCACTCGGCAAAGCTCAAGTACCCATTATTTCATGTAAAATCGTAATTTAAGCACATATCACATTTTAAATATGTTTTGAAATTGAACTTTTTTAAGTTATAACTCAACATTTTTTAATTCACGGTAAATGTTCATATTTTTCTTAGTGACTTTGCTATTTTTAAATAATTAATCATGTTTCTAGGATTTAATTCGAAGTAGGTTAAATTTGAATTGCATGTATATGAAATAATGACTAATAAATTATAGAAAAATCATATTTATGTTCATGAGTCCATTTTTAATCTTTTAGCACTAGATATAACTAAATATTACAAAATCTAAGTTACGACACTCGGCCGGCAACATGGAGCGCCAAAGTTTTTTAATTATAGAAAATTAAATTGAAGCCTAAAAAATATGATACTTCACATGGTGTTATTATATCAAACATATATACTGTGATAAAAATTTCATAATGTTTCGACAAAGTTTTCATGTACGACGTTTGGAAATTAGAGAATCTTCGAGAAGGTTTATGAGTTTAGGGATGGAATGAGCTAGGTTTAGAAGCAAAGCGATATTTAAATCTTTGTTTGAATTTAAAACTTTTTTGTACTACTAAACCCCAATGTATCTTATACCATGTCAAAAATTGGCATTTTTCGGGCTAGTTTGTTATTCTTCGTTAATTAAATTTCTTTATAGGATTTTAATTGAAAGATCCTAATTTTGAACTACAAGTGCCCTAAATTTGTTTATTTGAACTTAGGACTTTTTCTAGCATGAAAACTCAGTGTATATTATATCATGCCAAAATTTGGAATTTTTTACTGTCTTTTTTCTATTTTAGTTTTTTAAAAACAAATTAAAAAAACTCTTTGCCGAGTGCAAATAGCCTTGGCACATGCCAAAGGACAATTAAAAAATCTTTACCGAGTGCCTACTAATATAGTACTCAGCAAAGAAATTTAAAAAAACAAAAAAAAACAATTGTTTAGTGTCTCCCAATTTAGCACTCGGCGACTACCTTTTAGGATAAAAAAGCAATAGATCTGGGCGCATTTACTATGTGCCCAGATCTGCTCCCGACCGCGCGGCAGCCCGCACCCGTCCTAGCTAGCCGCCCCTCCGCCCCGTATGTTGCCCCCTCTGCCCCCGGTCGCCGGTCCTCCTCGCCCCGGCCGCCCCCGGTCGCCGGCCCCCCTCGTCCTCGACCGCCGACCCCACTTACCTCGGCCGCCGGCCCCTCGCCCTGACGTCGTCTTGCCTCCGGTCATTTTTTCGGTAATAACAATCTTTTGTAATGCAATGTTTAATTGCCATGTATAAAACATAATTTTCCATGTTTAATTGTCACGTTTAAAATATAAATCCATCTTTAATTACAAGTAAAATTTGCCATGTTTAAAATATAATTCCATGTTTAATTATTAAAATGCAATGCCATGTTTAATTATATATTGTGTAATGCAATGCCATAATTAATATGTTTAATTGTAAAATGAGTAATGCAATGGCATGTATATATTATTCTAATATACATGTTTTAGAAATTTTAATGTAATCGTTGTAATATCTTTTTATGTTTTAATGGTCATGTTGATTAATATTTTGTGTATGTGGATGTCGGCTGTATGTGGATGCCGATCATCGTGCCATGATATATATATATATGTGTGGATGCCAGCCATCGTGCCATGATATATGTGTATGTGTATGTCGGTCATCGTGCCATGATATATATTTGTGAGTTTTGTTAGATTTGCTAAGTATTAGAGAGGAGATGTTGTCAAATTGTTTATATTTTCTAGTTATTGTCGCGTAACCTAGGTGTCTCCCGTTCAGAAGAGTTACGGTTTGTAATATGCATGTCTTTACATATTTGTGGTCGTAACTATTTCAAACTATCCACGTGGGGCCACTCGGCAAATGCCCGTTAGCATGTCCCTGACCGTTAAACAACTATTTTTGCTGAGTGTCTTCTCGAGTACTCGATGAAGGCTTCGCCGAGTGTCTGATAAAAAGCACCCGGCGAATAACCTCTTTACCGACAGACCTGCCGCTAAGTCGGTTTTGCCGAGTGTGGCACTCGACGAAGCCTTCGCCGAGTGGAAAAGGCACTCAGTGAATATTTGTGTTCCCGCTGTGATATAGAGAGTGAGGGGCATATGTACATGATGATTTTTTAAAAAAAATCACAAGATTTTTTACGGTTTGCTAGAATTTGGACCTAAACCTCTGTCTCCACGTACATACGCGTTACCTTCATATTATCTCACATCAAAGCGGTTCTAATATAATAGCGTATTTTATTATTTTAATTTCACTGTACAAAAACTTGCAATATATTTTTCACACTCACGATGACTTCAAATAAAAAATTCACCAGTTATAAATTTGTAGATCTTGTTGACCTATACACTACAAGAAAACAGAATATTTTCGTCGGCTAAATTAATTTCCGTCGGCTTTACCAAAAGCCGACGGAGATTAAATAACGTCCGTCAGCCTCAAGGAGCTGTCGGAAGAAATACTAACTTTCGTCGGCTTTTGATTGTGACCGACGAAAATTAAGTGGATAGAGACCCGTTGGGGATTATATCCCTTAACTTCCGTCAGCTTTAATGCGGTCGACGGAAGTTAAGGGATATAATCCCCAACCCGCGCGCGTACAGGGAAACCTAATCACTGTACGAGCGCCCAGCCACCCGAACTCTCGGCGCCGCCACCACCGGCCTGCCACCCTGTCCGGCGCCGGTCCGCCCACCGCTCGCCTACCTCCCGCTAGCCGGCCGCCTGCCTCCGGACGCTGTCGCTGCCCATCGCCACACGTCATCGTCCGACGATCAAGTAAAAAAATCGGCTTTAAATTTTTTTAGCACGGCTGCCACCAATACCGGTTTGCTCCCGACGGGCTCCACGGAACTGCTCAGGGGGCGGTGTCTCATGACTTCTGGGTATGTGTTTTTTCTCAATGGTCGTGTACTCCAACGGAGGTGGAAAAAACCATGTACGGTGAGACAATGTTTTTCTCAATGTTTTGTGTATGGTATTGTAATGGTAACTAACTCATTCAATGTTGCAGGTACTCCATGTTCAATGGAGTTATTGACTCGAGGGGCGGTGAGAGCTCAAAAGTCAGCTCAATCGTCGTAGAGCTCCATCGGAGTTGGCTCCAACCGTCGTTGCTCAGAAGCAAACCCGGAAGTGGTTCAGCTGAGGGAGGAAATGAGGCAGTGTGACGAGCACATAAGACAACAACAAGAGTATTATATCGCCTGCTTAGAACAACAGCAGACGATGTTGCAAGTAAGTTTAGTTTACTGTGTTGCAGTTATAAAGTATTTAGCAATAGGTTTAGAACTAACTGATTGCATTACAACATGTGTAGCAAATGGTCCAGCAGCTTCATGAATTTGACATGTCCATATTCCAACCGCTACCTGCCCCGCCACCACCAATTCCATTTGTTACTCCTCCTGCACCTCCTGACATATCATTATTTGAGTTAATTTAGTTAGTTAAGATACTTAAGTTAGCGTTTAGAAGGTTATTTAAGTTCGTTCTCTAATTTTGTTTATTTCTTTAGAGTTTTTGTACGCCCAGTTAGGATGGAGCCTCCGGGGCAAATGTGGATAAAGCGGGAGGCAGCGGCGACGCCCACAACCCAAATGTGGGCGATCAGTGAGTATGAATGTATATTGTGAAGTTTGGATTGAATCTGGATGTGACATGCAATTTGAATGTGTTATGTGAATCTGGATGTGTTATGTGACTTTGTATGTGAATTTGGATGGGATATGTGAATTTGTATGTGTTATATGACTTTGGATGTGAATTTAGTTGTGTTATGTGATTTTGGATGTGATGTGTGAAGTTTGGATGTGAATTTGGATGGATATGTGAATTTGGATGTGAGATGTGATTTTGGATGTTATATGTGAAGTTTGAATGTGATTTTGGATGTGAGATGTGATTTTGGATGTTATATGTGAATTTTGATATAAATTGTGGTTGGATGTGAGTGTGAATAGGAGAACTAGGAAAAACAAAAAATATCAGCTAACTTCTGTCGGCTTTGACCGTAGCCGACGGAAGTTAGCTGCTTTCAGCCACGTGGGCAGAAAGACTAACTTCCGTCGGCTAGGGCCAAAGCCGATGGAAGTTAGCTGCTTTCAGCCACGTGGACAGAAAGACTAACTTCCGTCGGTTAGGGCCAAAGCCGACGGAAGTTAGGGCCACCTAACTTCCGTCGGTCAGACTGACCGATGGAAGTTAGTGCGCCTCTACTAACGTGACAGAGTTCCGCGCTAACTTCCGTCGGCTTCGTGAAGCCGACGGAAGTTAGCTAGCTTCCATCTACCACCGACGAAAGTTAGCTAACTTTCGTCTCCCCGCTTTCGTCGACCATATGCCGACGAAAGTTGGCCTTTTGCTGACAGAAGTTAACTTCTTCCGTCGGGAAATGGTTGGCCAACGAAAGTTGTCTGAATTATTGTTGTGATAAATCTTTAATATAGATCATACCTTCGTCCATTATTATTAAAAAAATTAAAAAAACTTACATTCACCATCATCTATATTATATATGTGACAGTTTTTTAACCGGCATATATATGTATATATATACACCTTTTATATTAAAACCGATATATATAACAACATATGTGCCGGTTTTTGTCAGATCGTTACGAGTGTTGGAGGGGACGAAAATTGACTGGTACATACCTACAATAAAATGGCACGTATAAAGGCGTTTCGATGCATTTGGTATCATGTTGCCATCACGACGAAGATCAGTGCGACCTACTTAACTTAATTGTCCTCCTCCGCGACAGCGGCGAAAATGATTTGCACATGTGATATGCTGCAGAATTTCTTGTCACCTTCACAATTCACATGCGTGTCAGTAATTGACATATCTCTTAACTAATATAAAGTAGTTAAGAGCAGTCAAATGATCCGTTCGTCCGCCCCTGTACGCGTCTCCCCGCACAAAACCGTTCGCCCGTGTGCATGCGCCTCCCCGGGAAAACCGTCCGCGCTGCTGCGCGCACAGCGCCGCATGCATGTGGAAAGAAAATGAAGAAAAAGAAAATAAAATGTATTTTTATATTTTGTTCTTTTAATTTATGTATTTTGCGCGGATGTACGAATTTTGTGTAAAAGTACTTAGATTTCTGAAAAATCAGTGCAAAAGCCATATTACAAAATAAGATTTTTTTATCATTAGTAATTTTTCATTCTTTGTACACCCCTTAGATCTAATATGGTGTACCCTATAAGCACCCCTCGGTATTTCTCTAACTCTGCCATACTACTGTTTACGAGCCATGGTATTGTAGTAGAGGATTTATTAACATATATATAAACTGTCATGGTGGAATCAGTTTAAGAATATATATCCAAGCCCTTCTCCCTTGGCCCATGCATCATATTGTAGTAGTCCCTGAGTTTATTAGTATACTGTGACTACACGTGTCACCTGAGAAGTACTTTTTAATTGCATGGCAGGAGATCTTTCTAAGAACATCCACACTTTAAATGGGACCATAAGCTATCCTCTAAATTCAGTCATTTATATTATGCAAGAATCCATAAGATTTCATAAAAAATCATATATATTCTCTTTTTCCAAGAAAAAAATCTTAATGAGATTTTTGAGTCATTAGCTACGAAGGAAAAATTATTTTAATTAAAATATGAGACGTATCTTAAAAACAACTCAAACTATATGTATTATAGCAATTTATATAAGATTTATGGATCTTATCTTATAGCACCTTTAGACCATATATATTAGAAATGCTACGATGTATTAAATAACATAAGTTTTCTTAACAGCACACAACTAGGGAGAAGGGAGATGAAAAAGATACAAACTCTCGATATCATATTTGATCTTGTAGGTAATATATGTCTTTTACTATAGTTCTAGCCTTGAAAATTTTGTAAATTACGCTCCTTCCAAATAGATCAACGCATACAAACTATAAGATTAATTTGAAGAGTGGTATTATAGTCCTTAAAGAAGTACTAGAGATACCAAATTTCTCAGTGTTAATTTTGATACTTCCTCGTAACTAAGATACTAAAATTAATACTGAAAATTTTGTACCTTTCGAGGACCATAAAATTTTCTAATTTGAAATGTTCCTCTGCTCTTTGAGAAATTGTCGGCACTTTTGAGGATTGGTCAAATTGTCGGCCTTTCTAATTAGCAGTCCAAGTGACAAATTTGCATTCATTTTCAGTTTTAGCCTTTCAAATGGATGCTGGGTTTTGGTGTTGGAGGCCTCCTTAGAATTGCTTGAGATAAGCCGGTTTTGCAGAGTAAACCCAACATCACCAAGTAAAAAAATGCACAAATAAACCATTCACAAAAACCCCTATGCATGTGTCCATTGTCTCCACAGAGTAATCAAAACAACGTCTGCTGCTCGATCTTCTGCAGAAATGTTGGGTTCTTCACCACAGAAATCTCCACCGAATATGAGCACTTGCAAGACACGAGTTAATACTTCAGAGGTACTAGTAGTAAAAGGAACTCAGACCTAACAATCATGGTTAACCTCTTTGGTAAGCACTTGTTTGTTTCAGGTTTAAATTATAAAAAATTAGTTTATAAAAAAGCTAGATTTTACTAGCTTACTGAATTGTTATAATCTACGCTCCAGATTATAATAAGCTCACAGAATAAATTACTCTGTTTGTTTCGGCATATGAAAAAAACTAGATTGCTATAATCCAAAGTCAAAACAAACAAGATCTAAAACTGCTGAAAAGATAAGGGAAAGAAGAATTAAAAAACGTCTTTATCACTGCAATTTTGATTTTACTTTTGAAATGGTGTTGCTCCAATTAATATAATGGGTGCTATTAAAGCTACAACTGAAACTATTTGTTTAGTCTGAAAAATATTGTATCGAGATGAATGGTTTTGACACAACTATGACTGCATCTAGCCGAGATAACCGTTTCCACCGCAGGTGGTGTCGGACAGATTAGGCGTAAGGCTTATGAGGTTTAGATCATATAACTATTTAGATATAAATTGAGGATTTATCTATCACATCTTAATGATATGTGGGGTCCACATATATCAATGGCATGTGGATCAGGAGAATAAATCCTCAATTTCCAACTAAATAGATGGTTTCCAACTAAATGGAGGGTATACGATCATTTTTTCCATTTATAAATCATATTATTAAATTGGGTTAGGATATGGCAAGAGTTTCTTGAAGTCCTCCAAGCTACCGTCGCTTAAAGATGGCAATGGGTACCCGAAACCCGAAATCCGATGGGTTTTTACACTATTAGGGTAGATATACGGGTAAAATTGCCCACCCGTGGATTTATTAATGGGAAAAAATAGTACCCAACGGGTACACAGGTATGGGTATGGTTTCCTAATATCCATAGCCGTTATTTGATAGGTACCCATCACCCAATAAGTTATATTTTTGGGAGTTTAAATCATTGATGTTATTGTTGTAGATTAAACCATTGATGTATTATGTTTGAGAGTTTATTTATATATGTAATTTTGATCTTATGATTGAATGATTGATCGATCTATTTAGGTGAAACATTGTTTTTGTGGGGATAGATATACAATTGTTATTTGTTAGCATATTTTGTGTGTGGTGTTTATTGATGGGTACCCGATGGGTATATTTTACCCGCATGGGTATGGGTTTGGGAGAAAAATGGTACCCGCATGTATATATGGGTTATCTGACGAGGAGATTTTTTTCTAACGGGTATGAGTTTGAGATAGTCAAACCCGATATGTATAGACCCATTGCCATCTTTACTGTCGCTTGCACTGATAGTGATTAACTGATTATCCCCGTTGTCGCTGGTTAATCAGCTTCTGTTATATATCGTGTTTTTTTGCAGAAACGGTTTCAATAACATTAAATAAATTATATTGATTCCAATTTTGAGGTTCTATTAGTAAGGTTTTTTTACGATTCATTCATAATATAAATGTTTCCTCTACTTTCCATGGAATACAAGGAAATAAAATACACATTCATACATGCGAAATTTTCCAATCCCAAAATTCAACTATTTTGTGAAAGGAAAAGTCTATAAACCCTCTTAATTATTGCACTATGAATATTTAAAACCTAGACTACCAACCCCCTTGAACTTAGGGGGTGTTTGGATTAAAGGCTAAATTTTAGCCCGTATCACATGAGATATTTGGACATCAATTTGAAGGACTAAATGTAAAATAATTATAAAAATAATTGTAGAATCAGAGGATAATTCACGAGACGAATTTATTAAGCACAATTAATCCATGATTAGCAAATGTTTACCGTAACATCACATTGTCAAATCATGACATAATTAAGCTCATTAGATTCGTCTCGTGAATAATTCACCGATTATAAATGAGTTTTTATAAATAATTTATATTTAATATTTCAAAATTTAGCCTCCATATCTAAACACCTCCTTAGCATCTAATGCTAGATTATCGTTTTAATAGGTTGCATCAATGCAAGTTGCCATCGCCGTCTATATTAAATCGTGAAAAGATCTTGTGAAGCTGTTTTGTCACACCATGCATGATTTAATGATATAACTTTTTATTAACATATCTCTATCAAGTTCGTCACTAATAAAACTATCGATCTTTAACGATGATATAGAATACATTCATCAAATGTATCTTTAATTTGGTCCGACTACAAATCAAATGTATCTTTGGTTCGACGATAGAGAGAAAAATATTTATTTTATCAACAAACCAATAATCCATTTAGAGTAAACTGATCATTTTCTTAATGACAACTAGTTTAATGACAGAGTGATAGGAAAAAAAATCAAAAGTGACAGCGTGTGAGCATACCGAGTCCACACCGGATAAACGAGGCGGTTCCAACTTCCAACGCCCGACTCGCTCCGCTGGACCGGAGGAGGCCTCACCGGCGCGCTGCTCGGGATGGCGCGCGCCGCTAGCCTACGGGCTCTGCTCGGCATTGGGTCGGTGGGGCGGCGCGGCGTGGCGGCAGCCGGCCATGGTCGCGACGCGGGGCCCTGCTGCCCCCCTTGCTGCTGGCGCGGGTTCCGTGGGGTGGCCTCCGCCTCCGGTGGCAGGGCGGAGCCTAGGTCCTCCTCCTCCCGGTTTGCTCTGATGCGGGCGCAGATTCAGGCCCGACGCGCTGCCCGCACGCGGCCGCCGGTGGAGTCCAGCGGCTGGGTCACCGGCGGCTCTGTCAGGTAATTGAGGGCTAACGATCATGGCGGATTATGTAATAGAATGGGGAATGCTATAAGCAACGCCACCGCTGGTGATGTGAACGATGAAAAATGAGTAATGCTGATGCCTTGATTCTTAGGGGTGGATGCTCTCTAAGTTGGTCGGGTTCAGTGTATGCTATGACAGCAGCTCCGCTTTCTGAAGTCGTGATTGACCATGCTATTCAATTCTGTTTCAGATCAGTAGCGCTACCAAACGTCTTACATATTGTAATTTTCTTCATGATACTAATTATGGACTAGAATTCCACATTACGGATGGTTTTCCCTGCGGGCATTTGTCCCTGCAATTTCTTCAGCTTGCTGTGCTTGTGGTCCTTTTTAGAATGGATTAAAACAATTTAAAATGCTTTGTTGGCAGTGGGGATGGAAAGATTAGCTGGGGATATTCAAGTTTTAAGGGGAGGAGACCTGGCATGGAGGATCGCTTTAGCATAAAGTCAACTACAATCAATGGACAGACAGTTAACCTGTTTGGTGTATTTGATGGTACCATCTTCAAAATTGCTTTCGTTTATTTGCATTTTCTTTCATGTCATGTCTTTGTTGAAGGCTTTAGGATTCATTCATTAGGTCATGGAGGAAAACTTGCTGCTGAATATCTGAAGGAACATCTGTTTGAAAACCTCGTAAAACATCCAGAGTTCCTGAAAGACACAAAGCTTGCTATATGTAATGTATTTCCCCCCTTTGCTTCTGCTGTGTCTCTTCTCTATGCTCAGGTCTTTTCCAGTGCCACAAGTACTAATGTCTCATTTTTTAACTGCTTTTGCAAAATACAGGTCAAACATTTCTGAAAACTGATGCTGATTTCCTAGAATCAGTATCTTCTGATTCTTTTAGGGATGATGGTTCGACAGCTTTGGCTGCTGTTTTGGTTGGCAACCACCTTTATGTAGCTAATGTTGGTGATTCACGTGCCGTTGCTCTAAAATCTGGCAAAGGTAATATTTATTGGTTGTCGTATTGCTACCACTAGAAATGTCTGCTATTCAGTATGCCTGGAAACCTCTCTTAAATGTAAATATGATGGTCGTTCTTGTTTTTTCTGGGGTGGGGCTTAGTTTATGGGTGTTCCTTTTTCTCCTGTGTTATGAAGGATCCTGCCACAAGTAGATTTTATCAAATGTGCACTTACTTTGTTATGTTGTTATACTGCTTTGAAAGTTACCACATGCCAAATACTCTAGAAACGGTAAAATATCATTTATTCTCTTCTTTGTCCTTACTTTCGAATCTTGTTGTTTATTTCTGTGTTTTTTAGTTGTCCCACTGTCAGAAGATCACAAACCTAACAGAAAAGATGAGCGGAAGAGAATTGAGGATGCTGGAGGTATTATTGTCTTTGATGGTCAGCCCTTGTAACCATTAGAATATTCATAGTGTATTTAAGACAGCTTTAACTGAATCGGATAAGTAAGAATGAAAAGTCGAAACATGTCACTGCAGATACTTGGAGGGTTGATGGACTTCTGGCAATGTCCCGTGCATTTGGCAATCGTGAATTGAAGCACTGTGTGAAAGCAGAACCGGACATTCAGGTATCTAATTGAAGTTTAGCTATGCATTGGTTCCTTGTCCGTTGTCCCAGACAAGAGCTGGACAAAAGCTGTTTTTCTTGTACTGGTTTTGTCTTACTAAACCACAATACCTGTTTCTTATGCGTTTGGGGAATCATGAAATATCTGGCATACAGTTCGTCAACCTGAATGAAATGGATTACAGATTGCAAGTGCAGTCTATTTGATCAAATGTAGATGTTTCCGGTTGATCACTTTAATCAGATCTGAGATCTGGACGATGGATTGCTGAATCAAACAGTTGAAATT
The DNA here is from genome assembly GCA_019279435.1 of Zizania palustris. NCBI lineage: Eukaryota > Viridiplantae > Streptophyta > Magnoliopsida > Poales > Poaceae > Zizania > Zizania palustris. The sequence goes on from JAAALK010000283.1 coordinate 57,133,732, forward strand.
TCACATCGTGAAACTTATGACACTCACGAGAAAGTTCATGTAGTCCAACATTTAAAACACTTCTGCTCTGTGCTCTTCCTTTGCATATGATTCTAGTCTTCGGAAAAGTTGTGTTCACAGCACTGATTTCTTGTGTGCCACAGAGCTTGTTTGTGGAGAAGCCTGTTGAACATCACCTGATGAACTTTTGTGATGTTTTACTGCATAAATGAAGGAAAAGGTGGTCGAGGAAGGCTTGGAATACCTGGTTCTTGCAACTGATGGGATCTGGGATGTTATGCGAAATGAGGTATAACCTGTCGAATCCCTGTCGTTGATTATGCATCCAAGAAAACAACATCACATTAAAATGGTATCAAGCTATCTACTAGTGCCCTATGAACAAAATATTATTGCTTGCATGACAACCAAAATTGCCATCCGCTATGCCCTCTCCCTCTCACACACACTGACACACACATGCACTCTTTCGCGCCCACCTGAATACTCACAGATTTGTACATCTTTTATCCACAGGATGCTAACTAGCGTTGTACATCTTTTATCCACAGGATGCTATCTCTCTTTTGAAAGCGCAAGACGGACCTAAAGCGGCGGCCATGAAGCTGACAGAAGTAGCCCACTCTCGGCTCAGCTTTGACAACATCACATGCATTGTTGTGCAGTTTCACCAAGGCAAACCAACCAACATCAAGCGATGGTAGCAAAGTTTTGCCACCTTGTATCTTGAAACGAGAGTGAGGTAATTCCCTGATCCGTGGTTGTACAAGAACAAGAGTAAACATTTATCTGGCGTAGTGAAGTGCACTGTTGAGATTGCATCGTTTACCAGTTATAAACCCACGGGCCACCGTGGTTGCGAAGAAATTCTCATGTCTGTGGAACATCAGAACATGTTAGAAGTTTCATGATTTAATTCTGTGCCTATATACATGCCTGTTTGGTTCAGCTGCCTATATACAGTTGATCTTGAAATTCCGAGCTTAATTTAAGGATTAATTTTATTTTTTCACTAGTTTTGTTGCCTAACTCTCTTTTCACGATTGCTAAGTAGACAAGTAAAAAAATTATCTCAAATTATCCTTAAAAACCAAACTTCAAAAACTGCAACTCTGCTTATGTTATTTATGTCACTGCCCGAGCAATTTAAACAGATAATTTGAATTCTCTGAGTTTGCACCAGTAGTAGAAAAGAATGCATAATCTATATTTTCTTGTCCACTAATATCAGTAATCGTTCAGGTCCACCATCAGAATTATAGGAAATTTGAGGATTTGTCACTAAAAAGTTTGTATACTTTGATTATTTACCACTTATGTGAATGATAAATGAGACCATACGGGTGTATGACAGTGGGACAAAGTAGCAAATAATCGAAGTCAATTTTTAAGATAGACAAAACATCAAATATTTCCAGAATTATATTCATTCTGGTTAAATTTAGATTGGCAGGAAATTGAACTAGAATCCTGCAGATTCGAAGACTAATAAAATTCAAACAAAATCTAAAAAAGAGAGAACAAACCCTCAACACGAGAGGTTGAAAAAACCCCAGACGGCCCCACCTGCAGTGACTTCGAGAGATCCGAACCGTCGTTGCCCACGATCGAACGGCTGTCACAGCAACTTGCTCGCCATTTCTACCTCAAAACCCCCCATTTCTAGGCCCGTCGTCTTGTGTTAAACCCTAAACCCAGCCCACCGCCTCAGCCATGCGGCGCCATCACCACCTCCTCGGCCTCCTCCGCCGCGCCGCAGCCTCCTCCACCTCCGCCTCGTCCCACCGAGCGGGCCCAGTCCCCAGTTTCCACCCAATACCGTTGAGGAGTGGCGGCGCGGCGACTGCCGGCCCCCGTTTCTTCTCCTCTCGCGTCCGCGCAGGCGCCGGAGCCGCGAGGAGCTTGGTCGAGGACGAGGCCGAGGTCAGCGACTGGATCAGTGACCTCAAGACCGACTCCTTCCACCTCGGCCTCAGCAGCGGTGACGAAGGCGATGGCCCCACACGCGGGCCGGCTGCCACCAGGGGAGGGCGAAGGGGGCGGGACTCGAAGGGGCCGCCCCCAAGGTCGAGGTTTGGTGGCGGTGAGTTCGGCGGTGATGGGCGTGGGTTTGAGAGGAGGGGGAGGATGGTGAGCCGTGGGCTGGATGATGATGACGACGACGGCAGTGAGGATGAGGTTGGGTTTAGTTCTGCGAGGGGACGGCGTGAGAGGGGAGGGAGGTCGTCGGAATCTTTACATGGTGGAAGGGGTGGAAATGATCATGCTGGGTTTCGGTCTCCAAGGGAACAGCGTGGCCGAGGTGGGAGGTCCACTAATGTGCTGCGGAGGGGACACGATTATAATGATGACTCTGGGTTTCGATCTCCGATGGGACAGCGTGGCCGGGGTGGGAGGTCGGCTAATGTTTTGCGAAGGGGATATGATTCTGCTGATGACTCTGGGTTTCGATCCCCAAACAGTCAGCGTGGCCGGGGCAGCAGGTACAATGATTTGGATGATGATGAACGTGGGTTTGGGTCTCTGAGGGGAAGACAAGTTCGTGGTGGAAGGATGTCTGGTATGTCACGGAGAGGAGGGAGGGGAAGTGATTTAGATGACAGTGAATATGATGAATATGATTCAACTGAGTCCAGAACTTCTAGCAGAAGTCATGACCGTGGCAGAAGAGGTGGGAAGGTAGGAAGTTTGGGACCACGGAGAGGGAGAGGGGGGTAATGCAGATTCTAGTGATAGGCGGTCAAGGGGCAGGGAAATGTTTGATTTTGGCTCATCAGAAGATGACAGCGATCTGGGAGAAGTTGATGATCATGATGGTCCATCAGGCTTTGAGGATGATCCCTTTGTTGACGAGGGTGGTAAGGAAGATTTGGTGAAGAGTCCAGCTAAAAATTCCATCCCTTTTGAGTTAACTAAAGTAGGGTCAATTGATCAGGAGAGCGTGGCACGCACAAGAGATAGTGCAGATGACGATTCATATTTGACCCAGACGAGGTAGCTCCTTCTCAAATGTTTTCTGTTTTCTGTTGTCCGTTGTCTTTGTTTATCCATGAAAAACAGTCAGATTGCTTGTTTATGGTCATCTTATCTTCATAAACTGCACATTTTTTTTTGCCAATTCACTACAATTAATTCTTACCATGAAAAAATGACATTTGTTACTTGTATTATTTGTATACTGATGACCTCCACAAAAGTGTCATTTGTGGCATATTTGAGGATCCAACAAATTATGCATTTCTAAAATGTCCAACTCCTGTTATTAGGGCTGCTTCAGTCTTGGCTTTACCTTGACACAACTTGATGCCTCCACAGTTTTTGATGTCCTAGTTGATGAAAATGCTATAGCTTATCGAATCCATAGTAAGCTATTGCAAAATATATGCATATGATCTATGAACCTACTGATATTGGCCCTATGAGATGCTCTCTCATTTTACATGACAGATTTGATGAATGTTCCCTGTCTCCCTTGACGCTAAAAGGTGTTAAAGCTGCTGGGTATGAAAGGATGACTGCAGTGCAGGAGGCCACTCTCCCTATTATACTTAAAGGTTGATTTTAGTGTGTTTTTTGTCATGTGCTCAGCATTGGAGTTTTACTTTATGATTCTTCACTTTTTTGTTGCAAATTTATGACTCAGTTTAATAATGGATGTGCGAGGGAAGCAGATTTGAAATTAGAAGTGTGTATGAAATTAGTGGTTAACTCTGAGTCAGCCCTAGGTGCTGCCTAGGCATCTAATGATGATTGATCTATTGTCTATTTTTTTATATAATATGCTTGCTAATTGCTTGTAATTCACTGCTTGAATTTGTCGTAGGTGGCACCTAGGTGCAGCCCTGCTAACCCGCTAGCACTTAGCGCCTTGGTGAACCATGGATTTGATGCACTTGAAATATCGAGGTGGTTGAGAAAAGAAAATCGCTGCCACATGGTGTCTATATGTTTTAAAGTAAAAAAGAATCGATAGATTTAACATTAAAATTGTAGGAAGAGCTGTAGAACCCTTTTGGAATTTCATAGTGATTTGTTTAGCATCCCATAAATTGCTGTATTCCAAATATGCCTTTCATGAAAAAATGATCATATAGTTGAAACTAATTTATGCAAGGTATCAGACTGTCAGGTGTCAGCATAGTTTCTTTCTGAACAACCTTTGCAGAAGGCAATTCATTGAAATACACATGGTTGTCACGGTGCCCTGGCGAAACCAGTCGCCAGGGGACCGACTGGACGCCTAGGCGACCAATCAGCAAACAAAGGTGTTGCTTGCTGCTGCTGCTGCCTGCCTGCTTGCTGCGGCGAGGGAGCAGGGGAGGCGGAGAGGATGAGAGAGGCAGAGAGGCGCCGCGGGGAGGGGTAGCAGAGGCGGCGGTGGCGCAAGGGGAAGGGGTAGCAGAGGCGGCGGCGGCGCAAGGGGAAGGGGTAGCAGAGGCGGCGGCGCGGCGCACGGTTAGGGGAAGCAGAGGCGGCGGCGCAAGGGGAAGGGTAGCAGAGGCGGCGGCGCGACGCACGGGGAGAGGAAGCAGAGGCGGCGGAGCAAGGGGAAGGGTAGCAGAGGCGGCGGCGTGGCGCACGGGGAGGGGTAGCAGAGGCGGCGGCGCAAAGGGTAACCGAACCTTGCCCTAGTCGTGTGCCTAGAAACGCTGGGCGACTGCCTAGTCACCATGTGCGACGCTGTGAACGGCCAGGCGGGCGCCTAACTCCACCAGGCGAGGCGAGCCGGCATGGCGCTCGGTGGGGACCGCCTGGATGCCTAGGCGTCGCCTAGGTGACGCCGTGACAACCATGGAAATACATATGATTATATTGACAGTTTGACACAAGTGGATGGAATTGCTAGTCTTAAATGCTTCCATGCTAACACTGTTGAAGTATATTATGTGCCATTCCTCATCTAGTTATTTTTTGGGAACTAATTAGTGCATGAAGCTGAGAAACTCTATGTGGTATTGCAGCCATGATATCCTTAATTTGGGATTGGCTGAAGCAACTTCAAGAAAAAGATCATTGTGGCCCACTTTGAATCCATATTGTATATTTATATGCTTTGTGGGGGCTATAAGTTAGGGAGTGTGTTGAGGAATTTTGTCCATCTTTGTTCACCATCTTAATTTTTGGGGTGCACCTTGTAGATTTGTTAATGTATAAGGTAGTTCTGAGCCTTTCGTCTAACAGATTACCTTGTTGTTGGCATTAATAAAACTGCTAGAGTTAAGTTTTTCATTGAGAAAATTACCCAGACTGTCCTTGAACTTCTGCACCTCTTAAAACCTATAAACAATATTGTCAGGTCCATAAATTGGGTTGATGTGAGTTCTATGGGGTTGAAGAAATGAATTTGGTGAGTTGGGGTTCGAAATAAAGTTCTCCATCAGCCTCATGCAAATCCTCTATGGCATAATAGAATGGAATTTTTGCTGTAGTGATTCATATATTGTTTGCCCATTAAATGGCTTTGAGGTGAGGATATAATGTTGGAAATCTAAAGAAAAACATAGAGAGAGAGACAAAGAACACTGGAGGCAAGATATTTGGTCCGGCACAACCGCAACGTTTTCTTTCTTTTCCTCATAGATTACATAGCCTCAACAACGTTTAAATAGCTAGCTAGCAGTTCTCTTCTGATGCATGCAATGGTATGTTAATTACATGCACCATAACCCTCATTATGGTAATACGTAATAAGGTGTCCACTAACTCAATAATGCTAGCCATGCAACATTATGGAGTGCATGCAAGAAACAGCTTCTTCTATGCATGCATGATTAATCAAATCTTAATGACTCAATTAACTTAGTGACTGTGCTGTGCTGCTTTCCCATCACCAAACTGGAGACCCAGACATATACACTCCGTCGCTGGCAGACATATCCTGGATTGCACCTCTTTGTCTTGGATCCACAGGTCCTATTAGCACACCACTACTCTGAGTATCTCCGGTTCTTCGGCACCAAGAATAACTCTGTGCAATCCTACACTAATTGGTACAATTTCAGGCACACTGCTTATTGCAACATACACATGCAAACATAAAAACTAAGTCTAGATTATTTCTAACATATAAGTGGTAGCAACTCAAGTTCAGTTACCCACATTTTTCCTCATATCATAGACTGAAAATGTTGTGAAACTAACAAATCTTCATTCGTGTTCATCCTAAGGTACAAGCAACACAATTCGTGACTTGAGTCAATCTAATTTGAAAATGTTAGTTCCTTCAGACATGCCAATAACAAAATTGCTAGCATGTACTGTCAATTGTGAATATTTTTTAAAAATATATTGTCCATGATTGCAGACTATCTTATTCATACTTGATGACTTGAATTGCAACTTTTCTAAGCCCTGTGCTCACGAATTAACAATAACAAGTCTTATCTCTATAGGGAAGGATGTTCTTGCAAAAGCAAAGACTGGAACTGGAAAAACTGTAGCATTCTTGGTGACTTACCCTGCTTGACTAGTGAATTTTCATCTACTTCTTTTGTTGTTGTAAAGACTGAACGTGCAATATGATAATTGTAAATGTTTTATGTTCAGCTTCCTGCCATTGAAGTTGTCTCCAAATTGCCCCCTATTGAGCGCGATCAAAAAAGGCCACCCATCAGTGTTGTTATCGTGTGCCCTACACGTGAGCTCGCTGATCAGGCTGCTGTTGAAGCTAACAAGCTCCTTAAATTCCATTCATCAATTGGAGTGCAACTTGTAATGGGTGGTACTAGAATGGCTCTAGAGCAGAAGCGTATGCATACCAACGCTTGCCAGGTGAATGAATGTAATTTAGTGATTAGTGATTAATCCTGGATAGCTCTACATTTGCATTTCATGATGTGAAGGTCCTGTTGATTTATAGATTGTAGTAGCTACACCAGGACGTCTCAAGGATCATATGGAGAACACTCCAGGGTTTGCTACTAGATTGATGGGTGTTAAAGTCCTTATTCTTGATGAAGCTGATCGCCTATTAGATATGGGATTCCGAACTGATATCGAGAAAATAGTGGCTGCACTCCCAAAACAACGCCAAACACTCCTATTTTCTGCAACTGTTCCAGATGAGGTATTTCCAACATAAACATTCTATTGGTCTACACTTTGTTTGCTCAATATGTAATACATTTCTACTCTCTACTATAGGTCCGTCAGGTATGCCATATTGCCATGAAAAGAGATCTTGAATTCGTGAACACTGTTCAAGAAGGAAGTGAGGAAACACATTCACAGGTATTTTTCAAAGGATATGCTTTTTAACTGTTTCATAGATTCTAAGATAATACAAATTTTATCAGGCATGTTACTTATTGTTACCATATTCAGGTGAAGCAAATGCATATAGTTGCTCCACTAGACAAACAGTTCTCTATCCTGTATGGTCTTCTAACAGATCATATTTCGGAAAATGTTGACTACAAGGTAAGGGAATTGACCAATTTTAGGAGTCCTCTATAAATATAAAATATTATATGCATACTTACAACAAGACAAATGCAGGTGATCTTGTTCTGTACAACAGCAAAGGTAACAAGTCTTGTTGCGGGCCTTTTATCTGAATTGAAGTTGAATGTACGCGAGATCCACTCCCGAAAGCCACAAAGTTACAGAACCAGGATATCCAAAGAATTTAAGGAATCCAAGGGTCTTATTCTTGTTAGCTCTGATGTATCTGCTAGGGGTGTTGATTATCCCAATGTCACACTAGTTGTTCAGGTAACTACCTTCTTGTACAATAGTTGTTGGGCTGTTTATGTACTGTTGCTGATATCTTTTTTGATCCTTATTATACAAATATGTAAAAAAATTCCAGATTGATTTGTTGATTATCCAGCACTGAAAGAGATTTCCCTTTTTTCAATATTCAATTTACAACAGTCTGTTGGAACTAAACATGAATATGGTTGTTCTTTTATTACATATTTCTGATTACTAGTTGAGTGCTGGTGCGTTGAAATGGACAAAAATTTACAACATTAAAAGAAAACCATATAAATGATACAAATAACTTAAAACGTGATAAAATATCATTCATCGTAATTCGGTTTCAAAAATAATATACCTGTTTTAAAAGTAATATATATTTTTCTAATAATAGGGTTCACATGTAAATGAGAAGCTAGTGGTGGTGACAGATTCACCACCATTAGTTTCCTTTAAAGTAGTACAGATAAATCAATGTCAACTGATCATCATTTGTATTGCAGTTGGGAGTGCCTACTGACAGAGAGCAATATATCCATCGACTTGGTAGAACTGGCCGCAGAGGTAACGAGGGGAGTGGAATCCTATTATTGGCACCTTGGGAAGAATACTTCTTGAGAAGTATCAAAGATCTGCCTATTACAGAGGCGACATTACCATTAATTGATTTGGACACTAAAAGAAAGGTAAGTAAGCTCCTTCACTAGTCCACATATTATAGTTGTCTGTTTACTGCATGCAACACAAACGATCATTTTGTGAACACAAAGATAGGGGAAAAAACTGTTAAAATCCTGAATCACTTGAGAGTTGGGAACCAGTTGTTTCCTATTGGTATTCTGGTTGGACGTTTCTTTTCTTCCAAAATTATCCATTCAAATAAGTATTTTGTCATAGTGGGCCAGGCCACCAGGCTTAGCCCAGCCCCCACGTAAACAGTACCACGCGGGCACTGTAGCGTGAACAGTACCAACAGGTACCTAGCAATTAGGGATTGAAAATTAGATTAGTTAATCCTTTAAAATAGTATATTAGATTAGAGTTAATTAAAAAGATGAGATCTTGTAAGCTCTATAAATAGAGCGGTATTGATCAACAATCAATTAATGAAGAAATAATTAGTTTAGTCTCTCATCCTAATGTTCTTGTCCCTAACCTAAGTCTACCTCTCATCCTTAGTAACCACTGCTGTCTGGCTATCCTCTCAGTGGGACCATGACTATTTAGTATCCGTAAACAAGAGGTGCAGGCCCCATGTGATGGGGCACACACATATGTGTAAAGAAAAAAAAATCTAAATTTCGTTGAGAAAAGCATCATTCAGTAGTGTGGATGATTGGGTGAGGATCATACATTGTGTTGTTTAGGGCCTGTTGATAGCTTCCTCAGCTTGCCAAACTATTGTGCCATAAGTGTGGTGTCACATAGTTTTGTGGTGTCAGAAAAGCTGGTCACACTTGTGTGACAAAATTTGCCTAAGAAACGAGTTAAATGATGTGCTGTGTGTACTTCAGGTTTGACAGTCCACTTGAGCAATTTAGAGAGGGCTGACTTCTCTTGTGACTGTTTGTGCTTATTATCTTATAGCTTCATCATGCATTGAATGCTATACCACACATATGCCATTTCCCTTTTGAAATACTTGGAATGATATCTTAGTGCCCAGCATTTGGCATAATGTCATGCATGTCATTCTCTTATTATTTCATTTATTTGTAGGTTGAAAAGGCTCTTGCACACGTGGAGGTTAAGGATAAGGAATCTGCTTACCAAGCATGGCTCGGCTACTATAATTCTAACAAGCACATCGGGCGTGACAAATACCAGCTCGTATCACTAGCTAATGAATTCAGCAGAAGTCTGGGCCTCAACAACCCTCCTGCCGTGCCTAAGCTTGTCCTTGGAAAGATGGGACTGAACAATATTCCAGGTCTGCGATCAAAATAGTCTGCCTTGAATCAGTCTTAACTGAATCCACACCATCATCTTCTACCCTTCTAGCATTGCCAATATTATGCGGCTCCATAATGCTAACAATTTTAGCTAGTAAACAGGCTGGGCAAGAATAGCAGCTAGGATTATGGTAATACTTGCATAACTGCAAGCTTTCATGTTAGTCTTATTCTTTTGCCCTGTAGCATGGAAAACATGCTTTATGAAGGTGAATGTATGCGGCTGCAAGTGGTATGCAGTGTTGCATATGCTGGACAAATGTTTTACTACTGTCACGCTTAAAGCCAGTAAGTTCACCATGAATGGTCAGGCTGATGTAAACATCGGAGTTGGTGGTTCACAGAATTTTACCTGTTCTATCTATGGTTTGTTTCGTTCTCTTTTGTATTTTCGTGTGCCTGCTTATCTAGGGGACAGGAGAAGGGGAATACCCTTGTGCATGTATTACCTGCCAGATTGTGCAAGAGCTATCTAATTTTATCAGGTGTTCTTTGCTGTATTTTGGGTACCAAATTGATCATTATTTTTTTCGTAGAGAATCAAAATCGTCATGTATCGTACCTGTATAATATTTGGCCGCTTGGTTTTGTCGACTCAACACCATTATTTATTGATGTAATTTTGTATGTTTTTTCAGAAACTTAATGTGGGTATGATTTCATTCGGCCCTTTATAGAACATGTCCAAAATGTGGACCTTATGAGATGGACATATTACTCAATATCCTAAGAAATTGATTGCATTTTAACTTTATTTTAAAAGGCTTCATTTCTACCTTTTTAGAAGTTCTTTTTTAATATCCCTTATTTACTACTTATATTTTAGTGTTTTTCTTTTTGTTATTAATTTACCAATTTTATTTTAAAAGTAGTATATCGGATTATAAGCACCGGCCTATATGTATACTCGACCTGAAAACTTTTCACACGATAATAATGAGAGAGAGCACCTATTTAAGTCTTCTCACGAGATTGGTTTAATTCATGGGTACGAAAGAATAAAGATGTGCTACTCTTGTCTATAAGGGTGTATGTTATAAACATCCAAACGGTCTATTAATTTTCACCTTTCAGAGAATTAAGATATTAATTTTCACCTTTTAGAAAATTAAGATAAATTTATATAATGTGTAGTCTACGATAAGCCCCTAAATTTTGATAATTTGTACTCAGTGAATAAACTACTAAATTTAGATAATGTGTAATGCGTAAACAAGCCCCTAAATTTAGATAATGTGTAGTCCACAAATAAGCCCCCAATTTTAGATAATGTGTAGCCCGTAAATAAGCCCCCAAATTTAGATAATATGTAGCCCGCAAATAAGCCCCCAAATTTAGATAATGTGTAGCCCACGAATAAGCCCCTAAAATTAGATAATGTGTAGCCCACAAATAAGCCCCCAAATTTAGATAATGTGTAGCCCACGAATAAGCCCTCAAATTTAGATAATGTGTAGTGTGTGAATAAGTCCTTAAATTTAGATAATGTATAGCTCATGAATAAGTCCTTGTGCTTTGTTGGCAATGATGTTACTATATCACTTGTGCACTTAGGTTTAACTTATGTGTCCATATATGTTTATGTCACGTAATCGAAAATATCTTAATTTTGGGTTACATAATCTATACCTTTTAGAAAACTAAGACAAATTTAGATAATGTGTAGTTCGTGAACAAGCACTTATGCTAAGTTGCAAGGCATGCCACTATACCACTTGAACACATAAGTTTGAATCCGCATGTTCATATATGTTTTTATCGTAGACATCATGTCATCGAAATCATCCTAATTTTAGGCTACATAATTTTTACCTTTTAAGAAAGTAAGACAAATTAAGATAATGTTTTATCCGTAAATAAGTCCTTGTACTTAGTTGGCAAGACATACTACTATACCGCTTACACACCTACGTTTGAACCCGTGTATCCATATATTTTTATTATATACATCACATCACCGAAACTATCCTGATTTTAGGCTCCATAATTTATACCTTTAAGGAAATTAAGACAAATTTAGATAATGTGTTGTCTGTGAATAAGCCCTTGCACTTAGTTGGTAAGGCATACCGCTATACCGCTTGTGCACCTAGGTTTGAATCCATGTGTCCATATATGTTTTATTGTAGACGTCATGTCATCAAAACCATATTGATTTTAGGCTATGTAATTTTCACATTTTAGGAAATTAAGACAAATCTAGATAATGTGTTGTCTGTGAATAAGCCCTTGTGCTTAGTTGGCAAGGCATACTGCTATAGAACTTACGCACCTAGGTTTGAATCATGTGTCAATATATGTTTTATCATAAGCGTCATGTCATAAAAACCATCTTGATTTTAGACAGTAATTTTCACCTTTCAAGAAAAATCAAGACAAATCTAGATAATGTGGTGTCCGTTAATAAGCCCTTGTGCTTATTTGCAAGGCATACTACTATACCGTTTGTGCACCTAGGTTTGAATCCATGTGTCCATATATGTTTTATCGTAGATGTCATGTCATCAAAACCATCTTGATTTTAGGCTACATAATTTTCACCTTTCAATAAATTAAGGAAAATCTAGATAATGTGTTGTCCGAAAATAAGCCCTTATGCTTAGTTGGCAAGCAGACTACTATACCACTTGACAAATCTAAATAATGTGTTGTCCATAAATAAGTCCTTGCACTTGTTGGCAAGACATACCACTATACCAGCTAGTCCGTTTCCTAGGAAGGCGGCTAAGGGTTCGGGTCGGAAAACAGGTACGGTTCCCTAGAATACCCTTTGTGCACCTAGGTTTGAATCCATGTATCCATATATGTTTTATCGTAGATGTCATATCATCAAAACCATCATGATTTTAGGCTACGTAATTTTCACCTTTCAATAAATTAAGATAAATCTAGATAATGTGTTGTCCGACAATAAGCCCTTGTGCTTAGTTGGTAAGACATACCACTATATCGCTTACGACCTAGGTTTTAATCCGTCTATCCATATATGTTTTATCATAGATGTCATGTCATCAAAACCATCTTTATTTTAGGCTACATAATTTTCACCTTTCAAGAAATTAAGACAAATTTAGATAATGTGTTGTCCGTGAATAAGTCCTTGCCCTTATTGGAAAGGCATACCACTATACCGCTTGTGCACTTAGGTTTGAATCCATTTGTCCATATATGTTTTATCATAGACGTCATGTCATCGAAACCATATTGATTTTAGGCTACATAATTTTCACCTTTTAAGAAACATATTTAGATAATGCGCTGTCCATAAATAAATCCTTGTGCTTGTTAGCAAGGCATATCACGGTACCATTTGTGCATCTAGGTTTGAATCCGTGTATCCATGTATGTTTTGTCATACACGTCATGTCATCAAAACCATCATGATTTTAAGCTACAATAATTTTCACCTTTCAATAAATTAAGGCAAATCTAGATAATGTATTGTCCGGAAATAAGCCCTTTGGGCTTAATTAGCAAGACATACTACTATACCGCTTGCGGACCTAGATTTGAATCCGTGTGTCCATATATGTTTTATCATAGATGTCATGTCATCGAAATTATCTTGATTTTAGGCTACACAATTTTCACATTTCAACAAATTAAGACAAATTTAGATAATATGTTATCCATGAATAAGTCCTTGCACTTGTTGGAAAGGCATAACACTATATCGCTTGCACACCTAGGTTTTAATCCATGTGTCCATATATGTTTTATCATAGACGTCATGTCATTGAAACCATCTTGATTTTAGATAATGTGTTGTCCGTGAATAAGCCTTGCGCTTAGTTGGCAAGACATACCGCTATACTGCTTGCGCACCTAGGTTTGAACCCTCATGTCCACATATGTTTTTATCGTAGACGTCACATCATCAAAACCCTATTGATTTTAGGCTACATAATTTTTACCTTTTATGAAATTAAGATAATTTTAGATAATGTGTCGTTCGTAAACAAGACATTGTGCTTAGTTGGTAAGGCATACCACTATATCGTTTAATTGCTTACCTAGTGACCTAGGTTTGAACCAGTGTGCCCTTATATCTTTTTATCATATGCGTCACGCCATCAAAAACCATCCTAATTGTACGCTACGCAATTTTACCTTTTGGAAAGTTAGATAATGTGCGGTCGGTGAACAAACCTTGTGCTCAATCGGTAAGGCATACCGTACCGCTATATATATCACACTTGCGCACCTAAGTTTGAATCCGTGTGTACATATATGTTCTTATCGTAGACGTCAAGTAGGAAATTTCTTGTGGGAATTATATGTTTCAATGAGAGACAATGTAGGAATCGCTGTCATCTCGTAGGCCTGGTCAATCTAACGAGAGGCACACTACGGGAAACATGGTGTTTGCCGAGTGCCAAAGGCACTCGACGAAGCCTTGTTTGCACTCGGCAAACGCTTCGCCGAGTGTAGCACTCGGCAAACACCACTCGGTATACACGTCATCGGTGAACTCATCTTTGCCGAGTGCTTTTTTTCGGGGCACTCGGTGAACCTTTCGTCGAGTGCTACACAAGGCACACGGCAAAAAAACAATTTGATGGGAGAAAAACGACCGTGACGGAGGGTTTGCCGAGTGTCAAAATGTGCCACTCGGCAAACTTAAAAACAAAAAATGAAAAAATAGGATGCCCACCCGCGCCATTACGTCGAACGGGTGGCGGGCGTGGCGACGACGGGGTGGCGGCGCGCGGCCGGGGCGAGCGCGGCCCGGCGAGGACGCGCGCGGCCAGGGGGCGGTGTGGCGTGGCCAGGGGCGGCGCTGCGAGGCCGGGGACGGCGTGGTGAGGTCGGGGAAGTGAGGCCGAGGGCGGGGCGGCGCCGGCGGCGGCGTGGCGATAACGACGGCGACCCGCCGGTGGTTCGTGGAGAGGGGAGAAGGGAGGAAGAATAATGGAGAAGAGAGGTGAGGTGTAGGGAGTATTTAAAAAGAGATTGAAAGTTTTGAATAAATTGACGTCGATTTTGAAAATTTTGCGGGAAATATGAGCGGGAAGCGAAAATTTGTCTTCGCCGAGTGCAACACTCGGCAAATATTTTATATTTACTGAGTGTCTTGAATATGGCACTCGACAAACTTTTTTTATTTTTCAAATTTGTTCAAATTTGTTTTTCATTATTTTCTTTGATAAAATTTGTAAAAATACAGTGGGTAATAATAAAAATAGAATAAAAACATGGATATGATTTTTTCTTTAATTTAGTTGAATAATTTAGTTTATTATTTTATGCACTTTTAGTTCAACTTTTACATGTTTTAATTTAAATCCTAGAAACATACTTTATGAATGAAAAATAGCTAACTGATCTAGAAAAATTTGAAATTTTTACATGAGATAATTTATATTGTATTTTGAGTGTAGAAAAAATTTCAAGTATAAAAATGATTTAACCATCAAACTTCTTTCAAACCAATCTCATTTCTTCTCTAAACTCTAATTTTTTCTCCCACAATCTCCGATTTCTAAACACTCTACCTGATAATTTTATCAAAACATTTTTAAATTTTTATCACAGTATCTATGTATCATATAATAACATCATGATAAGTCTCATATTTTTCAGACTTCAATTTATTTGTTTAAAATTAAAAAACTATTGAGCTCGACGTTGCCGATAGAGTGTTGCAACATAAAATTTTCAAACATTCTTTAAATTTAGTGCATTAAAACTCATAAGATACTATGAAACATAAATATGAATTTTATATTTTTTTGCTTAATTATTTTAGGCACTTGTAGTTCAAATTTCACCTATTTCAATTTAAATCCTAGAAATATACTTAATAAATTAAAAATAACACACTAAACCCAAAAAAATATGAAATTTTTACATGAGATAAGTTATGTTGTATTTTGAGTGTAGAAAAAATTTCAAGTATAAAAATGATTTAACCATCAAACTTCTTTCAAACCAATCTCATTTCTTCTCTAAACCCTAATTCTTTCTCCCACAATCTCCGATTTCTAAACACTCTACGTGATAATTTTATCGAAACATTTTTAAATTTTTATTACAGCATCTATGTATCATATAATAACACCACGACAAGTCTCATATTTTTCAGACTTTAATTTATTTGTTTAGAATTAAAAAACTATTGAGCTCGACGTTGCCGATAGAGTGTTGCAACATAAAATTTTCAAACATTCTTTAAATTTAGTGCATTAAAACTCATAATATACTATGCCAAATAAATATGAATTTTATATATTTTTTCTTAATTATTTTAGGCACTTGTAGTTCAAATTCCACCTGTTTCAATTTAAATCCTAAAAACATACTTAATAAATTAAAAATAACAAAATGAACCAAAAAAGTGTGAATTTTTTACAGGAGATAACATATGTTGTATTTAGATTGTAGAAAAAAATTCAAGATAAAACCAAATTGAGAATATCCTGTAGGATCGAAATAAGATTTACACACAGAAAAAAATATTGGGTTCACCGAGTGTTTTAAAAAAACACTCGGCGAACCAAGTATCTTTGCCGAGTGTATTTTAAAAAGCACTCGGCAAACCTGAAAAAAAATTTCGTCCCGAGCAATCACGCCGTCATGACGCTCGTTAGTATCATGTTTGTCGAGTGTTTTTTTAAACACTCGGCAAATATTTTTTTTGCCGGTTGTTTTTAGTTTACCAAGTGTTTTTCAAAAAACACTTGTCAAACCAAGATTTACCGAGTGCCCAAAAAAATGCACTCGGCAAAGTTTCAGGGACTCGACAAACTTGCCGTAGTGGTAGTATCATAAATCTTAATTATAGCAATCATATAGATGAAGTCCTATCTAGAGCTTGCGTTTGTGGAGGGGCCAAAAGAACAACTACCATTTTCAGTTTCACTGCGACCAGTAGACAAAAGTAAAGATATGATGGCTTCACTGGGAAAAAGAAATACCAGAACGACACACTAAGCTGAGGCCGCCAGCAGTTTGGTTTTGCTGTGCCTTGCACACTTGCATGGCCGGCCTCTCCCGTTAAGCACGTCGCCATGATCGATCCATGCATGGAGCTCATGGCCTTCCCGTGCCGACCTCGCACACAGTTTCCTTTCACACAATATGCTGGCTAGTGGCTATATATATGAATATATGGTGGTCTCTTCCTGCTCTATCCGATTCAGATCGAGCCGTCCACCGATCACCTCCTCGATCGATCGATCGATCGTCGTCGTTGTTGTTGTTGTTTTTCTCTTCTGCGGAGATGAACGGTGCTGTAGGTGGCGGTGGTGCCGGCGCTGGTGGAGCGGCGGTGCCGAGGGGAGGCTGGCCGCAGTGGAGGCTGGCGGACGAGCGGTGCGAGCTCAAGGAGGAGGAGATGGAGTACGTGCGGCGGTTCCACGGCCACCAGCCCTGCGGCCACCAGTGCACCTCCTTCGTCGCCAAGCACGTCAGGGCGCCCCTCCAAACCGTAAGCAAATTATACTATTCTACGCAGTACGTACGTAGCATGCTCCCCACATGATACACCATTGCCATCGATCGGTTGCCAAGAACTAACTTGGTTCTTCTTCAATTCTTCTGTTTCTTCGTACGTTTGTTCGATCGATCACTTTATTATTACTTATCTATCCATGATCTGGAATAATGGATATATATGCGAGGTCAACACTATGCATGCATGCATGCAACGTACTAACTAGATGCATGATTAGCATTTGATACCGTATACCCCCTCTTGAATGTCTTCACTGTTGTTCAGGTTTGGTCACTGGTGAGGAGGTTTGATCAGCCACAACTTTTCAAGCCTTTTGTGAGGAGGTGTGTCATGATAATAACGCAAGGGAACGTTGAGAGTGGAAGTGTGAGGGAGGTCACTGTTCAGAGCGGCCTTCCCGCCACAAGGAGCATTGAGAGGTTAGAGCTGCTTAATGAAAATGAACACATCATCCGTATCAAGTTTCTTGGAGGCGATCATATGCTCAAGGTACAGTATATATCTTTATATGATCTGAGTTGTTCATATCTTCAAATATCTTCATATATGATTTTATGAGTTGTTAATATCTTCAAAGATATGATCTTTATAGCTGCTAGTATATATGTAATGATCTATATTTTTTGGCTACTGTAGAACTACACATCCGTGATGACAGTCCATCCGGAGGTGATGGACGGGCAGGCAGGGGCAGGAGCAGGAGCACTGGTGATCGAGTCATTTGTGGTGGATGTTCCAGACGGGAACACCAAGGATGAAATCTGCTATTTCGTGGAGAACTTGCTCAGGTGCAACCTCAGGCACCTTGCTGATGTGTCCGAGGATCGCTTTGCCACCACCAGCAGCCCTTGATCGATCTCACCCATCATATCGATCAGCTGCTGCTTCCAGTTCATGCCGTCGATCTTCATCATGATCACAGCCGTTTAGTCGATCTGGTTTGGTTTGTTCCGAAATAAATCAAATAAAAGAGTCTTTGAATGGAAGGCTCAGTACTTAGTTTGAACTTCAAAATGCATTCGTCTGTAGTCTAGCTAGCTTGTAGCTTGTTCTTGCTGGCTATTCAAATGAAATGTTCCCATATATGCATGTAATTTCTTTGGATTCAAGAATATTGCCTTGCATTCATTCATATGTTTTATTCAAATTGTTATGAGTTAAGTGTCTTTTCGATTCTGTAGTTATTAAATTCTGATAGATAATCGACTACTGGTAGAGTGACGACTAGTTTACCGATCCACCGGTCAGAAAAATATTAGTATTTTATCATCTATAAATTATTCTCTGACTCTTTTTTTAATTACAGAGAAAACAAAAAGCATACACACGAACATACATATGTGCCTTTTTAACACGTGCCAAATTTACAGTTAATAAAAAGGTAATTTAGGATGGGGTTGGCTCAACATGACGGTGAGATAGAACAATTCAATCCTATTTTTATGTTTTTTTTTTAAAATAACACTAGGCAACTTTGGTTTGATTGAAAGATATATATTAGGATGTAATAAAGCTAGGATTTATAGAAGTTTACTCGTTCTAGTACTATACTTTTTTATTAAAATGATTTTATATTTTTTTATTGTTTACCGTGAGAACAAATCTATCTTATTTTTATTTTTTATTTGTGTTCCCCACAATGTCCTCCTTGGATGCCATAGGGATTGCGAGTGATATCACCTCAAATATATTGGGAAGGGTATGGATGATAATGGATCTAAAACTTGCGGATTTTGTGAAAATTGATCCATGAAACAAATTCATAAAAATTATATATACTCGGATCCGTGAAACCCATAATCGAATTCGTGAAACCCATGAGTTCCAAACCAAACCCGTGCCTAAACATGTCGGGTGGGTTCTACACAACAGTATTATAAATGGGCAGATTGACCGGATCGGGAGCTCACGGTGGCCGACAATAGTTGGATCTGCTGGATCGTGAGGAGCTTGGTGGTCACCAGCGACGAGCAGTCGACCCACCAAATCAGAAGCTCGGAGCGGGTGCAGGAGGGCGGGCGATGATGGGCGCAACCGCCGCAGGAGTGACGAGCGATGGCGAGAGCCGGCGCATCGTGGCTCACGTGACGGCAGGCACAAGCGCTAGCACGTAGCGCGATGGCAAGAACTGACGCATCACCACTCGCAGCAGTCACACGACGACAGGAGCAGGTGCTAGCGCAATGCTGTGCTTGATGTGCGGCGACGCCAGAAGAAAGATGAGCAAAAGAAGCAAATTTGGGTTTGTTCTCTGCTGTACGGAGCAACAAAACCTATTGGGCCAGAGCCGGCATAGGTTGTGGCTTGTGGGCCAAGTTTTAGAAAAGAAATAATCGGTAAACTCGTGGGTATCCGCGGGTTTAAAATTAAACCCAAACTTGACCCAACACTAAATGGATACTCAAACCTATAAACTAATAGACACAAATTTGAACTTAAACCCATACCCATCGGGTTGGGTACCTAAACCCGCCGGTAAAATTGTCATCCATCCCTACTCCTGTGAGGCCCTCCTCAGATGACTGCCACATCGAGATGGAGGAAATATGACGTGCAAGATGCACCAAGGCAGCGAGCGACGAGTTCGATGGAGCCTCCAACGGCGCGAGGTTAGGCGGTGGCAGCATCAGCTCCAACGGCGGGTCCGGTGAAGCAGTGTGGCGACGACGGCGGGAGGCCACAGAGGCTCCAGATCTACGATGGTCGGCATCACCCCGTGCTCCAGCCATGTCGCCCTAGATCTACGAGGCCCATCGGGGCCTCCCGCCGCTGTCGCTTCGCCCTGCTACGGTCGCGACCTTTTTCCATCACCGCGCTGCTCTCCAACGACGGGTTCAGTGACTCGGGTGACGACATGGTCTGACGATACGAGCTCCGGCGATGTCGTCGGGGAGGCGGGGACGTGGACCTAAGACATAGATAAGACGGCGATGGCCACTGAAGTGCCACGCCGCCCGAGCCATGCGACCTTGCATCATCAGCGCCATGCTGGAGCTCCATCGGACCTCACATCGCCCACGTCACCGGAGGTCTCACCACCCGCACCGCCGGACCGTGCCACCGCTGGCCGTGTCACCCACATCGTCGGACCTCGCGCCTGATGCCCCGTCGTTTTCCCCTCTCATCACCTCGCTGCATCTCTGTTGGATTTCCTCCACCTCCACGTGATAGGCATCTTGGGAGAGCCTCACATGAGTAGGTTTGAGATCATTCCCCATAGAATTTTCCATGTCATCATTTTGATCGCCTTCCCCTTTTTGCTGATCGATCACAAGTTGCACCCGCACGTTCATGCCACCTCCTCCGCCCACTTGTAAAGCTCATGAGTCACAACCACCACCTCGCTTAATTAACCCCTCCTTATAGGAATCATTTTTTTCTCTAGAAAAAAGTTACTTTTTAATTCTACTTTTTCACATGTTAATATGTTGGATCGTGCCTAGACCGACCCAGCTCGAACAAGCCTAGCATGTCTATGGGCTATGCTTGGATTTGAGTTTTACTACTCTATTCTAGCCCGACCCGGTCCAGCAAGTTGGCCATGCTGGGTTGGCACGGGCCAACTATGCACGAAGCCCCGATGGGCCATACTATGCTGGCCCAACATAGCCGAAGTCCTAGCTCTAACTACGAGTGACATCTCCTCCTTCCCTCTCCCCATCATCATCCTTTTCCTCACCTCCTACTACGCCCACCTCCTCCAGTTCCCACCTTTGTCTTTACTCTAGCCACCCCTCATCTTAAATTATCAGTCTAGCTTATTCTCTCTCCTGCCCACACAACCCAACTTGGTTTAACTTAGTTTTATGAGACTTAAGTGTGGATATTTGAATATGAGTTATTTGAATTATTTAAAATTGTATCTATCGAATATCAAATTCTTTGTATGTGTATCTATATCTAAAAAATATTGGTATTTATGGCCATATTCGTATTTATATAATATCTCATCATTGTATTCAAAATGACAATGTATTGTGGGGGTACCCGTAATAATGTTTTTGGTTAGGTTAAGGGGAATTCTATGAACTAGTCTTGATGGTTATCTCACAAACAAAAGGAGACAAGGGATTTTAGATAGGTTCAGACCTCCTATAGGATAATGATCCTAATCGTGTGTGTTGGAGTATGATTTTGTGCTTAGGATAGCGTATATGCGCATATGTCCAAAAAAGCCTATATCTTCCCAACAGGGCCGGCCTTGGGCGAGCGCCGGCGGGGCGACCGCACCGAGCCTCCGAAAATAGGGGGCCTCCAAAATTTAGTATGTTAATAGGTCTCACAAGTATTAATAAATCTCAGTTGCAAATTAGTCACAAGTCATGGATAACAGGCATGTTAGAAGAAATTATTTTAAATAATCTAGAGATATTTCTTTTTTGTATTTAAACTTATTAGTGTGAGATTCGTTAATAGCACTAAATTTTTCAATATTATTTTGTATCTTTATGGTGAATGGGGGCCTCCATTTTTTGTTCCGCACCGGGCCACAAAAATGTCAGGGTCGCCCCTGCTTCTCAACCTGCCCACAAAAGTTCTCCTAATCTCCTTATATATGAGAGAGATCAGGGGTTACAAATTATCATTAATGCGTCCAACGACCTAACTAATTATGGAAATAACAGCCAGTTCATGGGTAATAACTCCAAACGATAATAGTTGTATTAATTATACAATTATGTATCATTAGTTTAATGAGTAGTCTGACTCTTGATTACGATTGTCTGAGTGCCTATAATCGGGAAGGCATCCCGAGTGTTGGACTCGAGGTGACTGCTGACTACCTAGATGACATTGACTGCTGACTAGTGGTCTTTAATGTTGCACACTAATTTTCCACTCGGTCTTTATAAATCCACTTGACATATCGAGATAATATTTCCGACGTATCTATATCTATATCGGATGGAAACACTGTTTTCACCCCCAACAAACACTGTGCCAAAATGGTCAAACCACTCTAGTTTCACTCGACAAACATGCATTTGCACACCTAATTAACCAATGATCATCGATAGACATATAAATAAACATATAAATATAATTAAGTACAATGCCTTCCACATACAGAGATATCTCCGTCTCGCTTGCACCTTTCCTGTGACGCGCGTGCATGTCGCAAATCGCAAGTGGAAACAGGAGGCTTCGTCCCTCCCCTCGTTTCGATCGCCTTCCCCTTTTCGCCGATCGATCACAAGCTGCACCGCCGCGCGTTCATGTCGCCTCCTCCACCCACTTGTAAAGCTCATCGGTCACCACCACCACCTAGCTTAATTAGCTAGCTCCTCCTTATCCTCTCCCTCTGATCTATCTCTCATCCATTTCTTGCTGCTTTGGTCGTCGTCGGAGAGGAAAAAGGGAAAGCTATATATAAAGATCGATGGCGAGAGGCGGCGTCCTGCAGGCGCCACCAGCAGATTGTTGTCATCACAAGGCTGCTGCTGTCGACGACGCAGAGTCCGGCGGCGGCGGCGGCGCGGCGCGGCTGGTGTGGGACAGCGGCAGCGCGCTGTACGACTCGTACGAGCTCACCTCCTTCCGGCGCCAGCTCGACGCCGCCTTGCTCTCCTGCGGCCGGTCGCTATCCATGCCGCACATGCCGCCAACGGCGGCGACGCAGCCGCCCGCGGGCCGCAGGAGGCGCTTCAGGCGGCTGCCTGCGCTGCTCCGGAGGCTGTTCGGCAGGGTGCTGCTCCGGCTGCGGTTCCCGGCGTCGAGGCCAGGGTTCCGGGCCGACAACTACTACGGCGGACACGGCGACGGCGGCTCGGGTTCGCCGTGGTCCGGCGCGCTGACCTCCATCCCGGAGGAGAGCGCCAGCCCGGAGAACAGCACCTCCCCCCTCGCCGACGGCGCCGGCGGTCCGAGCGCGCTCCGGAAGGCGCAGTCGGAGCGCTTCGTCGCCAGCAAGACGGCGTCGTCCATGGTGCAGTTCGAAGTCGTCTTGTAGCCGTCATCTTCAAGGGTACTACTACTACGTATTAGGCCGGCCAACTCAACACAGTTGCACCGATCAGCTACTGCACTGTGCATGGTACCATTGATGTAATACACTTTCTGTAACACTTGTATATTACTAATATAATAACAAGATCAAACTTTTTTTCCGACAACGAAGAACAAACTTATTATCTGATATCATGCTTGAGGTTTTTTGACTCTTGACTGAAGCTGTGCAACAACAATAATGGGGATCGATTGAGACATAAATTGTTTCTTCATGTTTGTATTATCCGTGGGAGGTTTGAACTTTCATTTTGATTTTTTTGGTCAATTTAGTTTTGTATTAAGCGCAAATGGGCCACTCAATACAAGTCTAAAAAAAGTTCAGGAAAACTGAAAATTCCCTAATTTCAGCATAAGCATCCATCTTATAAGTTTCCTGTTTCACATAAATAGTTATATATTGGACCCGTATAGATCCAGGGGTTAAAGTTAGTTTGCGCTAGATTTACCCCAACTAACCCAAAATACCCATACAGAAGGATTAGAGTTGAGCAATTTCAATCTAACCCATCAAAAAAATTAGCACCTCCAAGGGGTGCTAATTGGGGCTAGTTTGTGTGCGACCCACCCCCAAAAAAGATTTTCAGCCACACAGGTGGATCCCCACACAATCACACAACCACACAACGGGACTAGTATGACCACACTAAATCAAGCTGAAAAGTAATCAAATGATTAAAAAAGTAACTAACTCTAACATCTAACCCTTACATCCATACACCTCGAGGGCTAGAATTATTTCAGAGTTAATTTAGGGTTACAATCTAACTCTAACCTCTAGCCCTGCTAGAGTTTCCATACAGATCATTGTACGAAGACAACAAAAACATAAGATAGATGTCAAGTAGGAGCAATATATCAAAATTAAGAAGTGGTCTTTTGTGCATGTTGCAAAATTGGGAGGGATGATGAAGGCTGCTTTCTAGTTGACATCATTAGTGAGGTGGCCATTTGTTTTCTGATCCAAATGATTATCAGGATAGTGACGAAACTAAAGTAAAATAAAACAAATAAAGAGATATGAAATTAGGCTAATATATATATAGTCTGATTTTTAACCAGTAGTTGTTTATGCTACGAGAGATATACTATATTAGACTGAGTGTATATATATAGGATAAAGATATAGAAAAAATCAGCTTCAATTGTAGTTAGGGATCTCGAATATCGAGCGAGTACTGTTTTTCGTGGACTAAGAGTGTAATTAAGAGCTTCTATAAGAAATTAGTTATATTTCTTAGTTATATGATTATCTAAATTTAAATTTAGGTATTTTATGAAAAATGAAATTTTAATGGTCTTCGTAAGGCTATTCACAGTGGTGAGTTTCATAACACTGTTTCCAAGAAGTCTACATCAGCTTTACAACTGAATGAAATACTCTCTCTCAGTAGAGAGTTTCATCTCACTATTTTCTAGGCTAACCAGTGTAATTAAATACAACTAGCTCTCGTGAAATACCCTCTATCTGATGAAACAATTTGACTCTCAGTGGGAGTTTCATTTCTTTTCATCCGTCTTGGAAACGGGTTAACACCATGTCATGGTGATGATACTACTTCTTTTTCTTTTCTCATTAATTGAATGTCATGTTAGCAAAAAATTTGATATGTCATGGTAATTAATACCATGAAACACCCCATAAAACCCCATTGTGAATAGCCTAAATAAGTTTTTTTCCTAATCCATTCCCTAAATCATCATTTATCTCTCTCAAGTATAAAATTAGCTTGGCAAGCTCCTATTTCTTTTCACACATTATTTCTCTTACCTACACATTTCACACATTTTTTCTCTTACCTACGCATTTTTTTCTCTCCCACATATTATTATAAAATATACATATTTGAAAGTATTGTAGTTTCATGTAAAATTAACTATTATAAATCGATTAATTTTTAAAAGAAAGAAAGAATTTAGAATACTAGATTTAGGGAACAGGGGTTGCAGATGCTCTTAGAGCATCTCCAAGAAAATCTCTAAATAGTTCTCTTCTCTAAATTTTTGGGATTAGAATTAAAAAATCTCCTCCAATAGATACTCTAAATGATTTCTAAAAATAAAGGATCCTCAAAATTAATCATTATATTCCCTACTTGTAGGGAACATAGCCACATACTTTATTTTAGAGATTCTATTGGAGAGAAACATATTTAAACTATTTGTATCCTCAAAAATGGATTCCAAAAAATTATATAGGGAATTAATTTTTAAAGTGACTCTTGGAGATGCTCTAAGAGCATCTCCAAGACAGCTCTTATATGGTTCCTAAATTTAAAATTTAATATTTTAATGAAAAAGTAGACTCTAACAACACCTATAAACAAATCCCCATTCTAAACCATTTTCTAAATCCCTTGTTATCTATCCTAAATATAAGATTAATTTCCCCTTCCTTATTTAAAAATAGAGATAAGGAAACTATTAGAAATCAAATCATTTTAGGGATTAACATCAATAGAATGATTCTTATATCAGAGTTTAAGGAATAAAATTTAGGATTTTTTGCTCTTATGCCACAAAGTTAAAGTAGTGTTTACTTTTTTGTCACGTCCTGTGTGTTTGACAACGGGGCCCAAGGGTCACATGTCATACACTCATATAGGACAAAAAAACAAATTTCATCAACTTATGTGTGACATGAATATCTTCTTAAAATTTAAGATATTTTTTAGAAATGCTCTAAGCTAAATTCGATACTACCACCGACTGACATCCGGATCAGAGGTGGAACCCATCCGCTCTCACTATCCTCGTAGTCTCCTCCCCCTCTCTCGCCGGCCCCGCTGCCGGCCCGCCGAAGGAGGCCGAACGCTGCCGCCAGTGGCCGTGCCAGCCCCACAGACCCTTCGTCCATCGCTCTTGCCGAAGCCCAAGCCGCAAAACTAGGGCTTTCACCCGTGGCGTGGATTAGCGGAATGGCGAGCAAGGAGAAGCCCACCCAGCCGCCGCCACCGCCGCCGCCGCGTCCACCAGTACCAGAGCCCGTACCTCGCGTGCGCGGGTTCGTCGGGGGTCCTCCGGGTGGCGGCGGGTACCCTAACCCACCGGACGCGGCGATCCCCGACGCGGCGACGCTGCGGGACCAGTGGCGATTCGCGATTCGACAGTACAGCAAGTGGTACTCCCACGCCTGGGGCACCGCCATCCTCGCCGGCGCCGCCTTCTTCGGCCTCGGCTGGCTCGTCAAGGGCTCTAACCCCCTCCCGTCCCGCGCCGAGCCACGTGCCCCCAGCGACGACGCCAACACCAAGAAGCAGGTGTGACCGGTGAGACCACCCTGTTCTTGTCTTCTACAGTTATTTATCTCGTCATTGCTAAATGATATCGAGTTCATATTCCTTATCTGCATGTTGATATTGGAATGGGGTGTGAGGTTGTATAGAAAGACTATCTATGGTGCATTGGTCATGTTAATTTAGTTTGTACAAAATTGGACTGGTAAAGAACAATGCTTGGGTGTTCTTGTGTTAGATGAGTAATGAGTTCTACAGAAGAGTTGGGTGCTATTTTGTGCATACTTTGCAAATCGACACAAGGTTGTGAAACACATGGTGTTATCTAAAGATTTTGGAAACACCTAGTGTTTTGTGCAACTCATGTCCATTTAGGTGGTGCAGTCGGCAACTCCTTAGAATATGTTTCTGGTTGTGACATGAAGTTATGTCATGTTGTTTACTTGTTTAAAAATTTGTAAACAAATGAATAAGTTAGATCAGACACTTTTTACTCATGTACATTTTTGATGAATAGGATATGTGGCTGTTGGAAATATGCATTAGATCCATCATTTCCCTTCTTCTTTGTTCAAGGATTGTTAGATGATACAAAATCTGAGTGAAAGTATGATTCTTCGATCAAATTGTTATACCAAGTTTATTTAAAGATTTGACATATCATTTAAATGTATTGAATTTGAAGTTTTAAGTGCAGGAATGCTCCTCACCAAGCTTATTTCCTAACTACATTTTATCTTGCCACTATTACTTGCCATTATCTGTTGTTCAATAAATTATCAATAGCTTGATCAATCATTCATATATGAAAAGATTGGAAAATCTGATATTTAGCATCTGAAATCTTCATACTGGAAATGCTAATATTGAATCTTGAGCTCTATCTAGGATGGATGAGCTACAGAAATATTGGTCCACTTACATAGAGCTGGCCCCAATTCTTCAGAATCCTTTAATTAATAGTAGAACAGTCCAGGACCGTGATCTGTTAAATCACTGATTAAATTTATTTGTGTTGTTGTGTATACTAAACTTTTTTCTGCACTGACATAACTGGGGAATTGTTTTTGGTAACTTTGGCAATGAGGCAATCCCTTGCTATCAAGTAGCTTTCTTTAAACATTTTCAGTATTTACTGAACAAGTGACCATCTTAAATTATATTTTAGTTGTTATTTAAGCATTGTGTTTTTTGTATGCAACTTTTCTATGGTATTTTACGGACAAAATACAGCTAGGGTGTAAGAAACACTGATTTGTAGTTTTGTACTGCTGCTACAGAGTTGTGTATACAGTTAACAAGAGTAAGCAATTTTAGAGGCTAAGGTATGAAAAATATGTTAACTGTGCATAAGCCTAAAACGTTTTCTAAATTAGATTGGAAGCGTTGGTTTTTTCATGAAACCAAATGGAATACTAACAATTTGAACATAAAACTGTGAAGATCCACTATACAATTCATGTCTGCTTTATTTTTTAAAAAAATGATGTTCTTTTCAGCTAGATCTTATTTTACACCCTCTATTTGGGTATCGTTTAATGAATGTTCTCTACATCAGATCTTGGGTGTCGTCCAATGCTTTTTTTTTCATCTTGGGTGTCGTTTAATGAATGTTCTCTACATCAAATCTTTATGTGTTCTAGTTTAATCATTAATGAATGTTCTCTACATCAGATCCTTATGTGTTCTAGTTATTTTCTTTCTTGTGTCATTTTATTGTTCACCTCAGTCCACTGTAGATATATATATTCAACAAAGTTTTTGTGTTTATAAGTTGAAAGCGGTACACGACAAAACATGCATAAATAAGACGATTTTTAGTGCAACTGACTAACAAAACACTGCCATTTTTAATGTTCTATTGTTTATTGAGGTTTGTTTTCATTAAAGATATCTTTCAGAAAACGCTTTCTTCTCACCAGTGGAAATTTGAAATGGGCTGTAATGAGTAAAGAGAAGCTAGTGCAAGCAAGAAGAGGAATTCTGCGTGGCGCAAAATGCAAACTGCACACTTGTTTGAATGCAAGACATTACTCACTAGTCTCATGTTCCTCCATGGTTGTAAATTTGGTTGAGTCTGTAAAATAAGGGAACATGGCCTTACTGTTAAGCTTTGCTTTGGAGCATCTTGTAAATACAGACTAGGTGCTGCTGAAATCTTATGATATTTGGGTTATCTTTTCTTCCCATTTTTTACTTGGATTGAAATTTTCGACAACGAATACCAGTAAGCATTATGTGCTGACTGCTCACTTTGCATAAGAACTTGGGTTACAGTTACAGATGTCCTGCTCTGTATTACAAGGGCTGTTTTCTTCCAATTTATCGTTCTCTACGTTAGAAGCAACACGTGTACAATATTTCCACACCATTCTACTATTCATACTTGTTGTATAACGATGGGCACACTGTACAAGTGCGGTACATTTCTCAACTTGCCAATGTATAAAAGACCATCATTTTACAGCCCAAACTGAAAAACACATGCCAAGTAGCTGAACAGTCAGTCTTCCTCCTCTGGGACAGCCGATGGCAGCGACGACTATCAGACCGGCTAAAAGGGAGAGACTGATACCTGCCTACGTTATTATGCCCAGAAGCTTACCCTCTGCATGAGATTCAGACACGAATCAAAATGAGGCGTGCTCGCACGGTGTGGCTTCAGTTCTTGGCCAGCATCCGCATGATTATGTCGTTCCACGCATCGATCGGACCGGGCAAGCACCAGTGCAGGCAATCGTTCTGAACTTTGCCGGTCCTGCTGGCTTTATCAAAAGGGTGGTACGTTCTGTAAGGCCCGGAGTGGCCGTCAGGCCTCAGCAGCGAGAGCTCGAACGTGTCGAGCAGCTTCAGACGGCCGGCGTCGTCCGGCCGCCCGACACCGGCGATCGCCCTGCCGAACTCTTCTCCCTCGATCCTCCACATCTTCTTGTCCGACCCCCTGTCGCCGGCCTCCCCTGGCCTGAACGGCACCCTCCTGTCACAGGCACCGCCGCTGAACCACTCGCCGTTCTCGAAGTGTGACGGCGACCATGTTCTGTAGAACACCACCGGCTTGTGCGGCGACGACGTGATGAACTGGAAGGCCTTCCTCAGAGACTTGCGGAAGGAGTACTCGAATGTCAGCTCGGCCAGGTTCTTGTCCTTGCAGTAGTGGCAGCCACTCACAGCTCCGTTCTCCCAGTAGACTGCCGTTTTCGAGAACCATTGCCCCGCCGATATCACGGCGTAGTCGAAGCTGTCCCATTGGCCTGTCCAGTCCGAGTCGACGACGTCGAGGTGCAGTTGGATCTCGGAAGTCGACACTCCATCATCATCCTCGAATATCTCAGCTTTGATCAGGAATGGTGCCCAGATCAGAGATACAGTGAAGTTGTGTGAAGCGAAGTGCCACCTCCTGGATTTGAATGTCCTGTCGTGGTAGACCTCACTCGGATCTTCAACCTGGATCAGCTTACAAAGCAGTTTAATTTTCTGATATTGTGATCTCCAAAGCTAGAAAAACCGTAGGACGTTTCTCCAGTACACAAAGTATGAAACACTTGATCAAATGAACCACAGAATACCTTGGAAAGAAGGCAGAGCAATGACTGGACGTGATTGCGAAGGATCGAATCACCAATAAGTGCCCAATGTTTTCCCCTCATGTCCTCCAAGAACTTGTTGCCATCAAACGGTGGCACGCGACAGCCGTATGGCTTCCATCTCCAATAGAGGTAACCAGTGTCAGGCCTCCCGTTTGTCAGACAGTTCTGTGGAGTCTCGATGAAGCGGCAACTGGCATTAGTGTAAGCTGGGCCAGATGAATCAGGGACCCATTCACCATGGAAAAGATCACAACTCTCTGCATCTCATAAAAAAATGAATGGTGAGTTAGTAAAGGAAAAACAGTAAAACTAATAGAAATGCTTGGGTCTCTTTAAAAATGGTAAAACAGCAAGCACTTCCTAGTTCCATCTCGGATGCTGCAAGCCTGCAAGTGAAGCCATGAAGCACGAATGCACCAGGAAAAAAATACCTTCTTGTGAATTTTCTTTCTTGTCTGCCGCTGCTCGAGGCATTGAAGTAGCCACAGCAAGAAACGTATCATCCACTTCTGCCCAGCAAAATCAATGCATTGTAAAGGAAATTGAAGCACCACACCACGTTCTAATCAATTTATCAATACCAAATTTATGGCCAAAACATTCACGAGCAAACTTCTTTGGAAGCCAATGAGGCATTTACAACCAAATCGATGGGTCCACACAATCAGATCCTCTTGCCAAATAAAAAAGAAAAAAAATCTCATCTTTAGGTTTCGCCGCTCTAGACCCCACACGAAGACTTCAGAGTTCAGAGAGGATCTAAATATGTAATCGCATTGGGTGTTCACTAAACTATTGAAGGGGATCAATCAAATCTTTCCAACTGGAATCATTTCTCCCTAAAAATAATGCAGTCAGGCCGAGCCCCAGGATGGGAGGACTGAGGAGCCTACTGTTGCAAAGCGTGCATCTGGGGCCAATCAGAAGCCAAATAATAATCGCAAGAACGAGAAGAGATCCAGAGCTGGCACCTGAACAATAAACTATACACAAATTAACTATAGCCTATAGTATTAAGAACAAGACAAGCAGGGAGAACACCTCTCACTCAGCAATATCTATACCGGTTTTACCCAAGAGGAAAAATAATAATCTTTATACAATTAAAATAATGATCTTTGTGCGTTTTCTTGCCCTGCTTTAATGAAGAACCCAACGTTTTCTCCTGCTTCAAAGAATGGAGAATTTTCGGTTAACATAAAGACATCTTTTTGTGGTGCAAACTGCAAAGCCCCATAATTCAATCAAAATGACAATTTTTTTGGGGGAAAGATAAAAAGATGACAAATTTGTTTCAGAAAGATCATTAGATGCCAAAACCACACTCGTACTCCACCAGTACCGCTACTACTTTCAGCTGGATTTGCATGTCACGAGAAGCAACCAAAAGGAAGAAGGGGAAAAAACGGTTAAAGGAACCAGCAACAATGATCCCAGGAATCGCTCACCGTTGGAAGGCAGCGAGCCACCGCCGGACCCCGTCGCCGGCGGCGGCGTGGCGAGGATCGCGGCCCGGGCGGCCTCCCCCTCCGCCGCGGCGGTGGGCGGCGACAGGAGGTACGCGGACTGGTCGACGAGCAGCCGAAGCGCGAGGCCCACGAGGATCACGGACAGCAGCAGCTTCAGGGCGGCCAGCCCGCCGGCCGCCGTCACCTTCCTCTGCGGCGCCGGCTGCCACGGAGTCTCCCCCCACCCCATCCACGTCCCTTCCCTGGCTGCTTTCGTCCACCGCTTAAGCGGAGGAGGTGATTGGTAGGTAGGACTTAGGAGTAGCCGACTAGGAGTGTGTGAGTGTGTGACCGACTCCCCGGATTGCTCTCCGGCCTGCTCGCGTTTTGGTGCCTGGCTGGACGGAGGAGGAGAAGGGCAAAACTGGAAAAATTATCACCGACGACGCAAAGCCGCAGCCTTTCCACGACGAGCGCCAGGTGTGTTTTTCGCGTGAGCCAGCGCTCTCCCACGTTTTTTTCGCCAACGCCTTCGGTTTTGTTGACGAAGAATGATCTTTCTTCTCTTCCCTTGTGTACATCCGTTGATGATAATATTCCATATTTCCGCGGTTATCTTTCTAGAGAACTTAAGTATCAGTATAATATATGTTGTTACATTTGCAATGAAACTAAATTTACGCTTGGCCTGATCGGATCGAGCTAGCTGCACACACGCAAGCACTGGCTGGCCACAAGATCGATCGATCGATCATTTGGAATCACGTCCTGCATACGCAAGGAAACATGACATAATCGCCACTATCGAGACGCATGCGTAGCACGTGCAATCTGATCAGGCTTAGTTACTTAATATCCAAATCCGTCCTCGATCATGCATGGATGCGTGCGTGCTGCTTGCACCCTGTCGATCGCATGCATTCGTACGTGCGTGCGTTTAAACAGCCAGCTGCATGCATAAACGTTTTTACATACCGCAGTAGTGTTATATCCATTCATCTGTCCCAGATTGTAAATTAAAACGTGTGCAATGTTTCGATTCAAAAAGTCAGATTTGAATCAAGTTCAAGTTGCTGGCCTTTGTTCAAACACAACAAGTTTAAGAGTATTATATTGCTTTGTGAATAATTCTCGGAAGAGAAAAGGGGTGAATAGAACAACATGCCGCGGACAGACGGTCGTAGGTAGATCGAGCCGACGATTTTATTGAAACTGAAGAAGAAAAGAAAGTTGATCATGTATCTTGTTTATCTATATTTTTTATGTACGCGGTTTCATGAAAAAATGTTTTTAGACATAAAAAAAATATAAAGACTCTTATTCAATATTTTTTGCATCTTCAAAAGATAAGATATGGAATAAACCTCGGTCATTGGTTAAAATAAAACAAAGTGATATTTTACCTCTCATAAGATATTGTTGGGATTATAATCCCGGGTATCTTTTACCTGTCATATCTGAAAAACCATACTCTAACACACAAGATTATGACTATTATCCTCTGAGAAATCCGAATCTATCTAAAATCCCTATCTCTCTTTATTTTGTAAGATAATCATTGAGTCTAGTCAACGTAATGTCCTAACTTAAATCCTTACTTGGTACCCCATAGTATATTGTCGCTTTTTACGCAACGATAGAGATAAGGCATTGATTTTTTTTAATTGTGAGTATTAGATCATACAAGAGATAAGACATTAACATTTTTTAACCGTGATTATTATATCTATAAAAATAAAACAATGATTATTAATTTAATATACTTTAAAATTTGCCGAGGAATACAGGTGAAACATAGAACATAATGTTAGTTGCACTCGATTGAGTCATGATCAGTCATGAATTGAATTGATTGGGGTTCGGGACGGCGCCGCTATGATTGGGTGTCCCTTTCTCCATGCTCGACTGTATAGCTCTTCAATTCTCAGGTAGTTTTCGTCGCATGGAGCTCTTAAAAATATATATTTAGTTTCCAGTAATTTCCACAAAACTAAAAGTATTTTAACAAAGTAATTCTCAGGTAGTTTTCGCATGGAGCTTGATTGATCAATGGCTTTATGTCATTATGTGGTTAATTCCTGTTCTGTGGCCTCTTGGGGAATGCCTGTCTTTGTGGAAAATTCTGTGAAACAGTAAAGATCTTGGAAGATGGAAATCATCAATTTTTTCGGTAAAAGATGGATCTGAGCCATTTTTGTCGAACTGGTTTTGGTTTTACTTCCTTGTCAATATGTATATATATAGAGAGAAACTAGCTTGACCATTTTGTCGCTAGAATTCTGCAATAATGTACCTTAAATATTCAAAGTTTTGCAGGTTCTGACAAGCGTTAATGTACCCTTGCAAAAAATGAAAAAGAAAAGGCAGCTAGTTTAATAATTAAACCATACCCAGCAACACCTTCCTCTACTTCCGAATTGAAGTCTTCTCATGCAATTCAATGTCTAAATGGCAGACATCACCCACACTAATTTTCTTTGAAGGTGCATGAAACACATGTTAGAATGCAAACCAAACAACTTGGATTGACTATTCCCCCCCCCCCCCCCCCCCCCCCCCTGTCAGTTGAACCATTTTACCAGACTGAGAAAAATTAACAAGTGCAGAAAGTTACAAGAATGCCTCCACATGACATTTGAAGGGCAGTAAAATCAAGCAGCAAGAACACAAGGACACGATAATAACTAGACTCAAAAGCTAAACTAGAGAGATCATTCATTCAAGAAATCTAAGGTCACCCTGTTGTGACTTGTGACTTGTGACTTGTGACTTGTGAGATGTAGCTATGGCAGACTTGCCCCCAACCATTCCGGAGTTTGTGACTGTGTTCTGTCAGGCCGTCACTGGATGATTCTTGGGGCTCGCATGCCGAATCCGCGCCTCATTTTCTCAACACTGTAATTGCAATCAATCGTCAGAATAGTCATATAACACTTCAGCTAGCAGAGATTATTCAAAGAAAAAGGTGTGACAAAGAGATGAAATTAACCACACCAACTGAACAAATTAGAAACACAATGTAGCTCCTAGACTTCTGCAGAAATTGGATCCTCAGGAGTATCAGCAATTCAGTATGCAGTTTACCAGGATGTTGCAGTACATAAAGGCAACCGGAGATGAAATGAATTATCTTGACGGCACTTGTTAGTCACATATATGATCAACTAATCTAGCTCTAATTTTTATGAAATGTTTTCAGAAAAGGATTTCAGAAAGCTAGGCATGCCTGTGATTTTGGATCTGCCTACTGGTGGTGACAGTAAACATCAGGTTCTGCAAGCTGTACACTATATGATCTCGCCAGGCACTTTATAGATCTAAGACCAGTGATATTGTATCATTTCTAATCCATAGTTCACTGTAATGAACTATATTAAGTTGAAAAATGTAGGACCACCAAAATTAAGAAAAATGAAATGCGGTAGGGCACCATTTCACAACAGATTTGCCGTCCTATGAATATAACAGATCTTGGTATTGTTAACACCCTGATTCTTGGACATATTTTAGGGCATGTTAGAATGATCATTCAAATACGTAGTTCCACCATTACATCTGACCAACTCAATTATTGTACTCATTAGAAAACACAAAGCTATGAGAAATGTCTATTCATTTCTATCATATATGATTTGTGAAAGGTCTAAGAAATTATACAGGCAGATGAGTGTACAATAAATGAATAATATGTGATTATGGTCATAATCTATATAACCAAAGAAGTTATACATCATTGTTTGTCCAATGGTTGGCATTATAAAAGCAGATGATTGCAAACATAATCAATTAACATATTTCCATAAGATGAGGTCATTAAAATTCACAGAATAAGTTTCCTTTGCAATAGACTTCTATGATCCTACATTGTTAAAGAAATGGTCCCGCTCGTATTAAGCTACATCACCAAAGGAATTAAGAGGTACAGAGTATAACCAAAAGATTATCATTGGCCATATTAACTGCAGTTCAAGGGAGGAGCCTTGACTTTGGAAATAATACGGATTAATTTGCTTTTTGCAGAATTTAAGATGATTAGAAGTTACATAGTACTTACGTTGGTGCAAGCTTGCCAAGGCCATAAAGCTCTTCACCAGAAACTTCATCTGAAACTTTCCCAGAATTTTCAACTATATAAGATCTGCCAGGGGAATCTGAGAGTCCTCGAGACACAAGTAGATCCAAATCCTTCTGGTGAAGTTCTCTCCCATTAATAAATATGCCGGTGTTTCCACCAGCACAGTTCTTGGGCATAGGAAAGTTAAACTCTGGAATATAAGGCTGCAAGAAAAATGTCCACTTTAAGATATGATCGATACGATACAGGAAGAAATGCAGAAAATCCAAGACAGCTGCTCTTACAGGTATCATGCCAAGGCAGGGCCGCCCCGTGACACCCCAGAAGCCAGCACGATAATCGTACCTGAGTAACAAGATATTAGACCAAAATTTTGTATATTCGATTCAAGAAAGAGAACTTCTAAGTACACAATAGAAATTTACGGTATTATTATAGGCAACAACTTAATATCTTTGGTAGACTAGTGAAGCATATAAGAAATGGAAAACCCACAAGATAAACCAAGTATAGTTTAACACTTGCAGCATCAGGAATTTTACCAGTAATCACCAGGACAGATTGCTCCAGCTAGCTTCTCAGCCTTTTTGATTGCACGGTCAGAGATAGGAAAGCCATTAACAACAACCCTTGCTCTTCCATTACTTGATCCATGGTTAATTTTGAAGCTTCTTTTGATGAGATTGGTGAGAAATGAATCACCAGCCTTTGTAGCCCTAGTGTTGCCTGCATTTTGTGGCAAATTTAGGATATCTTGTGCATATACAGGATCATCAAGCCCATTGACTGGCGATTGTGTTTCATTTGCTACACATACATCTATAATTGAGTTCCGTTTGCAACTTTCAGTTAGTAGTATAGCCTTTTCATGTTCAGAATGTGTACTTCTACTTCCTATTCCAGAATCTTCCGATGGTGAGAATCCACATTGATCATGTTGTGGTAAATTTGGTATATGGGAAACCACATTGGCTTCAGCAGGAAGATCCCTGGACTGGGGAGTATTTTCAGAATCAGTCCCTAGAGGGTTATGTTTGCTATCTGATTCACTTGAATTTAATTCTATATCTTTTTCTCGAGATTCACGACTTCCCATAGAAAAACAATATTGTGGAATCAACCTCTCATCAGCATTAGCATGCCCATTGTTTCTCATGCTATCACCAATGCCATTTTGCAGTGCAGAAGATAAATGTGTACCCAGCACAAGTTCTGAAACATTAAGCCTGCTTCCATCAAGCTTGACTACAATCGCATGTGAGCATGATCCACACCGCAACTTATATTCCTTTCCACATGTGGAACGTTTCAGTGGTATTTGCAGAACTTCGTAGCAATTGTAGCATATGGTGAAAGGAGCACCACCAGCAATCGGCTCACAAGTTTGTGCAGGCCTCTTGCTTACATTGGTCCTCAAGTGATTCCTCTGCAAAGAAGTATCAGTTCCTCTTGAATTGTATCTCTGCTGACCAAATAAGGGACCATCTACAGGATATGCTCCATAGCTGTTCATAAGGTATGGTGCCCTTTGATCAGTGAAACCCAGGGGTGTTCCCTGTACAGGCAAAAACTCTCGGTGGTAACAGTTCAAGCAAGAACAAACAGGCTGATGGTACAAGCCTTCATGGTGACAAGAGAGTAGAGGGTCAGGATCATGGTGTCCAAAGAAAGAATTATCAAAATTTCGACATGGGTAGCCTGCACCAGCAGGGTAGCTGGAGGCTCTTACATGTGGAATGGGCTCTGCATATCCATGATGATTTTTTCGCGTAGGCAATGGAGCATGAACTTGTGAGATATTAGGACTTTGCACATTCAAGTATGGAGAGTTATGAGAACCATTCCGATGCAATAGAGCTGGGTCATGCCTCAGCTGACTAAGCCGGTCATGTGTACCATATGAACTTGAGGCATCTGCAGTTCTATTAGCTGTAGCACTTCTACTTGGCACATCAGTTACCTCACATGATTGTTGCACCTGGTCTCTCAACTCATCAAGCATCCTCAAGAGCTCAACACGGTCTTTCTCAAGGCCCCTAACTCTGCTTGGACCATCCAAATCCCTATCATTGGCATGTTCCATGTTGGAATATCTGTACCTTGACCGTGAATGGTAGCCGACAAGACCTTCTCCTTGGTAAGAGTTGGGTGGAATGCCATCAATCGGAGACCTTGGAGATATGTCAGATATGCCTCTTACTCTTACTGATTTCACCGTATCAGCATTCTCTTCATTGCGGATGCGCATGTACTTTGCCTCCTTGCCATCCTTCCTAATTGTAGATTCACCTGCTGAAGTACTTGGCCCTCTTGGGACTCGATTGTCATCATAGCTGTAAAATGATCTACCGCGCAAAGCTGAAATTCTATTGGGCATCGATCTATCATCACTGCTAGCCCCACACATTGCTTCAGGTCCCTCTGGTACACTCTCCAGTATTTCAAGGTATTTCACATGTCCATTATCAGAGTGATCGGAACCTTGGGCTGAACCCTTCTTTGCTGCAAAATATTCAGCAGATGAATGATGTCATCTAAGTATCCAAACGACCACTTAATAATAGGGCTCATAGAAAAAGAGGATTAAACAATGCAAGTCAAATTATGTTATTAACTAGGATCTCACACGGATGTGAATAGCAAGACCACTTCTCCTAGACTCAGCACCAATGGCGTTTGCTTTTGGCTCTCATTGACCCCAAAAGCAACCTTGATAAATACAATCTTAGGCTCAAATGCAACTAGAGGCCAAAAAATAATCACAGAAACATGACATACATTGGATATAAAAATTGCCGAATCATCATCACTCAGCATCTTAGAATATTTGGGCCAAATCCAACATATCTTTTGTTTTTCAAGCCCCATTTATTTATTTAAGAAGGCATTGAAGTAACTGCAAAAGAAGAAAGGACTAGTCTGCAATGGTGAAGGTGGCAACCATTTGTGATTTGTCAACTACAAACAAGGCCCAAACAGCCAGGCTACAGCCTTCAGTTGTCTGTTCATGAAGCGGGAGCTCTTCCAGCTAGCTAGCTAGAGAAAAAGTACGAAATAACGCGCATGAAGTCTAGAATTTGCATGTATTGCAAAAGAGAGTAAACATGACCAGCTCATTGGCAGGCACTACGTTGAAATCGAACCCATTTTTTTCGTTTCAAAGAAGGCATGTTAAGATTTCACATTAAGCCCTCAAATGTAGAGATTTTTTTCAAAGCAGAAACTGGGTGACATTATTTTGTCGCAATAAACGAAGTCATCCTTAAATTTGCTGCAAGCATGGCGACTAGCTCAGCAAAATCAAATCTTTCCCGCAGCAAGTGTCCGTATCCGCAAAGACAAAGTCCAGTTGCAAACTCCGATGCAGCAATCATCCCGATTCCCATATCCATCACAGTTGAAACAAGCACACAAAATTAATTACACCCAGATCCTTTGCAGAAAGGAGCGAAAAAAATGAACAGATTGAGTTGAAAATCATAAAAACTATGAATGCCATCGACGAGCAAACCTAAAAATCGCAAATTTGCAAACGATTGACGATTAATGAAAGGGAAATCAAAAGGAGAGGCAAGCAGAGGATATCCGCGGCGCACCTTGGAGGGCGGCGCCGCAGCCGCCGCAGACGTAGACGGAGTACGCGGGAAGCTCCGGCAAGAACTTGTCGCACCTGGGGCACCGCACCACCCTTATCCGCGCCGCCGCCGCCGCCGCCGCCGCCGCCGCGCCCTCGTCCCCTTCCATTCCCAGCCGGTTACCGCCCTCACCAAGACAACCTCCTCCCCGCCGTCGCCGTCCCCGTCACAGGCGCCACCGCCGCCCCGCTCAAACGAAGCGACGAATGGCGCGAACCAGGAAATGAACCACCAAATCAAATCAAGAACGCCGAGAGCGCTCCCGCCAAACCAACAACCCCACTCTTCTGCAGCGAAGCGAGCCAAGAACAAACAAGACCCTTACCAAGAGCCCACTGCTTGAGGCAGCTATGGTTTGGAGGGAAGATGAGGGACTTAGGGAGACCGGAAGAACGGAAAAGGGCGGGCTGACGGGCTGAGGTGGGGAGGGGGAAAAAAAAGCAGAGAGCCAACGAAGAAGAAGAAGAAGAGGCCAGCCAGGTGAGTGGTTGCAAAAATTAATCAAGCTGGTTTCTTGTCACGAGGAGGCCATCTCCCGCGGTCTGACGAGCTCTCGCCTCTCTCTCCTCTACACGTAGGGATGGATATGGATGTCAGAATATCCGAATTATCCGTATTCGTATTCGAATTACTATAAATATGGATATCCGTATTCGTATCCGAATTAAATATGGATGACATTCGGAAATATCCGAATTCGTTTTACAAATGTGGATATGGAAATGGATATCCGAATTCTGCTGAATGTGGATATGGAAATGGATACATCCGTATTCGTTTTAGGATTTCACACAGATTAAACTTAGACTCAAGATAATATATTATAACTATATTAATGGTTTTTTATTATTTATATAATTATGGAATACTTAAGTTAGTGAATATTAATAAGTTATGGTTTAAAATAAATTGATGGTTAAATATTTGTTTGAACTTTAATTTTTTTATAATCAAAATGCAACATATATAATTTCATATAATTTTTTTGTATTTTTTAGATACATTTGTTATTTTTAACTCATTAATTGTGTTTCTAGGATTTAAATTGAAATATGTGCAATTTGAAATGAAAGTACCTAAAATAATGCACTAAAATTTATAGAAAAATTGCATTCACTATTTTGTGTCCATTTTTAGTTCTTATCCATGAAATTTAAAGAAATATTAAAAAAATTATGTTACGACACTTCATCGGTAATGTGGAGCTTGAGGGTTTTTTAATTATAAAAAATCAAATAAAGTCTGAAAAATACGAGAATTATCACAGTGTTATAATATTATACGTAGATACCATGATAAAATTTTAAAAATGTTTCGAGAAATTTATCATATAGAATGTTAAGAAATCTGAGATTCTCTTAAGAGGAAATAAAGTTTTGAGAAGGAATAGGTTATGGTTTAAAATAAATTTATGGTTAAATATTTGTTTGAACTTGAATTTTTTTATATAATCAAAATACAAAATATCTCATACCATATAAATTTTTTGTATTTTTCCAGATCCATTTGCTATTTTTAACTCATTAATTGTGTTTCTAGTATTTAAATTGGAATATGTGAAATTTGAACTGCAAGTACCTAAAATAATGCACTAAAATTTATCGAAAAATCACATTAACTTTTTTGTGTCAATTTTTAGTTCTTATCCACTAAATTTAAAGAAATGTTAAAAAATTTATGTTACTACAATTCATCGGTAATGTGGAGTTTAAGGGTTTTTTAATTATAAAAAAATTAAATAAAGTCTGAAAAATAC
Source organism: Zizania palustris (assembly GCA_019279435.1). NCBI lineage: Eukaryota > Viridiplantae > Streptophyta > Magnoliopsida > Poales > Poaceae > Zizania > Zizania palustris. Next base: position 57,174,584 of record JAAALK010000283.1, read on the forward strand.
GAGACTTATCACAGTGTTATAATATTATACGTAGATACCATAATAAAAGTTTGAAAATGTTTCGAGAAATTTATCATATAGAATGTTAAGAAATCTGAGATTCTCTTGAGAGGAAATAGAGTTTTGAGAAGGAATAAGTTATGGTTTAAAGTAAATTTATGGTTAAATATTTGTTTGAACTTGATTTTTTTTATATAATCAAAATACAACATATCTCATACCATATAAATTGTTTGTATTTTTCTAGATCCATTTGCTATTTTTAACTCATTAATTGTGTTTCTAGTATTTAAATTGGAATATGTGAAATTTGAACTGCAAGTACCTAAAATAATGCACTAAAATTTATCGAAAAATCACATTAACTATTTTGTGTCCATTTTTAGTTCTTATCCACTAAATTTAAAGAAATGTTAAAAAAATTATGTTACGACACTTCATCGGTAATGTGGAGCTTAAGGGTTTTTTAATTATAACAAAATCAAATAAAGTCTAAAAAATATGAGACTTATCACAGTATTATAATTTTATACGTAGATACCATGATAAAATTTTGAAAATGTTTCGAGAAATTTATCATATAGAATATTAAGAAATCTGAGATTCTGTTGAGAGGAAATAGAGTTTTGAGAAGGAATAAGTTATGGTTTAAAGTAAATTTATGGTTTAATATTTGTTTGAACTTGAATTTTTTTATATAATCAAAATACAACATATCTCATACCATATAAATTGTTTGTATTTTTCTAGATCCATTTGCTATTTTTAACTCATTAATTGTGTTTCTAGTATTTAAATTGGAATATGTGAAATTTGAACTGCAAGTACCTAAAATAATGCACTAAAATTTATTGAAAAATCACATTAACTATTTTGTGTCCATTTTTAGTTCTTATCCACTAAATTTAAAGAAATGTTAAAAAATTTATGTTACGACACTTCATCGGTAATGTGGAGCTTAAGGGTTTTTTAATTATAAAAAAATCAAATAAAGTCTGAAAAATATGAGACTTATCACAGTGTTATAATTTTATACGTAGATACCATGATAAAAGTTTGAAAATGGTTCGAGAAATTTATCATATAGAATGTTAAGAAATCTGAGATTTTCTTGAGAGGAAATAGAGTTTTGAGAAGGAATAGGTTATGATTTAAAGTAAATTTATGGTTAAATATTTGTTTGAACTTGAATTTTTTATATAATCAAAATAAAACATATCTCGTACCATATAAATTGTTTGTATTTTTCTAGATCCATTTGCTATTTTTAACTCATTAATTGTGTTTCTAGTATTTAAATTGGAATATGTGAAATTTGAACTACAAGTACCTAAACTAATGCACTAAAATTTATAGAAAAATAACATTCACTTTTTTGTGTCCATTTTTAGTTGTTATCCAGTAAATTTAAAGAAATTTTAAAAAATTTATGTTACAACACTTCATTAGTAATGTGGAGCTTAAGGGTTTTTTAATTATAAAAAAATCAAATAAAGTCTGAAAAATACGAGACTTGTCACAGTGTTATAATATTATACGTAGATATCAGGATAAAAGTTTTAAAATGTTTCGAAAATTTTATCATATAGGATGTTAAGAAATCTGAGATTCTCTTAAGAGGAAATAGAGTTTTGAGAAGGAATAGATTATGGTTTAAAGTAAATTGATGGTTAAATGTTTATTTTAACTTGAATTTTTTTATATAATTAAAATACAATATATATCATACCATATAATTGTTTTGTATTTTTCTAGATCTATTTGCTATTTTAACTCATTAATTGTGTTTCTACTATTTAAATTGGAATATGTGAAATTTGAACTGCAAGTACCTAAAATAATGCACTAAAATTTATAGAAAAATTACATTCATTATTTTGTGTCCATTTTTAGTTGTTATCCACTAAATTTAAAGAAATGTTAAAAATTTATGTTACAACACTTCATGAGTAATGTGGAGCTTAAGAGTTTTTTAATTATAAAAAATCAAATAAAGTCTGAAAAATATGAGACTTGTCATAGTATTATAATATTATACTTAGATAACATGATAAAATTTTGAAAATGTTTTGAGAAATTTATCATATAGGATGTTAATAAATTTTTGAAAATGTTTAATTTTTAAAAACAATAAAATTCAGCCAATTCTTTCCAAATTGCCACCTGTTTTTTCTGCATTTGCGCACCTGGACTCAATTTGTGTGTTCTTGTTGGTTGAAATGTATGATGAATTTCGGTTCAAGACTTTATGTAGTTCTTATTGGTTGTTGCGTATGATTAATTTTAGCTAGTGTTGTTTAAAAATTTATTTTGTGCATGGTTTATTGTGTATCATTGTTTCTTATTAATTATTATTCTAATTTGGTATATTGTACCATTTGGATTTTTAAAAATTTTGTGAAACAACGAACATTCGGAGTTAAACCGAGTAAACATCCGAATACATATTCGTATTCGAAACATCCGTTTTGTATTCGTATTCGAGAACATCCGAATCCGTATTCGTATTCGAATTAAAATGTGGTAAATAGTGCTATCCGGATTCGTTTCCATCCGTATCCGATCCGAATCCATCCCTATCTACACGGCTGCCTCCTGCTCCGCTTTCCCTGCTCGCGGCTGCCGCGGCGTCGTCTTTTTGCGCTGCCACCACGCACGCTGACGCTGCCGCGCCGCGGTGGTGGGCATCGGGCAACAAATTTTTTCTCTATCACAGTCACAACTCACAAGGGACAAGTAGTTCACCCACACGATGCTGCTGCTACTACGATTCTGGCGTCGAGCTGGTGACACTGTTTTTTAAGCTAAATCAGGACATCTCAGATGGAGAGCCAAAACGGTGCATCGAACAACCGCTCACCGAGTAGAGTACAAAATGTTGCAAAAATAGGCGCTGCGTGAGAAATGGAACTTGGATTTACATCTAGGTGGGGGGCTTTTGCAGTTCCAAAATAAAAATTGTAGCTTTTGTGGTAAATACGGCTGGAGTGGACGGTAGATGAACTATCAATTCGATCAAATAGTTTAAAGATTCAATCAAACGAATCTAATACTAAAACTGATAAACAACTTTAAATCAAATCTTTCAACAATTTTCTTATAGATAGCTTTTGAACAAACTATATTGTTTACTAGTTTGAAATACAGTCACACTCGATTCGATTCGTTTCCTGCACAGTTTCTTTACTCGGTCCTTAACCGGACAACACTTGCCTTTAATTTGTCGATATCATATTAGAAATTAACATGTGCACGCCTCTTACGGAGACAAACATATCCTGTTGAAAATGTCCATTTACCCGTTCATGAACTTTGATACAAGCTCACTCTAGCACCCTGACTTTTTCTTTTTTAAATAAAAACAGTCGCAGTATAATCTGTTAGTGACGAACGATATGATGTACATGTATGTACATAAAAAAATTCAGAATTATATGTAAACTTAATTTTTTATGTTAATAATACAGAGTTATTATATTTATAGATCTGGGATTTAATTTAGTAATTATAAATATATATATATATATGTACTTGGCTATGCATTATATATAGAATATATCCTCATAATACCTTTTCTTTTCTATTTATTTTTTACTAGTTTCAATATTAGGAATTAATAAATACCATATCATGCTCTTGGTGGAATCTTAATTTAGTTTTATTTATCTGTTAAATAAATTTAAATTTTGGAATAGTGTATACAAAGTTTATATTATTATTATGCCTGCACTCAGTTATATATTTTTCACGATGTAGTAATTCATAATTAATAAATATACCGTGTTGTACGATCATATTGGGGTCTCAACTTTAGTATTTTTATTAATGTAATTATTTTGATATTTGATATTAAGAATCACTGAGATGTATGCTTACGGGGGATCGGAAAGGAATTTTGTTCCAAAATATGGAACCCTGCTACAGTCACATGCTAATTTTTGAGATGAATCTATTAAGTCTAATAGATCCATCATTAATACATATTTACTGTAGCACCACATTGCTAAATTATGAACTAATTAACCTTAATAGATTCATCTCATAAATTAGTCTAGAAGTTTTGGAATTAGTTTTTTAATTAGCTCATATTTAATCATTTTAATTAATATTCAAACATCCGATATAATCGGGGCTAAAGTTACCAAACATGTACTAAATATCTCAAAACTAAAGTATTTTATGGTTTAAATTGAGAAAAACTACGTGAACGTACGGATCCTTATCTATAATAAATTTTAACTATTTTACGCGTGAGGTCGACCTGTGCTGTGACCATTCTGCTCAAGCATGTCGTGCATTGGCATGCTAGATGCATATATGGAATGGCCACGTCGATTTTTTGCTTTTGAATCTTACATGTAAAGTAGCTAAAATTTGTTAAAAGCTAGCTTGGTTTCATGAACCTTTTATTAATTCCCGTGAAATTTATTTAAATTTCTTCCGCGCGCGATCGAGATAACCGGGAATTCGGGATACAGGCACGCACGCACGCACGCACGCTCGCATGAGCAGCATGCAGCGCCAGAGTCCCAGAGAGCGCACAGATTGAGCACGCTGGCTGCTCCACTGCTGGCGCGCCGCGCGGCCATGAGCAGCTGCAGAGAATCCTGCCATCCTGGGGCACAGCGAGACGCCGAGACGACGGAGGACGACGACGATGATGCTGTCCGTACGCCCTGCACTTGTGCGCACTCTAGCTAGTTCCATCATATCGTTATTCGTTCGCGTCACCGTTGCCCTCCCTGCAGCTGAGCTCGCGTCCAAGCTGCGCTGCTAGCTAGCTAGCTGCTGCTGGATGCTACCTCCCAGTTGATCTGCAAGCCCAGCTTTTCCGCCGCTGCGCACGCGCGCGGCGGCGACCGACCGATCGATCGATCGGCGGTCGGCCAGCTGGCCACCACGTGAACCACCACCACCACCACCACCGGCACCACCTGCAGACTGCAGTACTGCCCGCTCGCTAGCTGCATCTGCGAGCCGGCCGATCCATTGCTCACTGGTTAGCTAGCTGCCTAGCTGCGCGGCTGCATCACTACAGTGGCATGGCCCGTGACTGGCTGATCACTGCCATGATGCCATTGCTCGCCGTTGTGTTGGGCGTCACATTTTTTTGTCGAAGAGGCCTCAGGCCTGCCTGCAGAGAAATCAGTAATCGCATATATATAATACAGATCTTGGACTTGTATTGATTATCCTAAAAGAATCTTGGCTGATGAGCTACAGTCTGACTGATGATGAGAAGATCAACAAATTAATTAACTGAATTTCACTTCTCCTAGAAGAAATGCTCTCGGTGTGCCTCGAGAAGCTGGGAGTTGTAAAAGGCAGGAAATGATGAGCTACCAACACATGAAAGCAAGAGGTGCACACGTTATTTCTGTGATACAGTGATGAGTAATGACGACTGGATCGTCAGTTAACAGGTGAGCCTATCGACCCCATCCACCATGCTACACAGTGCTACACGCCAACGCCTCCAACTTAACTCAAGACTTGACCTACCCGTGGCTGGATGTTATGGGGCTATCTATTAGTCCTTATCTATAAATTCTCTTTGATTTCAAACGTTAATGACTTTAAAAAGTATGACAATATTCGCTTAAACTTGCTAAGGCGTGATAGTCTCAACTTAAACAAGTATGTGGCAATTAAACTGCCCCTACGTCTCGCATGCTTAATTGAATGCTGTTGCCAATTCACTGAACAAAATATACACTTCCAGGCTGAAGAATGTCACGGTTTCAGGCTTTATATCCGTAGAGAAGACGACAGCTACGAGATTTAGAAACAAGCTTCCCTTTGTGTATGGACACATTAATTTCTGTGTGCAGCTTAAGTTCATGGTTGCGAATGTATGTTATCTTTTAGATGAAAAAGAAAAAGCTATGCAAGGATCTGCTGAGCTCATTTAAGCTCAGTGCGGTCCATATGAGCCTGATTTTAAACCTATTTGTTTCAATTTTAGTAGTCGGAGATTCTTAATAGTTAGTTTATGTAGGTAGTTAGATAATCTGAGTATTTGCATAGTGAGAATATAAAAAACCAATATTTACTAACTTCTAGATTATATTTCATTTTCAAATTTTATAGTCACTGATTCTCACAATATAGATCCAAAGTACTATTAGAAGCAAATATACTAATTATCCCCTAGATATACATGACCTTGGTCCTAGACTTGCTAGCTTTCTTTCGTACTCTTTTCGGTACAGAAAAACGATAAACTTATATGAAGAGTTGCCTAAAAAGTCATTTTGTATTATATTGTATTTTTTATGTTTATATACCTGGAGTAGTACTATTTATTCTCATTTTTTATACTATGTTTACTACCATATTGTATTTAATAGGGGCAAACAAAGAAAATACACACTGATTAGGGGTGTTTGGATCCATGGTTCATATCACATCGGATGTTTGGACATCAATTTGAAGGACTAAACGTGAACTAATTATAAAAATAATTGTAGAATTAGAGGATAATTCACGAGATAGATTTATTAAACCTAATTAATCTATAATTAGCAAATATTTACTGTAGCATCGCATTGTTAAACCATGGCGTAATCAGGCTCATTAAATTCATCTCGTGAATAATCCACCGATTATAAATGAGTTTGTAAATAGTCTACATTTAATATTTCAAAATAATATCTAAATATTCAAGGTGGCGGAGGCTAAAATTTAACTCCCATGTCGAAACAACCCCTTGTAATTTCAAGGTATCTGAAATCTTATCCGAAATGATTTGTTTTTCTATATTATATCATTTCTGCCAAATCTGCTGACTGACGGTACAGACTTCAGAGCAACCCGGACAATTGAATTACTCATCATGTTACAGTAGCATCAAAAGCAGGGCAGAAAAAGAGGAGAGGGAGGAACAAAGGAAACGACACAATCATCTTTGGGCAAAAGATAACCCAGGCCAATAAAAACTTTAGGCTGGCTCCTAAGGAAACTTCTTGCACAGTACCTACTTGCAGTGAATTCAGCACCAAATCTACTTTGCCCTCCAACTTCTGTTTGAATTTAGGCTCTCACTTTTGATCAAATTTGAGCACAGGAAGAAGCAGGAGAAGAAAAAGTGAAAGAGGAAACATGGACTCTATTCTATCCATGAGATGGAGAGATGCTGCCAAGATGCTCTGGGAAACTTCCTCCCATGAAAGCTGAGGAGGAAAAGGGAGATGATGTCCCTGCCTGGCTCAAAGTTAAGATGAAAGCATTCCTTCAGGCACATAGATCAATGCAGCATTGCTCCTGTATCAAAGATGCCCGGAGTGGGGGGATTGCATGGACTTTAGGAACAGTAATTCTGCACTTTAGCTCCTTTGTATGTATGATGTTTTGTGTGTTTTAAAGCTAAAGTTTAGATTTTTTTTTTGTTCAGGATTTCAAAAGCTGCCAAGCTAGCTGCTATAATGTGGACACTGGCCTCACTGCTTCCCTGGTTAATTGTAGCAGTGCTGCACAGTTGCACTGACCGAGCTGGGCAAACAGGGCATGCAGCATGTGAGAATCGAGATTGTGAGTGTAGATAGCAATGTCATGTTGTGTGTGTCATGGTGCGTATGATCAGTGGCGGCTCCAAGGGGTAGTCCAGGTGGTCCCTGGACTACCCCAAAATTTGGCTCAATACATGTTTAGATTTTTTATTTAAATATTGATTATGTTTATATTTTTATTTAAGAGTTGATTCTAGTTGATTTATGATATTAAGGGGTAATTGGATCCAAAGGCTAAAGCAAAAGTAGCTAAAATTTAGCCCCTCTAGGGGCTAAAAATCCAAACACCAAGGCTAAACAAGGGCTAAAATTTTTTAGCCCATTAACCCCCAAGGAGGAGCTAAAGAATGGCTAAAATGCTCATTTTCCACCCATACCCCCACCATGCATGCATGCATAAAAAGTAAGAGCAATAAATGAGAGATATTTCAGTCATTATACACAATAATAAATCCTTTAGCTCTTTTTTAGCCCTTGGATCTAAACAGGGGTTGACTAAAATTTTAACCCTTTTTTAGTCATTTTTCTTTAGCCCCTTGGATACAAACAGGCTCTAAGAGATATTAATGTTATATTTATCATATTTTAAAAAAATATATTACAATTTGAGTTTATAATGGTATAAAATTTTAGGATATAAAACAGGAATACCCATGAAAAAAATCCTGGAGCCGCCACTGCGTATGATGGATGGTCTTGATCTACTTCAATGACAGAAGAACTTTGCCTAACTTCTTTTTAGTTTTGTATGTTTATTCCCCCCAAGAAAAATATGCAGAGCCACCATGGAAACGTTCGGGCATATTTTGCTTTGTTACTGGGCAATAATCCTTGCTGTGGGGGAGAGAAAATGCATTCCTCCATCCTCTCCGTTGATATCGGCGTGTTCTGTGTCTCTGACCTCATTCTGAATAGTTCTGAACAGTGGGATTCTGACTATACTGACTCTATGATGACCAACTGGCAAGCAAGAATCCTATGCAGTACAAGTGCAACGTGTCACAGTGTCACAGTAAATGTTTCTGGGTAACTCAGGCACAGCTATGATTCTTGCATGCAGCCAAGGAAAACAGCCAAGATACAGTACCATTAAATCTTGGCTTGGTAACAGGAACTCTGACAGTTAGTTTCAGCTTTCATTATTTTGGATTGCCAGGGGAAAGGGTGCAGTATATTCAAGGCCTAATTAGGGGAAATTGGGCCCAAGATCAGGGTCCATTCAGTATGTTTCAGGGCATCATGCCCATCAGTTTGTGCAGGGCTCTATGGAATTCTGACCAAAATACATATGCCTCCACAGCCTCTCCACAACTCCACAGGCCCATCAGTGTGGAAGTAACCAGCTGCACGAGCAATTCAAGATCATATTATTATGTACTTACAGCCGAACAAGCCAACTTGACCAATTCTTGCTCACCAAAATTTGGAAACCATCGATGCGACATACAAGTTTTCACACAATCCATCTACCTGTAATACTCAGCATCACCATGCACTTGCAGCATCCTTACACAACATGCTAATACACTCTGTTACAAAGGCATTTAACTTTTTGTAAAATCAAACTTCTTTAACCTTATCCAATTTCATAAAAAAAGCATATAAACAATTGCAACATCAAATTAGTTTTAGTAAATCACCATTAAATTTTTTTTAATAATATATTTGTTTAGTATTGTAAACATTAATATATTTTTATTTAGAGTTGAACAAAGTTAAAAAAAATAACTTTGAAAGTCAAACGAATGATGTAGCCTGCCTATTGATGTTAAATAAATAAACACACGCGTTCATAATGTAGAACCGAGACAAACATCTAGGGGAACAAACATGATCGTGAATGTCAAAACTAAATTCAAAGAATATAAACATTTTTCAGTTCCTATGTCAGGCATACAGATTTAATAACTCAAATCATCTGAGTGATGGCGCCGGAGACCACAATATTGTACAAGGAGGGTAACAAGGTAGAGCACATCCACATCTCCAACCATGCAAAAATCCTTCAAAACTGATTTGGATCAGATTTTGACGACGATCAGTTCATCTCTAACCACATAACCAGTGGCATCAAAGCCACCTATGCTGTTTAGATCATTCATCGTCAGCATCATCTGTCCTCTGCTTCTTCCACTTATAAGCAGCCTCGAGGATCTTGAGGTTCGGGGCAAGTGCAACCTCATCAGGAAAGATATAATCGATGTATTCCTCGTACCTAAGGTTTAAGCAAATATTTTGTCAGTACATTTGTTCTATAAAATGCAGGGAACATGAATGGAAAACAGACTATGTGAACAAATTATAAGTTAGAACTTGTTACTGTCTTGTTGTGAATTGTGATATCGAATTTTTAAGCAAATACGAAGGGCAGATAACACAGTAAAATGAAACTTCTGACAAAAACAACAGAAGAATGAAATAACTGAGTAAGGAACATACGCAACAGTGGAGCCATCCTCTGTAGGAATTGGTCTCTTTCTCTTTACTTTCCTTGGTGCCTTCTTCTGCACTAAAGTAACATCACCAAGATCATCAAAGCTCACCTCCTTGTTAAGCCAATCTTCAAGGAGCATTGCTCTTTCTTCCTTCAACTCTGGGGCACTAGTCCTGAAGTAGTCAAATGCCCTTTCAAAGATGGCTGAAAATTGCAATAAAACAGATGTTAGATTTAGTGCACCATGAATGACCCAAAAAATAGAGGTATCCAACTGGACAAAGTAAATTCACTCTGCAAACTCTATTTACCTCGGCACTTTCGAATCCGCTCCATTTGCTGTTCCTGGTAACCAACTTCATTCTTAATCTCCTCACTTTCACTGTCCTCCCCACCCATACCAGTTGAGGCCTCAAACTCAGCATAGCTGATCCATACCTTCAAATGCTTTGTTCTATCAAGCAATCTCTCATAGAGTTCTCTGGTCCTATCGAATTCATTTTCATCAATTTCAAACTGCAAGTACTCCTGTAAAACACAAAGCAGGAAAATATTAAGAATACATAGTAAATAAAAATACGACAATTTGAAAACAAAAGGTACTTTTGGATGGAGTCAATATGTGTAGATTTTGTAAAACCAATATTTTCTAGCTGCCACAATTCTCAAATGTTAAGTAAACAAGGATCAATGCTATCACATTGTTTGGTATAAAAAAATCTTCCCTAATTCGTACAGATGTACAGTATTAATTATTCCTTGTCAAATTCCTGAAAGAATCATGTGAATTTTTTGCCCTCAGAGCAAGCCCTAACTATTTGAAATAACTCCTAGTAAAAGGCCCAAATCTTCCCAGATGTATTATCTGAACTCTGGAAAGAGAATGTAAATGTTGACAGTCCCATCACACATTTTCCATGGAAAAAATAGGCAGGAGATTCAAGATCATGCAGCAGCACAAAATAGCGCTTCATTAGTTGACTTCAGTACTACACGGTACACGCATGGTTCCTGCAGCTCTTTGCATTTCAATTTTCAAGGGAGAATAGAGAATACAAGTAAAAAACTAAAAAGTACAAGAATGCCAACAATGTATCATCTGATTTATGCAACGGGAGTTCAAATATGTTTATTCTAAATTAGCATGTATACCAAATTTTGCATTAAATAATATAACTATATCAATACGACAAGGCAATGAAATAGCAGATCATAGAATTGATGTTTACAAAATGTAGTTTGAATTGGCATGGTCTTAAAAATTAAGTTTGGTTCATTAACTTCTTTTTTTGATTTATTAACTGAAAATCAATTTATCTGCAGCTATCAACATAATGGTAGCATTTTTTGACAGTTAAATATATTACTGGACTATGGATTGTCAAACATTATAAAACATGAATGTTGGAATGCTTAAATGGCACAGCGATACCAAAAAACAATAAGCAGGTTCTTTATCTCATGAATGGTGTCTCAGACAAAACAAATTCCAAAAGTTCACTAGAAAATGAAATCTACTGATTTTAGAAATTAAAACCATGCTAGTATACTGTCCAGTGTCCACTAGAAAACAATTTATTACGGTTAACTTAAGGAAGAAGAATTAAATAAGAAAACATATTTATCACTTTCACTCTGAAAGCAATAAAATGAGGACATACTAAGACAACATTAAGAACATACCTTCCACAGAACCTCTGGCGTATCAAGGGCTGGCTGAGCAATAGCAAGCTCATATATGGATCGAGCACGATCGGTCTCACTAAGATTCTTCTCTAATTCAGCATACTTCCTCCAGGCATAACAGTTTGCTGGAGACCATTCAATATATTTCTCATAGAGAGTCCTACAACGGTCAAAATTACCGAGATATAACTCAATCTCAATGTACTTTTTGAATATCTTTCCCTTTGGAGCCATCCCAATGGCATTTCCGAGAATCTGCCGTGCAGCCTTGAGATTCTTCTGCCTTACCTCGAACTGGGCTGCCATGAGCCACAACTTAGCAAAAGTGAATTTCTTGTGTGGGATCAATTTGAGACACTCCCTGTAAACTTCCCTGGTCCGTTCCATGTCCTTTGCATCAAGCTCCTCATACAAAGCATAATTTATCCAGAGGTAAATGTACCGCTGCCAGTAACGCTTCTCCTCTGCTGGGGGGATATTAGCGATGGCTCTCTCATACACCTCCCTGATCCTATCCTTATTCCCAACACTCTCCTCCAGCCTAATGTAATCAAACCATGAATCGTAATTGAGGGGGTTCTTCCTCACCTCGTCCTCATACTGGAATCTCCTCTTGCCCACAATGGCATCCTCAATCCCTTCACGGTCGCCAAATTGCTTTTCAAATGCAAGGAACTTCCTATACAACTCCTCAGCCCTGCCTTTGGGTACCCTGTCAAGTGAATACTTGTATATCGCTCGAGCACGCTCTACCTCCCGGCACCTTTCCTCAAACTCAGCAAAGGCTACAAACAGTATCTCAGCATCCTCATCATCTGCAAGCAGGTCTGCTGCACGCTCGTACACTCTCCTCGCCCGCTCCACCTCTCCACGTTTCATCTCAAATTTAGCATAACGTATAAATGTGTCTGGCCGTGGGTGCTCGGCCACAAACCGCTCATATATGGCCCTGCCACGCTCAACCTCCCCATACCGCAGCTCGAACTTGATGTATGAGTTCCAACCAGCAGTGTCAGGGCGCCACGCCATCCAGCGCTCAAACACTTGGCGGGCGTTGGCGACAGCACCGAGCAGCTCCTCCATGTGGATGTACTTGTACCACAGCTGGTCCACCCGAGGTAAGAGCGAAACTGCTCGGTCCCAGACATTACGGGCGTGGTTGACGAAGCGGTTGCGCATCTCGAACTCGGCATACTTGAGCCAGAGCGTGTGGTCGCGGTGAGCTACGTCCAGGGCGCGCTCATAGACGGAGCGCGCGCGGACGAAGTCCTGCTGCTGCTCCTCCCACTTGGCGTACTTGACCCAGGCATTGACGTTCCACCGGACACGGCGGATGACGTCCTCGAACTCCTTGCGGCGGCGGAGGCGGTACTCGGAGAGCTCGATGGAGTCGGTGATCTTCTGCTTGGGCGGGCGGATCTCGGGCTCCTGTCGCTCCCGAGCCTCGCGCAGGATCTGCTCGGCGGTGATCTGGACCGAGGCAGGGGTCTTGTTCTTGACCCGCGTCGCGCGGGGCAGCTTCACCTCCGTGTCGCGCTTGGTGAGGAACCCAAGGCTCGAGTCGGAGGCAGAAGGCGGCGGCGCCTTATCGCCGCCGCCCCCGCCGCCGCGGGTGGTGAGCGCCATGGCTGCTGCCGGCGCACGGGAGAGCTAGGGTTAGGGTTTGGGAAACGGAGAGGAAGAAGAAAGGGGGGGTGGGGGGAGAAATGGAGCAAAAGTATTTTGTCTCTTGATTTTTGTGGCGGCGAAAAGGCCGGGCTGCCGGAGAGCCGATCACGGCCGTCCGATCGGGATACGACGGCGGGAGTTGCTCGGGTTCGCCAAACGGACCTTTTTAAACTATTTATAAGCGACCGTGGATTTTTTATTTTTAATTATTTACAGATTTACAGAAATAATTGCATAATTAAAACTATTTTTATTTTTAAAAAATGTACAGAATTAATCGCCCAATTTAAAAAATAAATAAGCTGTCCTTCAAATTTCCTTACAGCGGCTTTTAAATATGGTTTTTAAAAATCATTCTTTTAGAAAACGGTTTTTACAAAGCGGGTGAATGGAATGTGGAAAAATACCAGCCGTGTTAGGCCCCGTGGCACATTGCCGAGCCGACGCGGCGCGCTCCAAGGGAGGAACATTGTCGACTCTCCCGAGCTCGCCGAAGTGCCGAACTACTCACTCCCGGCGGCGAATACGAGGGACGCAAGCGAGGGTGCGGAGGAGACGATGCAGTGGTACCTGGTGGCCGCGCTCCTTACCGTCCTCACCAGCTCGCAGGCAAGCCCCCCTAACCCTCCCTGTCTTCCTCCCCCGTCCCTCTTCCGGCGGCGACACCCCCCGCCACGGCGGAGCAGCCCAGATCTACCTCGGGCCGGGAGTCGGTCCCGCAGTTTCGGTTTGGGTCAGCCGTGAGCGGTTCTGGATTTTCATGGGGAGGCGCGGAGCAGAGGGCTCCAGTGGGGGAGGAGGAGGAGGAGGAGGAGGAGGAGGAGGCGGCGGCGGCAGCTTTGATCTGCGGCGGTGTGCACAATTGGTCCATCGTGGTTGTGGTTTTAGTTCGTGGAGAGAAATGCGGTTCAGATGAGGGGTGTCCTAGGCTCCCGGGGCGTTTCAGGTTGGCATCAACATGAACGAAGGGGTGCTCTGCAGTTGTCGGTTGTGTTCCGGAGGCAATTGTGGAACGGGAAATACCATTCGGAAAATCTTGAGTTCCATGTGAATGGTCGTGGGGGGAATCGCGCAAATGCAGAACAAATATATCAGTTCCGCTGACAGGATGTGCCTTTCTGTTGAGTGAAACGTATGAAAACGTATGTCAAGTCTCGTAATGGCCAAACATGAGCACAAGTATCCCTCTGATCCAGCCCAAATGCCAAGAAATAAAGCCAAAAATGTATATATGAGGAGAAGAGAAGAACAAACCAAGAAATTAGATGCAAAGGAAATCAAGAACATGGCTAATCTTCAGTGTGCGACCAATGGCTGTGACCTGACCAAGAAGGTCCAAGCGAGAAATGGTGTGGTATCAGGGAGGTGAAGATGGAAGGGTGACTTCAGTAGAGTGGCCCTGGACCCTGGTGGTGGTGACTGCCAACTGGCTGATGCATTGTTTCGGCTGAGAGGAGATTAGCGGCAGTGTAGTTGCATTGCTTGCCTATTCTTACTTGACTACTTCTCTTGTACTGTCATATGCAGTGATGTGTTTTCTTTCCTTGTCTAGAGGGGAGCATATTCCTGGAATGTAGTCATTGATTTTGTATTGTTCGGCTGGTTAGCCCATCTAACCCTTTCCTAATGTTTTCTCTTTATATTTAGTTAGCACAATTCCCCTAAAAGGTTGTGTTAGGCTTGGCAAGCCAATGGAAAACATAGTCACTCAAAAGGAGATGAAACCCATGTTTGGGTTTCAACTCTAGCCTACCCCAACTTGTTTGGGGTTGAAAGGCTTTGAATAAGATGAAGATTTAGTTAGCACAATGAAGTATAATGTATTTTGTATGTATTAATATCTTATATTGTGGAACAGTGCAACAAAATTAGCCGATACAGAAACGTTTCATTCCAAGAGCCAAATCGGAATGACCCCCTGAATAGAATTGACAAGTATGATGTAGAACCAACTTATGTGAGGCAAAAAGCAGACTTGGGGGTGATAGTTAAATAATTTCTAAAGTTTCACATCACATATTTCTTTTCTCAATCATGTGATTCAATTTCCGAGTTTTAGTGCTTCTAATTTGTTGCATAAGTGCAGGGTATCTTGACTACCCTCTCACAGAGCAATGGCAAATATAAGTATGATTATGCGACCATTCCATTTCTTGCCGAACTCTTCAAGGTACATGTGCTGCTATTTCTTGTAAAGTCTATGCTACTGTATGTAGTGATATCTGTTTACCTTAGTGCAAACATGCGAGACAATGATTCATCTATTTTTATTACCCATGCTGATGTTAACCTGTTCTTAATGCAGCTGTCAGTCTCAAGCTTCTTCCTTTGGAAGGAATGCCAGACTTCATCTCCACCAAGGATGACAAAGGAGTGGAGGAGCATACGACTGTATCTTGTTCCTTCAGTCATATACCTTGTCCACAACAATGTGCAGTTTGCCACCTTGACCTATGTTGATCCATCTACCTATCAGATATTGGGAAACCTGAAAATTGTCACAACCGGAATTTTGTTCAGGTGTCTCATTTGTATCTTTGTGTCAATTTATGGCTTTATGCCCATTGTTATACCTCCTGATACAGCTGGTATGATAGAATAGTAAGAATACATATAACATATTGCATGTCCTAGTCTGGTCTGCTTTCAGTCGTTCATCAAGTTCACCTCAGAATTTGCTTCATGTTGATACTACTTAGACTAGAAGTGCATTCTTAACTTTAAAAGTAGTCAAAAGACTGTTCCAAAATAACGAAGACTTAGTTTTTCTATGTTTCAATATTGAGTATTTACTATTTAGCTTGCCCATAGTACCAATTGTTATTGACATATATATTCTGGATTTTAGATGATACTTGACCTTTTGAGTTCTGTAATTGCAACTATTATAGTGATTATTGTTTCACTGTTTTGTTGTCATGGACTCACGGTCATGGAAATCCTTGCACTAGTATAGTATAGGGGCATTGAACCATTTTGTTGTTTAACATTGTCATGATTATGAAATCCTGTGGCACAAGCATGGTATGTGAATATTGAATACACTTTCCTATCTCCTCTACAAAGTTGCCTTGATGTTTGTTTTTTAGGTCGTAAATTTGTTGCCCATTTGTTGCACTATGCAGTAAATGCATTGAAATGTTATATGCTTTCCATTGGCTTGCATTACAAAGTAAAAAAACTCAACTTGTAAGTGCACACAGTGTATGTTTGTGTTTCCAAACTTATTTGTTTCATCTGGATTTTCACACTTCATTTGGTTGATCAGCAAACGTCCTGACCAAAATATGTTCAGTAAAATTGGTCCTTGGTTTCCTTGGTTCTTTTTCCCCTTAGTTTACTGAAGCTCCTTTTCTCTGCAAACTGTATTAGGCTTGTCTTGAAAAGGAAGCTATCAAATCTACAATGGATGGCAATAGTTTTACTGGCTGTTGGAACAACTACAAGCCAGGTTCATGAACATTTTGATTTTTCCTCCCTTTTGTTTTAGTTATGTACTATTGGGGTGCATTTATATTACCAAGACAAACTTCTTATATGTTACTATGTTAGGAATGCTTGCCTCATCCTTTATATGCCTCTCACTGTCTTATTGGTATATGAGTCCAGACACAATGTTTGACATTGATTGATTTCAAAAATATCAAATGACATATAAGGAATCAATATGATTATAAAAAACATATTTAAGTCTGTGCCTAAATGATTTTTCAGCTTGATGGCTGTAAACTTTTTGAACATGTAACTGGACATCATCTGATTGTATTATTTTCTGGGTATACATGTTCCAAATTTGAATTTTTCTCATAATATTTTGCACTTACTCAGGCATTTACATATGAGTTTTCCAATATATATAAAAATCTGATTTCAGATGTTCATAACAAGATCGCAGACTATCATATAAAGATACACTATTTTTTGGATATATTTATTGTTCCCTTTTCTTCTAAAAGACAATGATATCTATGTATCATTAATTTTCGATGAACTTTTTGCTGTAGTTGTGTTAAGTCACTAAACTTGGGTCACTTTACTTTCTATCTCGTACAGGTTAAAGGGTGTGGCGATGCCCCATGTGATTCTCTTTTTTCAGCACCATTGCAGGGTTACATGCTTGGGATACTTTCAGCTTGTCTTTCTGCACTAGCTGGTGTCTACACTGAATACTTGATGAAGAAGAATAATGATAGTCTGTACTGGCAAAATGTGCAATTATATACGTAGGAATCTATATCTAACACTGGTCCATTGTCAAGAATTGCACAGTCCAAATTTCATTCCAATCTATAGTACACATATTTTTTGACTGTGTATCTGGTTGCAATGAAACATTTTCAAGACTACCTGATGAACAGAGGGCAAACACTCTTTCATATTCATCTTTTGTGCTTTCAGGTTTGGTGTTATATTCAACATGGGATGGCTTATCTATGGTGACTTCAAAGCTGGATTTGAGCGGGGTCCGTGGTGGCAGCGTCTTTTCAATGGCTATTCTGTCACCACGTGGATGGTCGTGTTCAATTTAGGGTCTACGGGTTTGCTAGTCTCATGGCTGATGAAGTATTCAGACAATATAGTCAAGGTGAAATAATTTACTCTTAGCATTGCAGCCAAAGTTCAATTTTAGTAGTGCAATGCCCAAGTGCTGCAACAGATGCCAAGTAAATATACTGTAATGCATAAAGTTCAAAAAGACAAAATAATTATACACATATCTAAAATTCATATAAATGACTACATGGGGACATATACACGTGAAAAGAGGGGAAAAAGGGCCAACTCCTCCTTTTGTGAGACTGAAGTGCCAAGATATGCATTTCCAAATGCTTGCAAAGTGGTACTGTGTTTGATTGCATGCCAATTGCCTGTGTGTTCTGTCAAAGAAAAATGATTGGCCTGACTGCTCAATCTTCTTTAGAGAGCATGCTTTATGACTTACTATACATTTGTCTTGAAAACATGGAAAAATCAAGTATATTTGGTTCCCTAGAGCAGTATTTACATGATTGTTCATGCATGCTAAACATAGGATTTTCACCCTACTGAACTAACTCTTTAACTTATTTTTTTAGTTGTTTAGTTTGTTCAAACTTTTCCTATGAACATAATGATTCATAGTGAAATTCATTGAAATTGAAACTTTTTCATCCCTACATCATTTGGGTTGAATTAGGTTCTAACATATTTTTACAAATCAGAGTTATTTTGTCATGCAATTGAAGTTGAAAGATTATTTCATGAACATTATTTGAACAGGTCTACTCAACTTCAATGGCCATGCTTTTAACAATGATATTGTCTGTATATCTTTTCAATGTGAGAGCTACACTTCAGGTACCTCGTTTTTTCTTTTGGTATTAGAACCCTTTTATTCATTTCAATTTATTGACTTCCTTTTATCATGTTGGAGATGAAAGATATCTATTCATACTTACACATGCTTCATCCCCTTCTTTTTGCAGCTTTTCCTTGGCGTTATCATCTGCATAATTTCCCTACAGATGTATTTTATGCCTGTGAACATGCTTGTTGAATTGCCACAACAATTGCCAGTTACATCAAAGTAGGTCATGCCACTGTTATTTAACCTGTCAATCAAATGTGCTTGGGGATACTCTGATCGAAGGATAAACATTAGTTGGTTATTCGTAGTCAGCTTTATGAGTCATCCCATGGAAATTTGAGGCTGCAATCTCAACAGCATCTGAGAACTTTATCATGTTGCAGAGAAGGTGAAAGAACAGTGGACTGAACATGGAATCTCAACAGCTATGCTTTGCTAAATTTTATTCAGGCAAAGAGCTGAAGGCTGATTTAGTTAGAAGGAAAATTTTGTACACATTCTGTAGTTTGTGCTAAATGGTTTATGCATGTTGTATTAAATTTTTTGACACTCATATGGAAGGAATAGACACAAAACTGGTGAGTGGTATTAAAATATTACATCATTGCAGAAGATTTATGTTTTTTCGATTGCAGTTTACAGTGCATACTTTTTATATTTATAAGTTTCTCTTATGCTTCGGGTGTGATTCAATGTTTGGTATTGATGTATTTGTAGAGCTTTAGCTATACTATTTTCAAGATTAAAAGGTGTTCATAGTACTTATGTCAAGGATGTCACCTAGGTAGGACGGCCTCTACAGTTTTGAACGTTTTTATATAAAGCAAGGGTCCTCTTTAATTCTAAACCCAACTCAAACTGCAATTGAAAAAGTAAACTAACAAGACTAATTAATTTTAAACTCTTACTTTGAGCCATGTGGGGGCGCCATGGGCTAGGCTTAGGCCTGCGGGCCAGCCTTGTGCTGGCCATAGGTTCGGCCTCACATGACATCTCTTCTCCTCGATGAGGAGCTCATCCTCAAGCTGGCAGAGTGGATCAGGGCCAAATTTCTCGTTGAAGTTGAAGCAGAGTCTGAGGCAGCAGCATTCCTTCATCTTCGCTTGGGACAGTCGGTGGTGGGGGCCCCTGTAGTTCTAACCAGCACATCGACATGGGTAGGATACCTTGTGCCTGATGGCCTAGTAGCATTAGGGTTAGGACTAGTGTGACGGCGTATTGGTCACAGAGCTCCATCTTGCAGGCTAAACTCATGGCGATTGTGAGGGACTACGGGTTATGATGTTCGACGTCGAGGCTGAGCGGGGGTTTAGTCTGGCTGTAAAAATTAGGATGCATTGTTGCTCCATGAGGATGCGTGCGCGCAAAAGAAATGCTTCGAACTGGTCCTAGTACTCAACAACAGAACTAGTGTGCTTGCAAATCATCAATTCACCGAGGGGATTGGAGCGTAGGGGTAGATTCAATCGAAGGTGCAAAAGTTCGGTGAAGCGTTGCCAAGGCGGTGTACCCTCGTCCTATTGGACTTGGATATACCACATTTGCACCGATCCTCAAAATTATAGGATGTCATCCATACTTTCTCCTCCTCCACAATGTGTTGTTGATGGTAATATAATTCACATCGGTTAATGAAAGCTACGGGATCTGAGGTGAGATGCTATTGTGCTCGCCTGTGGCCAACGCCTTCGTGCCTGAGGCAGCCAAGGTGGTGTTCCCTTCTATGGTAGCCTGAAGAGTACGAATCGACTCAGCCAACATCTCGATGAGGGCCACACGATCGGCCGAAGCAAAAGTCGACATGGTGGACGACTTTGAGATCACCGACAATGCTGATGGGGATGGCATAGTGGAAGAAGCCTAGGATCTTCTAGAATCTGATACTAAATTGACCTAGGGTAGGGCCCTCGACTGCATAGTTCATAGCTACGGGATAGGCTAGCGCGAGTTTGATCCTCTTGTCGAGCTATGTTGGAGAATAGGATAGATTTAGAGAAATAAAGGAGATTTAGAGAATTGAGGTAGAGATTGTATATTGATATTTATTCCTTGATTCCTAATTATAAGCTATGGACCATTTATATCAAACGGGATCCCCTGTAGTCGGCTTCGGCAGTCGCCCCCCTCTGCACCATCGGATTTTGATCCAACAGGTGTCAGAGAGGGCTTCAAAGTAGGCTTCGGAGGTTGTGGGACTCACCTCCACAGTGTGGGAGAGGGCTCCGCACCATCGGATCCGTGCCAAACGGCGCGGATCACGACTGTAGATGATAGTCGAGAGCCCCGACTGTTGAGGACTCGGTTCCCATTTTATAGAGCAGGGTCTCCTTTATTTCTAAACCTAATTTTAACTGTAATTATGTAATTAGAATACAAACTAAGAAACTCTAATTAATCCTAGGTTCTTACTCATGGGTCATGTGGGGCTGAAAGAGACTGGTGCTAGGCCTGCATGACAGCCTTGCGCCGGCTATAGGTGTGGTCCCACATGATAACCTATTTAACATCATGATCAAATAATTTAGTTGTCATAAAAGTATCTAGCATTTTTTACTACCTGTGTTTGGATCATTAGAATTAGACAAAGGGTCTTTCCATGCCGCTGGCGTTAACTAAGTTCAGCAGAATTGACAAATTCATTCAAAATATAATGTCAAAACATTATTAAATCCATCCACGTTCCTAGCTGTTTATGAATCAGATATGTTGTATTCTTGGTCTTTTTCTGTCATACCGCTGTAGCTCAAGTGCTCAACCCGTGATCTGCAGCATCCCATGGAAATGGTGGGCCCCTATGTTACCGTAATTAGGTTCTATTTTGTGGAACTTCAGAATCTTAAAAAAAAGTTGGTGAGAATCTACTTGGCAAGAATGATTGTGTAGCTGTTTAGTTTCATAATTTAAGTAGTAAAGTAGTTAGAGTTCCCAAAATCTTCCCAAACAACCTTAGAATTAGTTGATGTAAATGTTTTGCCAAGAGTGGAATTTATATGTTGTGAACCTTATAGTGTGTCTAGTCTCAAATTGAATAAATTAACATTAACATGCACAATAAGGGGTTGTTTAGATCAATGACTCAAGTTATCACAACTCAGTTAGGCATGCCACAATCCATTAGTCCATTGTTTATTAGACTACCACACTTTAGGTTGCCAAAAAAGTTTGACAACTATCATTGTTGCTACCTAGAGTGGAAGGCAACACTACACACTTGATGACTAGAAAACCTCAAGAAACAGCTGAAGCAACACAAGAACGCCAACATGAGTTCCTTAAATGCATGGCCAAATGCCCAGGCACCCATAATGCTAATATTGCATTCAGAAACATGCAGCATGAGTTTCGAAGATTTATTACATCTTCAACATACATTAGAATTTTACATTGGAGCACTAACATCAATCAATTACACTACTTTCCCCTTTTATTTATCACACAAGATGGTCACAACGAAAAGCACAGAAAGCCCCTATATACAGAGCGACACTAAATATCATCAGGACGCACCACAGTGGGAACAGAAGTTACTTGCCAGTTGAAATGCAGCGAACGGAAGGGTTGGAGTTTTATGCACTACAGCCAGTTGTGATCAGAAGTGCTAGCCTCGGCACTAAAGTTTAATTGTTTCTGATAATCCATACCACTAGCAATAGCAAGCATGGCCACAATGTTGCCACCATGCACCCTACCCTCTGGAACCGGTTTTTGAACATGATTGTGGGCCTGCTGGGTGTTGGAAGAGGTTCCAGGAAGGGTCCCATGACTTGCACCACCAGCACCAGCACCAGTAGAGTCAGATAGGGCAATAGCTCCAATCGTCCGGCCACCACGGACACGGCTGTCTTCCACCAATGCATTGTGTGCAACACAAAGGCCTTTCTTACCCCTTGCAAAGCGCTCACAAGTGCTGCCATCTCCAAGGCCACACCCAGGTTGGCCCCATAAGCAGCGTTTACCTCCTCCATGTGCCTTGCAAAAGTCTGTGCTTCCCTGTGCACTCTTACTGCAGTTGGCAAACTGGCACCGCTTACCACCGCCATGACGGACACAGCAGTCTGTCCGTCCCCTTGCACTCTTGGTGCATCCTGGTATCACACATCGCTTTCCACCTCCATGGGCAACGCAGAACTCGGTGCCACCATGGACACTCTTTGGGCACCCTTCAGCTGAACAGCGTTTCCCTCCTCCATGACCCTTGCAGAGAGCAGTGCTTCCTTCAGCACCCTTGGTGCAATTCGGATATGTGCATCTCTTACCACCTCCATGAGATTTGCAGAAATTAGTGCTTCCCTGAGCACCCTTTGTGCAGCCTTCGTGTTTACAGCGACGTCCACCTCCATGAGCAATGCAAAAGCCTGACTGCCCCTCTGCACTCTTTGTGCAGTTTGGTTTTTGGCATCTCTTCCCCCCACCATGCTTAATACAAAGGCCAGACTTTCCTCTTGCTGCCTTTCTGCACCCTTCACGGCTACAACGGCGGCCACCTCCATGGGCTATGCAGAAATCTGTGCGACCCTCAGCGCTCTTTGTGCATCCAAGGTACTCGCATCGTCTACCACCTCCATGTGCTTTACAGAAGATGGTTTTCCCCTCAGCTCCTTTCTTGCAACCTTCTCTCTGGCACCTTCTACCCCCACCATGCGCAATGCAGCGCCCTGAAGAACCTCTAGCACCTTTTGCACACCCTGGTTGTGAACAGATTTTTGTGCTGTTGCAGCGTTGTTGAAAGCTGATGACCCCAGAAGAACAGGTTACTGGACTTTGTGGCAGTTGTGTCATTGTTGGCAGTGGGACGAGATCTTGAGACTGGTTGGAGCTACCTGGTAAATCTTTACTAGAAGAAAGACCAGTGTTGTACTCAAACCCATACAGGTATGGAAGTAGCTTACCACCAGATTTCCAGCGAGCAGATGTTGATCCTTCATCCACTGTTGGCACTGAGGACATATTGCATGGCTGCAGAAATATGGACTGATGTTGGGTTGCCATGGAAAGGTCCACATTCGTAACAGCAGATTCACATGGTCCAACAGTCAAAGATAAATCAAGATCAACAGGCTTCTCCAAAATTCTCTTGTCATTACACTCATGCCTATCCAGTTTTGAAGTGCCTTCATTGTACAAACTAAACTGAAAATTCATGTCCAAATCAACAGACGAACCATCATCCTTGTCCTTTGCTGAAGACATGGTACAGCATGTACCCATGCTCTGCTTGCTTGAGTCTGAGGAGCTTGAGTTACCCAGACCCAATGACAAGTCAACCCACTTCCTCTTGATCCCTCTTGATGAAAAAGGATTGCACATGCTGTCTTGGGCAAGCACATCAAGTTGAGTAGGACAAGCTATTGATTGGGTGACTGGTGACCTAACAGTGGTCAATTTTCCAGCATTTCTTGGATTTGAAGAATTGCCAGTAAATTCTGAGAATCCATGCTGATGATCCATTGCCCCTAGTGGCTGAGAACTATCCAGTAAATCCTGGGAATCCAAGCTGATGATCAACTGCTTCAGGTGGCTGAGAATATCAAGACTCAAATTTGACCAATCTTATGGGAAAAGTACAGTTACTGACACTTCCAAATTACATAATACACAAGGAAACCTAAGAAGTCAGAAATATAAGCTTGTTAGCAGCTCATTTGCCTCCTTGCATCCCCCACTGACAAACCCAGAAGTATCATTGCGATCCATTGTTTGTATTATGTGAAGATGGAGACTACTTATTTAGAAAGCAGCAGTAAGACTACACATAGAAGCAACTGTCGCTGCTTTCATCCAATCAAATGAAGTAAGATTCTGCAAGGGTAGAAAAATACATGAGCATTGAACAAGAATATTATGTCAATAACAAGATGCGCATAAAGACAAAAAGAGCACATATTTAATGGTTAAAATGGAAATGGCTAATCTGTTTAACGAGTTTGGATGTTCAGAGGCTCAAAGCACACATATACAATGGTTCAAAAGCAAAGCTTTAATAGATTATTGTCATTTGATATTTTCTATACCAACAACCACGTCATACCATGTAGCTGCAAAAGTTTTTGCATTGAATATAGGTGTATGCGACATCAACAGCCTAGTAATTCAGTTGGATGTCTGAAATTTGGTTCAGTAACCTTTTAAAAAAACAGAACTAAAATTGATATTTCTTGGCAAAACAAGATGTACAGTTCTAGTGACTGTACATTATTCTATGTATATCTGTTAAATATGTACAATGTGGCATCAAATGTATGTGAAGTAGCTGAAAATACAGATGAGTTTATCGATGAACTATCTCACAATATCAATTTTGACAGGAAAAAAGAATTGTTTTAATATTCTGACTTGAAATGGGTCTTGTTGCAAGTACTATATTTCATTCAAAACAAAACAATCACTTCATTTTTCTTGTGAAGTGGGAGGGTGCTTAAAATTAGTGTTCATGTAGGCATGGATTTTAAAGGTGGAGGTAAAGAGAGCATTTAGAAGTAATCATTTTCGCAACACATGTATTGTAGTGAATAAATGCAGATTTCCTCGATGATAACAACTAGATAGAAACGCCACAAAAGGTACAAAACATATTACCAGTGATCAATAATACGCTTATGATCCGTACCAGTGAATGATGACAGCAACCACCTGTCTAATTGCAAAACACTGGCTGCTGGTACTGAGGTTCAACACTATCACTCCACAATTGGAAAATGAAGAATAAATGCTGCAATTAGAAAGCAAGAAATCAGAGGATTTTTTAACTAGGTCAACAACAACTACTAATCCTGCTGTCCAAGTAAACGAAATGGAAACTACTAATGTTTACATGGAGAAAGGTGTGTATATATATAAAGCACCAGAAAAGTTACAATTCATACCTAGCCTAGCAACTTTACACGGAATCCTAGAATATTTGCACATGCGTGCATTACAACAATCACTGCAAAAGCAAAAGCACTGCACTCCAGATAGGTATCACAGTCAGCAACTTTACCTGATAGAATACATGATAAATGCAAATCAGCATCACCAGAATATCATAACAGTCAGCACAGTTAACATCTTTTGGAGGCATAATAGATCGACATTCAGCATCAACAGAATATTCTATATTCGAGTCACCACCAAGAAAAATGGAATTTGGTCTCAAGATTCAACTATATCACTTGGTAACTTGTCAGCAAATATACATCTTGACATCCAAGAATCTATTAAACACTCGTGGCAAAAAAAAAAAAACAAGAGAACAACCTGCAGTCTTGCATGACTGCGACCTAATTCATGGGACAAATCAAAACTGCAAACTTTCATAGGACACTCACAACAGCATATATACACACCTCATCCTCTGGATGCCCGAAGCCCGAATTTGGCTTGTTAAGATTCACAACAAAAGGAAGTAATATCGACACATCTACACTGTCAAAGTTTAAAAATGTAGAAGTATCCCATCATGATGAATCGGGTAAAAGATGGTATCAAAAGGTGAATCCACCCAGGAACATACAAGCCGCCACTCTGAACAGAGCAAATAACCAAGAGGACACGATCCAATACACAAATATTACAGCAGAGAACAGAGCTGTGTGCTCCATGTCCACCAGGAACACCGAACACTGTAACAGCACCTGAGCGCCGTAAGCCGGCCAGGCAAAGAAGAGAAAGAACAACCCTACTACAATCCCTCCGACGCCACCAAGCGCCGCAGCCCGGCCGCTCGTGCCGGATCAGCGACGGAGCACGGACGAACCCACTCGCGCAACGCGGCAAATAAACCTTAACAGCTGCGCAAGCCCCGCACCGCACGGGCCGCAGAACAAGCTACGCCTACTACGTACGGAAATAAAAAAAAAACAAGTCAGGGAGCGATGAGGAAGGAGTAGGAGGAGGAAGAGACCGACCTGTGACTACGGCGGCGGCGAGGCGGAGGGCGAGGAGGGGAGAGAGGCGAGTGGAGTGGTGGCTGGAGAGGAGACGAGACGAGACGAGAGGAGAGGAGAAAGGAAGGCGGCGGCGAGGCGATGAGGTGATGGGACGGGGGGAGGAGGAGGTGGGTGGGTGGGGAAAGGCGAGATCAGAGGGAGCCGGGAGGCCTATGTTTTTGGCTTTTTGCCCCCGCATGTGGGCCATGTGCGCTGTGGAAAAGTTTGTTTGCATGTAGGCCCTTACTTATCATGGTATTTTACATATAGTCCTCTATGTAATTTCTTTTTCTTTTACATTTATCAAGTTT
Source organism: Zizania palustris (assembly GCA_019279435.1). NCBI lineage: Eukaryota > Viridiplantae > Streptophyta > Magnoliopsida > Poales > Poaceae > Zizania > Zizania palustris. Next base: position 57,201,445 of record JAAALK010000283.1, read on the forward strand.
TAGACCGTCTCCAACGGCATACCTATTATGATACCCAAACTTAAAAATGAGTGTTTCATATAGATTTTGCATACAAAATTTGGCTCTAACAGAGTAGGCAAACACAATACCTATTTTGGGTGAGAGGCTAGGCGGAACACAAAATAGGGTCGTCTTCCTTCTCTTCACGCGCAACAAATCTCACAATGCATTCACGATTTGCCTTCTCTATTAGAGACAAACACTTTTAGGTGCGAGACCCGTTAACTTCACTGTGAGTCTGTGACCCATACCACATATAGGTATCTTGTTGTGTGTCTTATTGTTGCGAACAGTCTTACGGTGCTCTTTTTCGGTTGTGTTTAATAAATTAATACGTATAAATGAAATCCAAAATTTTATAAGAAAAACAAAACTTATGATCCGGATCCGTCAATTCGTACGAGCTGGAGGCTATAAATGCAAAGTATACCACACCAGCACAGCACGAGGCAAAACGGGAAACAGCAGGAAGGCACCGCACCTCCCGCACGTTGGAGCCGTCGGGCATCACGCCACGCCGCCCACGAGACACCGAGCCTTACCTACCCCCTCAATGACACCTAGGCCCCACGAGGAACCCGGGACCACATGCCATCGACGTGCACCTCCCCGCGCTGGCCGCGGTGGGCCGCGGCGGCGGCGGCGGCACGACCAGACACGTCACCGCTGACGCGAAAACCCATCGCTGCTCGTCTCGCTGCGCGGCGGGGCCCACGCCCTCTCCTCAAGTGTTTTCTCCCGGACGCGCGGCGGGGCCCACGGGTGACGTGGCCCGCCTCACCACCTGGCGCTCGGATCTCCGGGGCCACGCACTAGGGGTAGGGGAGGAGGAGGAGATGGAGATCTCCCGCGTGGGGGCCCACCTCGCGGCCTTGTCGTGTCGTGTGAGTGGAGCGTGTTCTGTTCTCAGGCTCAACTTGCACCGCCACCGTCCAATTTGGCGCGCCAGTGGCACGCTCTCTCTCTCTCTGTCGATTCTTTTCAACTTTTCCACGACAACAAAAGGCACAGTGATTCGGTAGATCGTAGTAGCTAGTACAAAGTTGATGTAGCTAGGTCCCTAGATGTAGCCGGTGGTGGCTGAGTGGCTCTAGTGGAGAGGAGAGCGGATCGAGGTGATGCAATCTAGGAGCTCATTATATACTCACCAAATGAGATGTGGTCATCGGGAGTTGAAATTGGGTAGCACCACTAAAATCTAGGCTCCACAACCAATTGAGACAACTCTTGTAACTTTATTTAATATCACCTTGGTATGTGTAATTTTGTCTAACCGACTAAAAACATCTCCAATGGTAAGCTATTTCACTAGCTAGATTTACTCTTTTTCCTACGTGGATAGAAAATGTGGGGAAAAAGAGAATAGCTAGCGACGAGCTAATAGATAGAAGATTTCACGTATTCCAAGAAATTTAGTGTATTACGTGTGGGACCAAGTACTAGTGGTGAGATAAATTTTATTTTTATTCTTCTCTCAACTCCACATCAGCTAGCTATTTGAGACAACCATTGTGGATGCTCTAATATTTGTACACTTGAGGGAGTATATATATATATATATATATATATATATATATATATATATACACGGGAGTGCTATTTTACACCACGTGTGTAGAATAACTATTCTACACCGACGTTTTTAGTTGTTGATTTTTCTTAGTAGAATAACAATTGAGTACTATTTTTTTAGTAGTAGATTTTTCGGTAAAATAGCTATTCTACACTCGTGGTGTAGGATAGCATTTGTATATATATATATATATTCACTTTGGGTCTTTGGGAGAACTATCACTCCCGGACCACTATCCAATATCCTGAGATCCCAACCGATCAAGCAAGCTTGATCATCGAAAGTGCGGCTGGGGGCTGGCAGAGTGGAAGGCTATAGGTAGTGCGTGGAGGAGCGGAGCAGCGACGAAGACCCGCCGGAGGCGGCGGCGGTTGTCAGTCTTTAATCCTCGTCGCCTCGCTCGATCGTCTGTGTCTGTGAGGGAGCTTGGTGGCGGCGCTTCATGCTAGTTCGTTACTACGGGCTCGTTTGGTTTCGGATCACAAATTATCATGCTTTAACATAAGGTTCTGTTGTAATTGTGGTTTATTAAATTCTCTGTAAAAATTAACTGTTTGGTTTGTTAGCACAAATACATGGCAAAACATTATGGTAAGTATTTATATTAGGCAAATTTATATTTCATCTATGGCTAAGATTAAGAATTAAAGACGATCTATTACATTGGAGGTAACAGGTCACCTTTTATTTTTTATAATTATTATTTTTATCCGATAGAAATCTAATGTCACAATTTTCCAATTATTAGCGCTGATTTTTTTTTTCTAAAAGAATTCCACACAAGAGCACAATTTTAGGCCTCTTTCCACGCACTAGAAAATTTGCTCAGTTAGCGACTCTTTCCACGCACCAGAATTCGTAATATTGCTCAAATTTCTGATTTTTCTTTTATTTTTCTAGTTGTTTATGTTTTAGTTAAAATATTCAGGCAAACGATGATTCATATAAACCAACCAATTTTGTTCAAAATTGAAATATAAATTTGAAACAAATGAAACAAATCTTATAAATTATTTTAAATACTAGGTGATTTACAATGATTTATGGTGAAATTTATTTTCAAAAATATTAAAATTTCAGAAGATTAGTATAAACCGATAAATTTCATTCAAAATTAAAATATAAATTTGAACAAATGAAAATCTTAAAAATATTTTAAATACTATGTGATTTACGATGATTTATGGTGAAATTTATTTTCAAAAATATTAAAATTTCAGATGATTAGTATAAACTGATAAGTTTCATTCAAAATTAAAATATAAATTTGAAAAAATATTTTAAATTCTTTTAAATACTAGGTGATTTATGATAATTTCTGATGAATTTTTTGCTAAAATATTAAAATCTCATAAAGTTACAAGCAAAGTTAGCCCGAGTTCTCCATGGATAGCAATCTCTTTGTTTGGGTTCTCCACTTTGCTTGGACGAGCGCAAAACAGGAGTGGGAAACGAGGAATGTGGTGACCGATAACAGCCGGTTATCTGTTTTTAAAATTTTAATTTATTTTTAATTTTAATTAAAATCAATGGTTTAGATTAATTTGAAGTATTACATCTTACCAGGTAATAGTGGCATTGTAATATAGCCCTTATATTAATCTATATTTATATATAAATACACTTGTATATGCATTCTAATTGTACCATAACCATATATATTTCATAATCAACCATAATCTCTTACCAATAGTTCATAATCTCTGTTTGATGATATGTATTCCATAGCGTGCTATATATTTCATAAATGATTCATCTTATACATAACTATGAGAGCCAATGTTTTATGTGAAGAAACGGTACATATCAAAAATTGCACACTTGGGAACTTGCATTCAGTATATAAAAAACTACCCGGTTATGACTAATTGAACATTACCCCTTTCGTACCCTGTGATTCATATGCTCGCATCAACAAGAATTAGAAATATGAGTATAAGAATAACACAAGTTCAGTGATATTCCAAGTCTATGCATTTTTGTCCAACTGATGGGAGCGAAGCTTGGGCAGGACCCGATCAAAGCAAAGCCTAGGCAGGGACCGATGGGAACGGAGCCCCGGTGGCCAACGAGGGAGAAGCTCAGGCAAGGGGCAACGGGGGCAGCAGTGGGGGCGGAGCGCCGACGAGGGCAGGAGATGTTGGGGGCAAAGCTCGGACTTGGGCGGCGACCGTCAGAGGCGGGGCTCAAGCTACGGGGAAAGCAGTCGACGGGGCGGCGGCACGGTAGCTAGCGCGCCGCAACACCTATGGCGGGGAAATGAGCACCGTACTTTTAGTGGAAAAATATAGCGAGGAAAAACGTGGCAGAAAACTGAGGTTAGCCGGAGTTTAGTAATAAAATAAATAACTACCAAATTAGTCGTGACAAACCTAACCTTAAACATGACAATTTGTGATCGGCATTGGTACCGATAAAGCTGCAGAAGATAGATAGAGATGGCAATTCCCGTGACTCCACGAGAGTACGAGAGTATGTGAGAGGCCAAAATCTAATGCTACAATTTTAATTATCGTCGTAATTCACCACCAGACTACTATGTTGAACACGGCTAGATTGTTCACGCTTATGTATTCTACTGGCGTAATAAAAAAAATACGCAACATGTTTTAGATACAAATAATCTCAAAGGGTTCGAAGTTTTACGCTTAACATTTGAACTATATTTGATGCCTCCAAACAGAATAATAGTCTTTAAATATAAATTGTATTGATTAGCACTTTTATTGTTTGATGCACTTTACCTTATAAGAGAAAGATATTAATAAGAGAAAGATATTAATAGACAAAATTATAATATGGTAACAGGAAGTTACGCTCTATATCAAACCCGAAACTATAGTACTTCAGAGTGTCTTTCGAGTTCATAGTTATAAATGTCACGTCTAAGTGGTTTAAGTGGTTTTAACCGTTTTAAAGTTTATTTACTCTAAAAGGGGGGCTTCGCTCGAATAAGTTCCGTTTATCATTTGGTCCGAAACTCTATTCTATTGAAGAACGAAGTACACACCAATTTTTCGCTCGAAACTTTGCATAGGACTTTACTTTAAAGTAGTATTATCTCATTGGGACGAAGAAATTTTCTCCCATTTCATTCGTTGCTATGAAACTCCATCCATACGTTATACGTAGGCTCCGTGATCTTTCGCTGCTGCCATTTTGTTCTGACTTCCGTGATCAGGTGCATGCGTGGACTAATCATCACCAATAAATTGGGGTAGTAATATAATTAATCACCCGCTGCCCGACGACGACGACGACTTCCATTTGTTTAATTGTTTAATTTAATTTAATTTAATTTATACCACTCGCACTCGACCACGCTGCCGCTTAATTAGCTTTGGATTAGTTTATAGATAATTAAGCGCGCACGCGGAGCAATCAGCGTGTGGAAGTTACGTTAATAAAGTGGGAATTTCAGGGAGAAGAAAAGAGACGTACGCCAGGATTACGAAGACGGCTCATGTATGTTGACTCCGTGGGCCCGTTAGGTACTTTATTTTGTTTATTTTTAGCTTAAATTTTCTTCAACTTTGATTGATTCTTAAAAAATATTTTAATAAATCAATATTTCATGGTAAATTTAATATTACAATTGTTAGTATTTTTGTAAAATTAATTAAAGTTATGGAAATTTAGCTTATGCTATAGATTACAACAAATGAATGAATCTTTTTTTTTTAAAAAAATAGAAAGCTAGATGTACTTGCCTGATTTAATTTTGTCGTTTGCGTCTTGTGTGATGATGAGCTCATGATGTTGCTCTGCTCTGCTTCGATTAATTTCCGCTTCCATCGTGACAGCAACCTGTGCTTAGTTAATAAGGGGGGGATTGATTATATATTTTAAAATTGAGTAAGTTTTGATAATATGATCAAAGTTCATTAAAGATTATTGTATAGAGGTGAGCTTCCCAAGCCGCCTCTATTGTCGCATAGCCACATTAAAGATATGTGGTTGATACATATAGTGTGTGCACTACATGAAAACAAGGGTTCGCCGAGTGGCATAGACACCCGACGAACCCCAAAAACACTCAATGAAGGTTCACTGAGTGTTATACTCGGTGCACCTGTTATCGACGAACATGAGTTCGTTGGGTGTTATCTATCGGATACTAACTTGGTAAACACTTCGCCAAGCATCAAATTTAATACTCGGTAAAAAACAAAGGGTAACGATAGGCGTAGCATGGCATGATTGACATCAGACGATTGGTTCACAGAGTGTTTTTTATTTGAACACTAGCTCATAGTACAAATTTGAAAGCTCGTATAACCTACCCCAACTTGCTTGGGACTAAAAGGCTCTGTTGATGTTGATGTTGATGTTGTATAACCTAAATTTCACAGAGTTCTCGGTTCAACGTTGAATAAATATTATCTATCATGCTATTAAAACATATCAGTTTATATAAAATTAAAAAAGTAAAATTTTAGTAAAATATATAATTTTAGTGTAATTTAAAAATATATAATTTTAATTTAAACATTACAAAATTTCAAGATTAGAATGATTTACATTTAGAATTACATATTAATAATATAACTAAATATCATGAACTGATAAAATATAATTCCACAACTGTTCCAACCAAACAACTTATCAACTTTTATATAGCTCACAACACACAATAGCTTTTCCATAGCTCACAACTCATAACAACTTTTTCAAAATCTACAACTCAACCAAACACACCTTAATACTCGTCAAAAAACAAAGGCTAGGTAACAGTAGGCACAACATGGTACGATGAACATCAGACGATTGGTCCACGGAGTATTTTTTATTTAAACACTAGCTCGGTAAAGTTATCTTTTCCGAATGCCCAAAATAATATATGCATTCGGTAAGGTTTTGGACACTACTGAAGATACAATTTTCACGATTGCTCAGTCGAGGTCGAATATGAATTACGAGCGACCTCAAGTCAAATGTACAGTAAACTGTGAAGAGGTCAAAACTGAAACATGCAGGGAATGAACGCAGACGCTGCACGGATTCTTACGCGGTGGTCCGAATGATTGCTCCATTAATTTGGTGCATCAAGACGACGTGAGTGCAGTGGTTGCAAATACTGGCCACACGATGAATATTCGTTAATCATTCGAAAGAATATTCAATTAATCGTTGTCTCTGACTACTATATGTAGTTGTTGTTGGAGACTTGGAACGGATCAATGCAAGGATCCACCGTCTCCGAGTTATTAGTAACTATTTTCTTGAATAATGGCAAATTCATAATGCAACCCGCGAGAGTGATCTGCCTATTCACCGAGTGGCCGGTACGGCATTCGGTGAAACCGTTGTCACACGTGCCTCGACCGTTACATATTTTGTTTTTGTGTCGAGGGCCACGTTTCTGCACTTCGCAAAGCTGACGTGGTATTCAGCGAAGGGTGAGTACCCAATAAAAACACTCGACGAACCTTCGTTCATCCACATTATGGCACACGATGAAACCTTGCTGAGTGTAAAAGGAGCTTCACTCAGTGCCACAGGCACAACGAATCACCGTTTTTTCATAGTGACTACTATCAAATACATTCCTCTCGCATATATTTTGATATATATCTTCGCGGACGAATACATAACCCGTTCTAAACCATACAACATATAAGACAAAGAACTAATATAGAATTTTTCTAGGCATCGAAGTTTATTTCAGCTAGTGGTTACTTAATACACCCGCATAATAAAATAGAATTTTACAATTCTCTTAAGAGAACACACGTAGAAATAAATTAAAGTTTGTTCGAAAAAACAAAAAAATCTACATGCACCCTTTGCTACCAGATCTCAAGCAAAACTACCCTACCAGCAAGCAAACAATTTGCTATTTTCATACTTTTCAACCTAATATTATTTTTTTTGAAAGCGAGAGATTCGCCGCTTAGCATTACGAGAGGTGAAGACCTCAGGAAGAAAATTACAAAGCAAGGTATCAACTTAACCTGCGATCGCACGATCGTGGTTTACAAAAAGAACGAAATCCGATACAATTAGATCAACTACTGTGGGGATTGATTCAAAGGAGGAGGAGAAGACTCTTCTGTTACGTTCCTTCCAAATATTCCACCAGGTGTAGATGATTAAGCCGTTAAACAAGCGACGATTTCCTCTCGACGAAGCCGAAGAAGCCCTCTGCCACCAAAACTGAAAAGGTTCTCTCCCTGTGAGCGACGGAGCACCGGATATGTGCAGCCGAGCCTGCACTTCATTCTAGGTTTGGATGGTGAAAGCACACTCCCCGGCCAGATGTTGTGGCATCTCAACTGCAACAAAGCATAGCTGGCAGAAGGGAACACATGGCCACCCTCTTCTGAGGATATTGTCAGCTGTTAAATTTTTTTTGCTTTAAGAGTGTCCAAACAAAGAATTTACACTTGGGCTCTGCAAAACTCTTCCAAAGTTGATCCAAAATGGTTGGCTTGCTCGTACCCTCAAACTGGATCTGGTAGGCTGACCGAACCAAGAAAGAGCCGTCCGCTGTCCATTTCCACCGAATGTCATCGTCCAGTGCAATTATGCTAACATCTTGAAGTAACACCCAAAGTTGAATGAATTGATTGAGGTGCCTGATGGATGCCAGATGTCTGATACTTTTAACCCAAGCATTTTGGTGCAACATAGTAAATACTGGGATATTCTTCCTCGTGGAGATACCAAATAATTCTGGGTAGGAGGTGCTAAGGGGCTGCCCTCCCATCCAATTGTCCAGCCAAAACTTCGCTAAACATCCATTTCCAATCTGAATTCGCGTCGAGGCCTGGAACAGCTACAGGTCCTTTGATGACATTTGTGTCTATAAACAATCTAAAGTGAAAAACTTTCAATAACAAAGTTGTAGATCTCATTGAGATATATAATTCTATATAAAATTTTTACATATGAATCGCTTAAGAAATAATCACGTGATGAGTTTCGCAAACGATCTCTTAAACCATCCGCATATAAAAACAGACATGCATGTTTTCAAATTTCAAATGTGACACTATTTGAAAATATATTTACATAGACGACCTGACCTTCCGTCTATCCTTGTCCTCTACTTCACTATCTTAAGAATGTTTTATTCTTAAAATACTTAAATACACTTTCTTCAATTATGAAATGAGACCAATTAAGTGCGAGAAAAACATCGATGCATGCTGCAAGTGTAGCATTAAGTACACGAATGCCAATCTCTTCGTTTCGTTTCGTTTCGTTTCGTTTGTTTCCTCCTGTCCTGCAGGTGACCTCGTCGTCATAGATGTCGCCGCCAGGAGCACGGGTTAAACCTAATCATGCATGCAGACCGACGACCCCGTGTCGTGCGTGCTCTCGCGCAAGCTATATAACGCACACTTCCCTGCACGCTTCCTACTCATCCACCAGCTGAGCAGCATCTACACAAGCCGCAGCAGCAGCAGCAGCAGCTAGCTCAGCAGTTGTTCGGATCTTGTCGGGATAGATCTGCAAGGTGACAGACAGGGAGTTCAGCCATGGCGTTTATTAGGGGCACCGTCTTCGCATCGGTTGCTCTTCTCCTCGTGGTTGTCGCGTCCGTCGCCGAGGGCCATCGTCCCGAGCTCACGGAGAGGTACTACGACAAGACGTGCCCCAACGCGCAGAACATCGTGCGAGCGGTGATGGAGAGGAGGGTTGCCAGTAGGGCTGGATAACAAATCAGCTCGGCTCGTTAAGCTCGACTTGTTATAGCCTCAGCTCGTTAACATAACGAGCAGAAAACCCAGCTCGGTTCGGCTCGATCTAGCTTGCGAGCTAGCTCGTGAGCCAATTATTTAAAAGATGATTAAATAATAAATATTTAAATAATCACATATTAAACATAAAAATATGAAATAAATAGAAAACATAAGGTTTTAAAAAATAATCATCCATAGTTCCATCATTATTTTTACGATTCCATCAAATTAATCACTCATGTTATTTGTTTCATACTTTTATATGAGAAATTTTATATACTTTTATATGATAAATTCTATATGCCATAATAATAAATTTATAATAACAAGTTAGCAAGTAATAACTTGATATTAACAAATAAATTATAAAATAATGAGTCTCATATTATAAGATAGTGTTTTATTATTGTTTTAATGGGTTGACTTGACTACTTGTGCTGAGCTCGAACTCGCTCGTTATACTAACGAGTTAAAACACCAGCTCAGCTCGTTAGGAAAATAGAATGAGCTGAGCCGAGTCCACTACGGGAAAACAAAAATTCGCCGAGTATCAAATTGTTTGCCGAGTGTATTATTTTGGGCACTCGGCAAACATGTGTTTGCCGAGTGTTTTTTAAAAAACACTCGGCAAACTAAAAACACTCGGTAAATCGAATTGTTTGCCGAGTGTTTTTTGAAGATACACTCGGCAAACAATGATTTTAACAGGCACGTCACGACGCCGTGCTTCTGCGGTAAATTTTTTTTTTGAGGGTTTGCCGAGTGTTTTTTGAAAAACACTCGGCAAAGACACATGGGTTGCCGAGTGTTTTTCAAAAAACACTCGGCAAACAATTTTTTTATTATTTTATGTGAAACCATGTTTTAAGTCTATGTGGTATTTGCAATTTCTTTTTAACTTGAATTTTTTTCTGCACTCACAATACAACATATATGATCCCTTGTAAAAATTTCATATTTTTTTAAGTCATTCAGCTATTTTGTATTCATTAATTATGTTTCTACGATTTAAATTGAAATATGTGAAATTTGAACTACAAGTGCCTAAAATAATGAACCAAAAATTATAGAAAAATCATATTCATTTTTGTTTAGTATATTTGGAGTTCTTATATACTAAATTGAAATAAATTTTGACAAAAATAGATTGCGGCACTCTATCGGCGACATAGAACTTAATAGTTTTTTAATTCTAAAAAAATTAAATGAAGTCCAAAAAACATAAGATTTATCATGGTGTTATTATATGGTACATAGATATTGTATTAAAAATTTTAAATTTTTTTGATAAAGTTGTAACGTATAGTGTTTAGAAATTGGAGATTTAGAGAGGAAGAATTAGAGTTTAGAGAAGAAATGAGATTGGTTTGAAAGCAAATTAATGATTAAATATTTATTTCAACTTGAATTTTTTTTGCATTCAAAATACGACATATCTTATTCCATAAATTTTTTGGGTATTTTATAAGTCAGTTAGCTATTTTTCATCCATTAATTGTATTTTTAGGATTTAAATTAAAATAGGTGAAATTTGAACTAGAAGTGCCTAAAATAATGAACCAAAAATTATAGAAAAATCATATTCATTTTTGTTAGCATATTTTGAGTTATTATACACTAAATTGAAATAAATTTTGAAAAAATTAGGTTGCGACACTCTCTCGACAACATAGACCTTAATAGTTTTTTAATTCTAAAAAAATCAAATGAAGTCCAAAAAACATAATATTTATCATGGTGTTATTATATGATACATAGATACTGTATTAAAATTTTTTAAAAGTGTTGATAAAGTTGTAACGTATAGTGTTTAGAAATTGGAGATTTAGAGAGGAGAAATTAGAGTTTAGAGAAGAAATGAGATTAGTTTGAAAGAAAATTAATGATGAAATCTTTGTTTGAACTTGATTTTTTTTGCATTCAAAATACGACGTATCTTATCCCATATTTTTTTGGTATTTTTATAAGTCAGTTAGCTATTTTTCTTTCATTAATTGTATTTTTAGGATTTAAATTGAAACATGTCAAATTTAAACATCAAGAGAATGAAATAATAAACTAAATTATCAAAAAAATCATATTTATGTTTTTTATATTTTTATGTATTACCCACAAATTTTTTACAAATTTTGTCAAAGAAATTAATTAAAAAACAAATTTAAACAAATTTGAAAAAATAAAAAAATTGTTTGCCGAGTGTCATATTCAATACACTCGGCAAATATTTTATAGTTGCCGAGTGTTGCACTCGGCGAAATGAAAAATTTCGTTCCCCGAACTTTTTCCCGCAATTTTTTTCACTTTCCCGCAAATTTTTCACTTTTCCTCCTTTTTTTCACTTCCCTCCTTTAAATTTCCTCCCCCTCCCTCTACACTCCTCCCCTTCTTCTTGCCAGCCCGCATCGCCGATGCCGCCCCATCCCTACCGGACGCCGGTCCGCGCCCGTCCCCGCCCCCCGTCCCGGTGCTCCCCCGGCTCCACGCTTGCCCCCAACGCCGGTCCGCGCCCGTCCCCGCCGCCGCGCCGACGCCGCCCCCCGCCCCGGCGCTCCCCCGGCTCCACGCTCGCCCCGACGCCGGCCGCCTGTCCTCGCCACCGCGCCGACGCCGCCCGCCCCGACACGCCGGCGCCGCCCCCGCCCCGGCGCTCCCCCGGCTCCACGCTCGCCCTGACGCCGGTCCGTGCTCGTCCCCGCCGCCGGCCGCCCGTCACCGCCGCCGGCCGCCCGTCACCGCCGCCGCGCCGGCACCGCCCGCCCCGACGCGTCGGCGCCGCCTCGGCGCTCCCCCGACTCCACGCCCCCCCCGCTCCGCACGCCACGTGTTCGACGAAATGGTGTCGCACGTGGACGTCCAGTTTTTTTAGTTATTTTTTTTGTCGAGTGTCAAGTTTTGACACTCGGCGAAACCGCCGTAATCTTTCTTTGTGCACCGTGAAGTGTATTTTGTTCGCCGTGTGTCTATTGTGGCACTCAGCGAAGGGTTCGCCGAGTGCCCCGAAAAAAAACACTCGGCAAAGCTTGGTTCGCTGATAAAGTTTTTACCGAGCGGTGTTTGCCGAGTGCAACACTCGGCGAAGTGTTTGCCGAGTGCAAACAAGGCTTCGCCTAGTGCCTTTGGCACTCGGCAAACACAGTGTCTCCCGTAGTGGTCGAGCCGAGCTAGTCACGAACCGAGCGAGTTAACGAGCTTCGAGTTTTTTGTCTAGTCCTAGTTGCCAGTAACGGGAGGATGGCGCCGGCCATACTCCGCCTCTTCTTCCACGACTGCTTCGCCCACGTAAGTATTGTATCCATCAATCATGTATCCTAGCTAGCTACTCCATTGGGTGCATCTGCTACAGAAATTAATGGTCTTTAATTTGCGCGCGATCCTATTATAGGGATGTGATCGATGCCTCTATCCTCCTGCAAAACCCTTGGGGCTCGAACGACGAGCGGGACATCGAACCCAATAAGTCCATCGACAGCTTCGACGTGATCGACAATATGAAGTCTGAGCTCGAGCAACTGCCCGACAACCGTCTCCTGTGCCGACATCCTCACGAGTCGCGATTGCCTCCCGCGACGCCGTCGCCATGCTCGGCGGGCCGACATGGAGTGTGCTGCTCGGTCACAAGGACTCGCGGTTCGCCGACGACAACGCCGCGAGAATTTCCACCCCCGAGTAGCCACCTCGATGTTCTCCTCCAAATGTTCCACGACCACGGTCTCGACGAACGCGACCTCACGGCGCTCTCCGGCGCGCACACCGTCGGCATGGCCCAGTGGCCCACAGTTGTGTGAACTTCAGGGACCACGTCGACAACCAGGACGGCGAGGCCATTGACCCCTACTTCGCGGCACAACTCCAGCATTTGTGCGACCAAAACGACAAGAGATCGGTACCGTTCGACGAGCGGACGCCGATGAAGTTCGACAACGCCTACTACCAGGACCTGCTCAACAAGCGTGGGCTCCTCACCTCCGACCAGACGCTCTACACCCCCAACACCTGGGCCGACGAACTGGTGAACATATACGCCAACAATCAGGAGGCTTTCTTCGCGGATTTCAAAATATCGATGGTGAATATGGGGAACATGTCTCCGCCGGATTGGATGCCGGCGGAGGTGAGGCTCAAGTGCTCCGTGCCCAACTACTAGCAATCGATGCATGCATGTATGCATGACACTTGTTTTGTTTATTTCATCGAGTACAACTAAAACCACTTTATCCTCGTATATCAGAAATATCACAGAAAGAATATTCAATAAATCGTTGTCTCGAGACTTGGAACGAACGAACGGATCACTGCACGGCGGCAAAAGTCTGTGCATGATTAATTGATTATTTATTCCATGCAGAACACTACTACTAAATAGGTTTCTAAATACTACTACCTTGAACCTTTGAAACATTTAATTATTCCTCTTATTTAAAAATTTTATATAAATATACAAAAATATAAGTTATGCTTGAAATTTTCTTTGATAATAAAATAAATTATAACAAAATGAATAATATTTCAAAAATATTTTTGAATTAGTCGAATGGTGAAATATTAAGATAAAATTGAACGGCGTTATTTAAAAATGAAGGGAAAATTACTCACATGCCATTATAATTTTCAGAAATTGCCTATATGCCACTGTCAGTGACTATGGCAACCCCCATATGTCAGTAACACATCGATGGCATATTGGCAAACCGCAAAAATTGTAATGGCACGGAAAAAATTAACCCAAAAATGAATGGAGGGGGTACAATATAAGACATGCAAAAATATAGATTTTCTTGTGTGTGGATATTTATTTCCGCGTGTGAAAATATATTTTTACAGTGAGTTCCAAACCGTTTGTGGAAACAATAATGATTTCTACTTCTAGTTCTCTCAAAGAACTTTCTTAAGAAACTACAAATGGAAACTTTCATATGGACTAACCTTGGTAGCACCGAGCTTTACGACTCTACAAGCCCACAATGCTTCTAAAAGCACTTCATACCACATTTTAGGGAACTCTTTAATTTTATTCTTAATGAGTTTTATTACAGTTTTATTACCAGAATCGGCCTGACCATTGGCTTGAGCATAGTATAGTGAAGAGTTTATCAACTTAATACCATAAAATTCGGCAAAGTCTCTCACTTCTTTAGCAACAAATGAAGTACCTTGATCCGTAGTGAGAGTTTGAGGAATACCGAATCTATGTATAATGTGCTTCAAAATGAAATCAGTTACCTCATTGTGAGTCATATTCTTGAGAGGCACGACTTCGGTCTATTTGGTGAAGTAGTCTGTCGCCATCAACACGAACTGATGCCCTTTTGAAGAGGGAGGATGAATTTTGCCGATGAAGTCTAAACCCAACCTCAGAACAACCATGGTTTGATAATTGGGTTAAGCAATGAGGCAGGAGCCAACTGCATATTACCAAACTTTAGACATACTTCACACCCTCTATAATACTTAAAACAATCATCAATCATAGTCAGCCAGTAGAAACCTACTCTTTTGAGCACCCAACTCATTTTCTAGGCCGACTGATGAGTGCCACAAATCACCTCATGGACTTTAAGAGTACTCCATCAATAGTTCGGCGGTATAATACATCATCTAGCAACACAAATTTGAACGTTTGTTGCCGAACTTTCCGATCAACCCTTCGATTGTGATCTTTTAAATACTGGAAGAATTGAATTCTTCAATCATCCTCATGGATATTCGGAGGGTTTGCTAACTCTTTTCCTAGAATAATGTCTAAGCTGCTAACTTCGGAGTGCCCCTCGGTTCTTTCCTGCTTCTACCGAAGGCTGATTGGATCGACTGTGTGGAACCGATCAGAACAAAGCCTTTCATCGGAAGGGTCCGGCGTGCGAGGGCATCTGTTGCTCAGAAGGCTTCGGCATGAGGGCTCCGACGTGCAAGCCCCTTCGGCGGATGAAAGGCTCTAGCACGAGGGCTCCAGCACGCAACACCCTCCGGTGGCCGGAGGGTCCAGCGGACCTCACATCTTCCTGGAGTTTCTGGCTTCGGCAGGGAGACCAAGCATTGGATTTTCTTGTACATAAATTTTTCCTCTCTTGACTTGATAGACAGATGCTTGCTGATCCAAACCATTTGCAATTGAGTTGGCTTCTCTTGATATGTGAGAAATTTTAAAATCGTCGAAAGTAGCAACTATGTCTAAACATTTATCCAAGTAACTATTTAGCAAGCCATTAAAACATTGAGCACTTTTAACTACTTGTTGTACTACTAACAGAGAATCACCATGCGCATGAACATGATTGACACCTATGGATTCTAGCAATTCAAGTCCTAGCAATAAAGCTTCATATTCAGCTTGGTTATTAGTAGAGGGAAACTATAAACGTGCCGATGTTTCAAAGTGCATGCCGCTTGGTGATATGAGCGCTGCTCCGATACCTTGGACATTCTTAAAAGCTAAACCATCAAAATAAAGTTTCCATGGCACTACTTAGATTAGAGAAACATCATTACCCCAATTGACATCTACGTGGTGATCAATTATAAAATTAGCGACAATTTGGCCTTTCATAGCTCTCAAATGGTTCATAGGCCAAATCGTATTCAATTAAAGCGTAAGTCCACTTCCCGATTCTTCCACTTAGAATCGGCTTTTGCAACATGTATTTTATGACATCAGTTTGGCAAGTGACAATACACGTTCTAGGAAAAAGATAGTGACGTAATTTGGTACATGCGTAATAAAGTGATAAACATAAATGCTCCACAAACACATACCTTGTTTCAACGTCCAGTAGGCGGTTGCTCAAGAATGTGATGATGTACTGTTTCCTATCCACCTCCTGAGTTAGCACGACTCCTATCACGCTATCTTTTGCAATGATGTACAACCGAAACGGAATTCTGGTCTTTGGCACTCTCACCACGGGTGGTGATGACAAGCACTCTTTAATCTTCTCAAAGGCACTTTGCTGACTTGCTCCCCAAGTGAACTCAACTTCATTCTTTAGCCGGAGTATAGGGACGAAAGCATCGATTTTGCTAGACAAGTTAGATATAAAGCGACACAAATAATTCATCTTGCATAGCAACTTTTGCACATCTCTTTTGCATGTCGGGGCCGCAAAGTTTCTAATCTTTTCAAGCCTCTTGGGGTCAATTTCAATACCTCTCTCATGAATCATGAATTCTAAGAACTTGCCTGCCGACACGCCGAAAGCACATTTGAGTGGGTTCATTTTTAAGCCATATTGGCGCATCCTATCAAAAACAACTCTCAAATCGGCTAGGTGGCTTCCCATAGCGTCTGATTTGACTACAACATTATTTATGTATACTTCTAGCATAACCCCTAGCAAGTCATGAAAGATTAAGTTCATAGCACGTTGATATGTAGCGCCAGCATTCTTTAAACCAAAAGTCATAACTATCCACTCAAACAAACCGACAAAACCCATGCATCGAAAGGCTATCTTGTATACGTCCTCTTCGGCCATAAAAATTTGATTATAACCAGCGTTGCCATTGAGGAAACATGTTGAAGAGCATGAGTCTTATGCTTTAGATGTGATGAGTGATTGTCAACGGAAGTCAAAAGAGAATACATGAAGACCTGTCGTGTCTGGGCGCGTGTGACTCAGGTACACGGGCAGCGAGTGACAGCTGGGCAGAGGAGCCACAGAGTCGAGATGGCCCAATCCGAGTACAAGGGCTAAGAGCGGCAGAGGATCCACTAGTCTGTTGACCGGGGTTTGACTCAGGTACATGGGCGGCGAGCGATTGCCGGGATGTAGCGCCCCGATTTAACGAAATCGGAACATTATTGAATTTCATAAGAAAAACAATAATACAAGAGGTTCATCATGCGACAACGTACATACGACAGTATTCATGGTACGCAGACCATATTTATTACATCAGGGTTTTGGTAAAAATTGTAATAAAGATAATTAAAATTCTGCATGACGAACATCTTCTTCAGGATCTTTCTTCTCGACTGGGTCGCTACTCCAGACCGTCTTCGTAGTAGGCATCCTCTGAGGTGTTCAACGGGTATGAGTACAAAAAGTACTCAACAAGCCACCGCAAATGCAAGTAATAATGCAGGATAATAAACAAGGATGGGTAATGGCTAACAGTGCGGAAAAGTACAGTTTCATTTATTGCATTTAGTGTAATCAATTTTATTGTGCGGAAACATAAACATGAACATCGATAACATCATCTAACTCGAGGGGTACAGTCAGCCCCACCTCGCTCAACAGTCCTTACATGTCAATCCATCATGCACATACATATTCAAAGTAATCTAACTGTGGGATGTCACGCAACCCGCCCTTGACCGTGGGCTCGGCTTTTCGAAAAGATTTAAGACTCTGATCAGAGATGTACTACTGTACCCACAAGGCACGCACTCATCCCAAACGAGATGACCCATACCACGGGAACTCGTGCCAAAACCTCAGCATGAAATGTTCCAAGCGATAACCACCCGCTCTAGGTTTCGCCGGCGCGCCGGGCCGCATCCCGGCTAACGTCGCACCCCCTTTTGCGCCACATTGGTACAAGTCACCCGCAGGTGCAACTTGACCCATCTCCAAATGGTGGCCTCGGTTTGGAACAACCCATACCTTAGTTAGGACTTATCCACTAGACTTGTGGTTAGTACGTAAGTGTATTGCAACGGATCCCTCAGACCGGTCCTTATAGTGCCCCGGGTGCTACTGACCAATGCCCTAGCTTGCACCCGGAACCCACCATGCATTCACTCACAACCACAACTCCAACACCGATAGAATTCCATAGATAAGAAACAATGGGGATCATATAATAGAACCATGTGCTACGACTCATTTTTATCCTATAGCGATCGTGTCGATACATTGGACACTAACTAATAACATTTATCATATGGTGACAAGGAGTTTAGGCTAGAGAGCATGGCTTGGGTTGCACATCAAGGTCGGGGGATCCTAAATAAATATACTGTAAGGGTTCATTTGACTAATGCATATATAACCTATGTGTTTTAGCGATAGTTTAATCAAACATGGGTTCAATATGCTCAAGAGATTGGTTTGGTGACTTGCCTTGTTCAGCGAAAGGCGAGGGAGGGACTTCCGGGAAGTATTCCGGCTCCTCGGTGACGTCGTAGTCTTTTCAATATAATAAAGTAAAAATAAAAAGAACACAACATTTAATCAAACAATATAACATTACATGATAAGCACATAAGTTAAAGTTGGTTTGATTAAAAATAAGATAAATTCAATTGTTAAGGTTCTGTGATTTATTTAATAAATAAATTTTAAAGGAATTAAAAAGTTGTCCTTTTTAGAAAGGGGTGTTTAAATGTGATTATTGTCATATTAAGTCCTCAAATAAATTTGAAATGAAAAGTTCATGCTAATTTAATGGTTTTCAGTACATAGACAGAAAGGAAATAAATATAAATTTTTTGAAGTTTAAATATTTGAATTTATATTTTAACCCTAAAGGCATTTGAATATTCATTTAAATAAACATGAAAT
Organism: Zizania palustris; assembly: GCA_019279435.1. NCBI lineage: Eukaryota > Viridiplantae > Streptophyta > Magnoliopsida > Poales > Poaceae > Zizania > Zizania palustris. The sequence goes on from JAAALK010000283.1 coordinate 57,220,227, forward strand.
GTCCAAAGCAAACCTACTGTTTTTATTGCATAAACATGTAGAGAATAATATTATGAATTTTCTGAAATTGGAATGGCAATTTTTAGAGTTCAAATGCGCCAGATATGAATTTTACAAGTTTTAAACCTTTTCTGGAATTTATTTTCAAATTTAAACCCTCTCGGGTCCACGGTGAGCCAGGCTCACGGTGAACCCGCGCACTGTGCGCGTGCGCCGGATCGATATGGACCGTTGGATCCAGATCCAACGTGCGCAGGTGAGGCGGGGCGCTTAAGTGACAACGGACGGCCAGGATTAAAACGCGCGAAAGGGTACCACGTGGACGCACGAGATCGATCGCGGGTTTTAAATGGAAATGAACGCGCGAGATTAAAACGTAACGCTTTGACCAGATCCGATGGTGTGGATTAGATCGCGTACGTGGGCTCACACGCGCCATCCGATCGCGATCGCACGGTCGGGATCAGATCCGACACGGCACGGGTACGCGACCCATGCCGGTCGTCTTCTCCGGTGACGGCGAGCGGGCCGGCGGCCACGGCGAGCGACTAGGACCCTATCTAAGCCTAGAAATGGAAAGAGGACACTACGGCGGTCACGACGGTACCTTAGGCGAGGCGAGGGGTCGACGGAGCGTGGCCGGTGGCGAGGGTAGACGCGTGGGTTCCTCGGGTACTCGACGGCGACGGTGATCCGGTGATCTCCTTGACCAGCGGAGGCATGGCCGAGGTAGGGGACGTCCTTGCGGTTGCAGCAGTGCGGTCGGCGGGGACGGAGAAGGACTCCGGTGATGGCGAGCGACGGCTGAAGAGGGGGCGGCGGTGGTGCGCTAAAACTTGGGGTGAGGGCGTTCTGTGCGTTCTCGCAACGTGTAAGCGTGGGGGTGAAATGCGGGTGGCCAGGGGGTTTAAATAGGGTCACCGGCGGGGGCAGAGGGGGCGCAATTGATGGTGGCCGAGGGTTAACGCGTTTAAACGCCAGCGAGGTTCGGGTGGCATGCAGATTCATCGAACCGGGACGCAATCGGGCTGGGTTTAATGGGGGAAACGGTCACCGGAGCGCGGGGGTTTGAATGCCGGGCTTAATTCGAGGGAAGGGGGTCGGGAGCGACGGATCCGAGGCGCATTATTGCGTCGGCCGGCGAGGGGGGGGGATTTGGGGGCGGATCTCGCGGAGACGAAGGATCCGATAGGTGGGGGCCACTGGCCAGCGGGCGCGAGCGAGCGAACAGGAGGACTGACGGGTGGGGCCACGGTGTCGGGTGCGCGCGCGAGGGAAAGCATTCGGCGCCGACAGGTGGGGTCAGGCTGTCAGCCTAAGGCACGCGGGGTAACGGGCTGGGCCGGCCAGGAGAGAGAGAAAGGAGGGAGGGGAGCCCATTACTGTTTCCAAGGTTTTCAGATTTAAAATAATTGCAGAAAATAGATTAAATATTTTAGGGCTACTTCCAAGCTTGGTAAAAATTCATAAAAATTCTCAAAAATATATTTTAGCCTTGGGAGTTTATACAAAAATTTTCAGCTCCTGGTTTGGTCATTAACTCTGTGATGTAGTTCAAAAGGGTATAAAAAGGTATTAAAGGTATTTTCAGAAATATAAAATCCAGGAAATTGAATTAAATAATATTTTTATTGTTTTGGAAATTTGGGGTGTCACAAACCTATCCCCCTTACAAATAATCTCATCCTCGAGATTGGAACGTTACTCGAATAACTCGGGGTATTGGGCTTTTAGTTCGTCTTCCTTTTCCCATGTTGCTTCTTCGGCGGGATGGTTGTTCCATTGAACCTCGCAGAAGCGAACTACACGACTTCTGGTTACCCTTTCCTTGGTTTCCAAGACCTTGATGGGTTTCTCTATGTAGGTCAAGTCTTCCTGGACGTTGAGCTGTTGAAGATCGGCTTGCTCGGTGGGTACGCGAAGGCACTTCTTCAGCTGAGAGACGTGGAACACATCGTGAACTCCTGCCAAGGATGGAGGCAGTTCAAGTTGATATGCCACTTCTCCTTGCCGTCGAAGGATCTGAAACGGTCCGACGTAGCGGGGTGCTAGCTTGCCTTTCATGTTGAACCTTTGAGTGCCACGGAGGGGAGTGACTCGGAGATAGACATAATCGCCCTCCTCAAAGGCTAGGTCTCTCCGACAGTTGTCGGCATAGCTCTTCTGCCGGGATTGGGCTGCCTTCAATCAGTCTCTTATGATCTTGACCTTCTCTTCAGCTTCTCTTAATAGATCGGTCCCAAAAGTTGCGACTCTCCGGTTTGATCCCAGAGCAACGGCGTTCTGCACTTACGTCCGTAGAGTGCTTCGAACGGGGACATTTGCAGGCTGGCTTGATAGCTGTTGTTGTAGGAGAACTCTGCATATGGTAAGTTCTTGTCCCACATTCCGCCAAAGTCTAGAGCACAAGCTCTAAGCATATCTTCCAATATCTGGTTGACCCTTTCGGTTTGACCGTCGGTCAGCGGATGATAGGCGGTGCTAAAGTTCAGCCGGGTGCCGAGTTCCTCTTGAAGGTTCTTCCAAAACTTGGAGGTAAACTGACTCCCGCAGTCAGATACAATCTTCTTAGGAACTCCGTGAAGACACACGATCCGGGTCATATACAACTCAGCCAACTTGGCGACGGTGTAAGTTGTCTTGACCGGAACGAAGTGAGCTACCTTGGTGAGTCGGTCGACGATCACCCAGATAGAATCATGACCAGCTTGGGTCCTGGGCAGTCCCGTGATGAAATCCATTCCTATCTCTTCCCACTTCCATTCAGGGACCTTGAGAGGTTGAAGAAGTCCGACAGGTCTCTGATGCTCTGCCTTGACTCACCGGCATGTGTCGCACTTGGCCACATACTCAGCTATTTCTCTGTTCATGCTGACCCACCAGTATTTCTCCTTCAGATCTTGATACATCTTTGTACTCCCGGGATGGATGGAGTATAAAGTATCGTGGGCTTCCTGAAGGATGAGGGTCTTCAATTCAGGCTGGTCGGGTACACATATCCGGTTTCCGAACCAGATGGTACCATGCTTGTCCTCGGAAAATCCGGGGGCTTTACCCTTCCTCATGTTCTGCTGAATCTCCAGGATGTCCGGGTCTTCCTTCTGCTTCTCTCGGATCTGGTCTATTAAGACAGGGCGAGACTCCAAGGCAGCGAGGTACGCTCGGGTGGTGATCCCTAGGTTTAGTCTTTCCATCTCCTTGTAAAGTAAAGGAGCTTGGTCCTGAATCATGATGGCATTGCAGTACCCTTTTCGACTAAGGGCGTCTGCCACCACATTCGCTTTGCCCGGATGATAATGGATGCCCAAGTCGTAATCTTTAATCAGTTCCAACCATCTCCTTTGCCTGAGGTTCAGATCTGGTTGGGTGAATATGTACTTGAGGCTCTTGTGGTCGGTGAAGACCTCACACCGATTCCCCACAAGGTAATGTCTCCATATCTTCAAGGCATGAACCACTGCTGCTAACTCCAGGTCGTGGGTTGGGTAGTTCAGCTCATGCGGTCTCAGTTGCCGGGAGGCGTAGGATATCACCTTCCCTTCCTGCATTAAGACGCATCCCAATCCTTGACGAGAGGCATTGTAACACCCCAAATTTCCAAAACAATAAAAATATTATTTAATTCAATTTCCTGGATTTTATATTTCTGAAAATACCTTTAATACCTTTCTTATACCCTTTTGAACTACATCATAGAGATAATGACCAAACCAGGACCTGGAAATTTTTGTATAAACTCCCAAAGCCAAGAAATATTTTTTAGGATTTTTATAAATTTTTATCAACCTTGGAAGTAGCCCTAATATTTTAATCTAATTCCTGGAATTATTTTTTATTCAGAAATGTATTAAAACAGTAATGGGCTCCCCTCCCTCCATTCTCTCTCTCCCGGTCGGCCCAGCCCACTCCACCCGCGCGCTCGGACTGACAACCGGACCCCACCTGTCAGCGACCCCTCCTCTCTTCACGCGCGCGCCCGACGCCTCGACCCCGCTTGTCAGTCCCCTCTCTCGCGCGCTCGCACCCGCTGACCACCTTGGCCCACCTGTCGGACCCGTCTTCCCGCGGGATCCGCCCCCAAATCCCCCCTCGCCGGCCGAAACCCTAGATCCTCCTCGGATTCGCTCTCGCTGGCCCCCTCACCCTAATTACTTGTCGTGCCCCGATTTAATAATCAGGACTTTATTGAAATTCCATAGAAAATCAATAAAACAAGACGTTCATCATGCGACCACGTACAATACGGGCAATCATTCACGGTTCGTAGACCGCATTAATACAAAAGTGAATAAAGATGAAGAGAAACTAATAAAACAAGGGTCCTAGATGAACGCCTCCTTCCAGTCTCTCCTTGACTGGGTCGCTACTCCAGACCTTCATCCTCCTCGTAGTAGACGGGCTCTGATGTTGTAAGTCAACGGGGTGAGTACAGATGTACTCAGCAAGCCACCGAATGCAAATATAATGCAAGGTAATAACAAGGGAGATAGTGGCTAGTTTAGCGGAAGCAGCATAATTGTAAAGCTTTAAATGAGAGCAATTTATTAGTACGGAAAAGTAAACATGTGCATGTGTATCATCATCTTCTAACTCGAGGGGTACAGTCAGCCCCACCTCGCTCAACAGTCCTTACGTGCCATGAATAACTTGAACATTCAAACAATAGTAAACTAACTGCGAGTAGTCACACAACCCGCCCTTGACCGTGGGCTCGGCTTTTCGAAAAGATTAAATTACTCTGATCAGAGATGTACCACTGTACCCACAAGGCACGCACTCATTACCTACACCGAAGTGTAACGAGATGACCCATCACACGGGAACTCGTGCCAAAACCTTCCATATAGTCCTCCCCGACTCAATAGCACCCTCTTATGGGTTTCATATGGTGTCCCGACGCATCGGAGCCCCACCATACCCCCCTTGAGCCTCGTCGGTACAAGTCGCCCGCAGGCTAGCCCCTTGCCCCCTCCTCTATGGTGCATCAAGCCGGAGTATTCCATACTTCCAGTTAGGACTTACCCATTAGACTTGTGGTTGGTACGGAAGTGCTTTGCAACAGATCCCGCAGACCGGTCCTTATAGTGCCCCGGGTGCGACAAACCAGTGCCCGAGCTTGCACCCGGAACCCACCATACTTATAACCTAGCCAACTCCAACAGAGTCCAGAGACGAGAATAACAGGGAAAATTCATATACAGAATCCAGCTATCTACGACTCGTTCTTTTAACCTATAGCAGTTGTGCCGGTACATTGGGCGCTAGCTAATATTTTTATAGTAGAGTGACAAGGAGTTAAGGCTCAATAAGCATGGCTTGGGTTTGCACACAAGGACGGGGATCTAATAAATATAAGTGTAAGGCTTGATTATTGGACTAATGCAATATTAACCTATGGGTTATAGCGATAACTTATTAAAACAGGGGCTCAATTATGATCAACTGTTTCCACAGGAGGGTCGATGACTTGCCTTGATCAGCAAAGGGGGATGGAGGAACCTCGGGGTAGAACTCCTGCTCCTCGACGAACTCGTAATCTTCTCGATACGGAAAAATAAATAATCCATTCAATAAACAGATAAAATCCACCAAATAAAAGAACATACATTGTTGTGGGTGTTTTAATGTGAAGTAATATTTTAATATTCTGAGTTTTTGCATAAAACAGTGGAGTTTACCTTTTAGGATTTTTCCTAATTTATTTTCTGTATTATTAATTTTAATCCTAAGGGATTTTTATTCATTTATTTATTAATAATATTTTGGGTAACAGAAACATACTGTTTTTATGGTATTAATGTGTAGAGAATAATATTCTGGTTTTAACAAAATTTGAATGGTGAAATTTGGAGTTAAAATGAGCAAGATATGAATTTTCAAAGTTTAAACAATTTTCTGAATTTTTATTTAAAACCAGAAAACAGTCTCTGGTCCACGGTGAGCCAAGCCCACGGTGGACCGCGCTACTGTGCGCATGGACCGGCCGATCCAGAGCCGTCGGATCTGGATCTGGCGGTCGGATGCGAGGCGGGATGGGTTAAGTGGAAATGGACGGCTGAGATTAAATCGTAGCGAAGGGGTACGCGTGGACGCACTAGATCGCTCCAGCGCTTTAAGTTGCGATCGACGGCTGAGAGCGCACGATACCGCTTTGACCAGATCCGAGGGCTTAGATTAAATCCCGGAGGGATCTAATCATAGCCCTCCGATCGCGATCGGATGGTCGTGGCTCGATCCGGCACGGCACGCCGTAAGGGGGCGCGTACCCCCTTCGTCTCCGGCGACGGCGGGCTCGGGTGCGGCCACGGCGGCGACGGCGAGGGCCTAGGGACCTAGCTAGGGCCAAAAATGGAACGAGGAGGTCGAGACGGTCTCGGCCATACCTTCGGTGGTGACGACGGGCGACGGACGGCGACGGCGGCGAGGGTAGACGGCGAAGGTGGTTCGGGAGCTCGACGGCGACGATGATCCGGCGGGTTCTAAGGCCAACAGAGTGGTGGCCGGGGACGAGGGGTCGTCGACGGTCACTCTGGTGGCGGTGGCTAGGGAGGTGGGGGTCCGAGGCAGCGGCGATCGCTCGCCGGAGGTGGAGCAGAGGGGAAACCCGAAAAACGGGAAATGGGCGCTCTGTTCTCACTCGGCTCGGGCTGCTACGGTGTGGCTGAGGGCGGTGGTCGCTGGTGGTTTAAATAGGGGGGTCGTCGGCCTCCCTATGGCAAGGAACCGAGGGGTCCCGTGAGCTCCGGCGAGGGTTACCAAAAGCTTCGGGAAGCTTTCCAAATATGTGAAAACGCGTCGGCTATCGATGGAAGGGGAGCGGTGGCGACCGGGGAAGATGATCCGGGGTCGATCGGGCGGATTCGGGCGGCCGGCGGCAAGAAATCCGAAGGGGATCGCCGGAGAAAGGAAAGGGGGATCCCCTTCCCGGAAGGAAGACGATCCTGACAGGTGGGCTCCAACTGTCAGTGGGCGAACGGGAAAGGAAAGGGGCCGACAAGCGGGGCCAGGTGGTCAGTGGGCGAAGGCGAGCGTATGGTGGCTGACACGTGGGGCCAGGCGGGGCGCGGGCGGGAGAGAGAGGCGGGGAAACGCGCCGACAGGCGGGTCCCACTCGTCAGTGACTCATGGATGGGCTGGGCCGGGCTGAGGGAGGTTTCGGGGTTGAGGCCCATTTAAGGATTAAAATTGATTTCTGATTTAAGATAATTCCAGTAATTCGAATATTTGATTAAGGGTTGAATCACTGTTGATAAAAATTTGTAAAAATTCCTAAAATTATATTTTGGTCTCTAGCTCATCTCATAAAATTTTCAAGTCCAGATTTGGAGTATTTCTCCCTGTTTGGTTTTATTTGGGTTCTTTTGTGGTTTTTCCTTTAATAATAATCCAGAAATGATTTAAATAATATTTTCTTTTATTTTATTCCTTTTTAATTTCTGGGGTGTTACAATCCTATCCCCCTTACAGAGAATCTCGTCCTCGAGATTCGGTTCAATCCTCGAATAGCTCAGGATGCAGTGTCTTGAGTTCATCTTCTTTTTCCCATGTAGCCTCTTCTACGGGATGATTGCTAAATCCTGGAGCTTTTCCTTGTCGCATGTTCTTCCTAATGGCAGCTATATCCGGGTCCTCCAACTGAGCTTCACGGATCTGCTTAAATAGAATAGGCTGGGTTTCCAAGGTGGCTAGATATGCCCTGGTGGTCAATCCAAGGTTTAACTTTTCCATCTCTCTACATAACAAGGGTGCGTGTTCTTGAATCATCATGGCTGCGCAATATCCTTTGCGACTTAATGCATCAGCTACCATATTTGCTTTTCCAGGGTGGTAGTGAATACCTAAGTCATAGTCCTTTATTAGTTCCAACCATCGTCTTTGCCTCAGATTGAGGTCTGGCTGTGTGAAGATGTACTTCAGGCTCTTGTGATCCGTAAAGATCTCACAGCGATTTCCAACCAAATAGTGCCTCCAAATCTTAAGGGCGTGCACCACAGCGGCTAATTCCAAATCGTGGGTCGGGTAGTTCATCTCATGAGGTCTCAACTGACGGGAGGTATAAGAGATAACTTTTCCGTCTTGCATAAGAACACATCCCAATCCTTGGCGAGATGCATCGCAATAGACATGGAAGTCCTTACGGATATCCGGTAGGGTCAGTATGGGTGCTGACACCAGACGGGTCTTGAGGGTGCAGAAACTTTCCTCGCATTCAGGAGTCCATTCAAACTTCTCTCCCTTCTGCAACAACTTGGTCATTGGCTTGGCTATTTTAGAAAAATTCTCAATGAATCTCCGATAATATCCGGCCAAACCCAGAAAACTTCGTATCTCAGATACGTTCGTGGGTGGCAGCCAATCCGTAACCGCTTCTACGGTGGCAGGGTCTACTGCGATTCCTTGCGCAGAGATGATGTGTCCAAGGAACTTTACTTCTGCCGTCCAAAACTTGCATTTGCTGTACTTGGCATATAACTGGTGTTCCCTTAGCTTGCCTAAGGTTAACCGGAGGTGAGCCTCGTGCTCTTTCTGGTCCTTGGAGTAAATAAGGATGTCGTCTATGAAGACCACGATGAACTTGTCCAAATACTCCATGAACACTTTATTCATCATATTCATGAAGAATGCAGGGGCGTTGGTTAATCCAAAGGACATAACCGTGCACTCATATAATCCATAACGGGTGGTGAAGGCAGTCTTGGGTATGTCCTCCTCTCGGATTCTTAACTGATGATAACCAGAACGCAAGTCGATCTTCGAGAATACTGTAGCTCCTTTTAGCTGGTCGAAGAGATCATCGATCCGAGGCAACGGGTACTTATTCTTGATGGTTACTTCATTCAAAGCGCGGTAATCCACACACATACGCTTTGCCTTGTCTTCTTTCTTCTCGACGAAGATGACGGGAGCACCCCATGGCGATGTGCTAGGTCTGATATAACCTTTCCTTTCAAGATCCTCCAATTGCTGCTTCATCTCAGCCAATTCGTTAGCGGCCATTCGGTATGGTCGCTTATAAATAGGAGTGGTTCCGGGCACCAAGTCAATCCTGAACTCGATGTCCCTCTTAGGTGGCATTCCTGGTAGGTCCTCTGGGAATACGTCCGGGTACTCGCTGACTACTGGTATCTCTTCCAAGGTAATCTGATGTAGTCTTGTCCTTCCGGCCTTCATGCTTGGTATTTGAAATGTGACTATAGTCCCTTCTTCATTAGTCATAGTCACTTTTCTCTGGGCACATTCTATTACACCTTGGTGTTTATTTAGCCAATCCATCCCTAGAATGAGATCCAAACCTTGGCATTCTATTAGAATGGGGTCGGCCCAAAATATCGTGCCTTGGATTTCTACCCATACCCTTGGACTAAAGGAACAGGCGAGGGTTTGCTTGCCCGGGGTAGCTATCAATACTGGCCTGGGTAGTTCACTTATGTCCAGGGCATTATTTTCCACAAAAGCAGTTGATATAAAGGAGTGGGTAGCTCCGGTGTCAAATAATACCACTGCAAGCGATGAATGAACCATAAACTTACCCATGACAATCTCTGGTGCAGCCTGGAATTCCTCGGCGGTGACGTGGTTCACCTTGGCGCGGACGGAGGGGTTGGAGGCGACGCCTTGAGCACGCTTGGGATGAGGGCACTGATGGGAGTAGTGTCCCTCTTGGCGGCAGTTGAAGCATACTACAGGCTTGCCATGCCTGTCTCTCAAAACTTCCGACTTCTTGGCCGGGGCAGCTGGGACGGTTGGTGCGGCGGGAGCGGGACGAGGTTGGCTGGCTCCGGCATTGGCGGCTGGTGGCGCCAGACGATACACTGGGCGGGGGTGGTACTGCTGTGCTGGTGGAGGTGGAGCAAAACGGGGTCTTTGGGCCATGCCCTGGTTTTGCCTGAAGGCAATCATTCGCTTCTTCTTCAGGTCGACCTTGTTCTTCTGGGTCTCCTGCATGATAGCCTTGTTCACCAACTTTTGGAAGTTGGCGAAATCTCCGGAGATAAGCTGTAGAGACAGCTCATCCTTTAGTCCCCGGAGGAACTTAGCCTGTCTGGCCGCATCCGTACGGACCTCCTCAGGTGCGTACCTGGCCAGACGGTTGAACTCGTGCAGGTATTCAGTAACAGACCCGCTCCCCTGCTGCAGGTCTCGGAACTCTTGTTGTTTCTGGGCGATGATGCCGTCGGGGATGTGGGCGGCACGAAAGGCGGCCGAGAACTCGGCCCAAGTAGGGGCGTGGCCCTCGGGCAGAGTCTCGCGATGATTGTACCACCACTCTGCGGCGGGACCATGAAGCTGGTGGGTGGCGAAGACCACCCTCTCCTGCTCGGTGCAGGTAAGCAGATCGAGCTTCTTCTCGACAGCTCACAACCAATCCCCAGCCTCCATGGGGTTGGTGGTGCTCGAGAAGGTCGGGGGACGGACTCGGAGGAACTCCGAAAGCTGGGACGCGGGAGCGGGAGCTGGTGTGGCGGGTCGGGGCAGCTCGGGCTGTTGGTGGAGGCGAAAGAGATGAGCCTGCTGCTCTTGCATCTGCTGCTGCTGCTGCATCTGGTGCAGAAGGGCTGAGACCAGCTGGTTTTGTGTGGCCATCATCTCGGCCAGAGTGGGGTGGTTGGCGATCGGGGCTTGTCTTTGCCCGGTGGCTCCCCATTGTGGCAAGTTGCCACTCTCACCTCCGTTCTGAGGAGCGTCGGAACCCTGAGTGTTGGTCATCCTGGAGTTTTCAAGGTAGACACATTTATTTTAGTGAACTTCTTCGTATTTTATTTCAAAAGATACCGTTCTTGCGGTTACATTTATTTAATTCTTCATTCATGCCTTATGTTTCGACATGAATGCTAATACAAGCAAGCAAAACTGAAAATAACAATCAACCGTAAACTACGTCTACGGTAGCTCGGGGGACGGCTCGATCTCGGGCTCGTGGGAGGTGGTCGGGGTCGAGGAGCTAGACGGTCCGGCGGGTGGTGCGCTGCGGGAGATCCTTTTGGGCCTCACAGTGGGGATCCGAAGGGGTTTCTTCCTGCGAGGCGGAAGAGGTGCGATCTCCTCTATGTCCTTCTTCAACTCCTCGATCTGGTAGCGGAGTTGGGGGTTGGTGGCGACACGCTGTCGAATGAGCTCATTTTGGCACCGTAGTTCCTCTGCCTCGGCAGCCAAACGATGTCCCTGCTGGATGCGGCGACGAAGCTCTCCGTTCTCGCGGTTCAGATCCTCGGAAGAGTGTCGGTAGAAGCTGATGGTGTCGCGCTGTCCATTGGCGTCCTGCAGTGCCTCGTAATGGAGATCATCCATGGCGTCCAACAAGCGCATGGTATGACCAATCGCAGAATGGCGCTGTGAGAGTGTGCTGACGAAGACACTGTGTGGACTCCCTGGGGTGCGAAGAGGCACGAAGCGAAAGTCCGTGTCGTGGAGCTCGCTGTCGTAGATCATCCGGAGCTCCGTGAGTGCCTGGAGAGCGGTGCGCTGGCTGGCGACCAGGAAGGTAGGTCCTCCTCCGCGGTAGGTGTGAGCTGTCTGAGGGGAGGGCTGGACGACGACGGTGACCTCGCAGAAGCTTTCTTCCTCGTCGGGGAAGACTCCATGGTACATCGGCTCATGCTCGAATCCGAGGAAACTGACGAGCATGCGTAGCTCGCGAATGAATCCGGCCTCGTCACGAAGGTTCCCATTCATGGTACGGACCAGCATCTACAAAAGAGAGAAAATTTTTGTGAAAACCTCGGAAGATAAGAGGATAAGCAGTGTTTGTAAGAAAATATAGTAAGTATAAGTCCTAAGGTCAGGTCTGTTTGGCTTCCTACAGTCAAGTCGGCTCTGATACCATCTTGTCGCGCCCCGATTTAATAAATCAGGACTTTATTGAAATTCCATAGAAAATCAATAAAACAAGACGTTCATCATGCGACCACGTACAATACGGGCAATCATTCACGGTTCGTAGACCGCATTAATACAAAAGTGAATAAAGATGAAGAGAAACTAATAAAACAAGGGTCCTAGATGAACGCCTCCTTCCAGTCTCGCCTTGACTGGGTCGCTACTCCAGACCTTCATCCTCCTCGTAGTAGACGGGCTCTGATGTTGTAAGTCAACGGGGTGAGTACAGATGTACTCAGCAAGCCACCGAATGCAAATATAATGCAAGGTAATAACAAGGGAGATAGTGGCTAGTTTAGCGGAAGCAGCATAATTGTAAAGCTTTAAATGAGAGCAATTTATTAGTACGGAAAAGTAAACATGTGCATGTGTATCATCATCTTCTAACTCGAGGGGTACAGTCAGCCCCACCTCGCTCAACAGTCCTTACGTGCCATGAATAACTTGAACATTCAAACAATAGTAAACTAACTGCGAGTAGTCACACAACCCGCCCTTGACCGTGGGCTCGGCTTTTCGAAAAGATTAAATTACTCTGATCAGAGATGTACCACTGTACCCACAAGGCACGCACTCATCACCTACACCGAAGTGTAACGAGATGACCCATCACACGGGAACTCGTGCCAAAACCTTCCATATAGTCCTCCCCGACTCAATAGCACCCTCTTATGGGTTTCATATGGTGTCCCGACGCATCGGAGCCCCACCATACCCCCCTTGAGCCTCGTCGGTACAAGTCGCCCGCAGGCTAGCCCCTTGCCCCCTCCTCTATGGTGCATCAAGCCGGAGTATTCCATACTTCCAGTTAGGACTTACCCATTATACTTGTGGTTGGTACGGAAGTACTTTGCAACAGATCCCGCAGACCGGTTCTTATAGTGCCCCGAGTGCGACAAACCAGTGCCCGAGCTTGCACCCGGAACCCACCATACTTATAACCTAGCCAACTCCAACAGAGTTCAGAGACGAGAATAACAGGGAAAATTCATATACAGAATCCAGCTATCTACGACTCGTTCTTTTTAACCTATAGCAGTTGTGCCGGTACATTGGGCGCTAGCTAATATTTTTATAGTAGAGTGACAAGGAGTTAAGGCTCAATAAGCATGGCTTGGGTTTGCACACAAGGACGGGGATCTAATAAATATAAGTGTAAGGCTTGATTATTGGACTAATGCAATATTAACCTATGGGTTATAGCGATAACTTATTAAAACAGGGGCTCAATTATGATCAACTGTTTCCACAGGAGGGTCGATGACTTGCCTTGATCAGCAAAGGGGGATGGAGGAACCTCGGGGTAGAACTCCTGCTCCTCGACGAACTCGTAATCTTCTCGATACGGAAAAATAAATAATCCATTCAATAAACAAATAAAATCCACCAAATAAAAGAACATACATTGTTGTGGGTGTTTTAATGTGAAGTAATATTTTAATATTCTGAGTTTTTGCATAAAACAGTGGAGTTTACCTTTTTAGGATTTTTCCTAATTTATTTTCTGTATTATTAATTTTAATCCTAAGGGATTTTTATTCATTTATTTATTAATAATATTTTGGGTAACAGAAACATACTGTTTTTATGGTATTAATGTGTAGAGAATAATATTCTGGTTTTAACAAAATTTGAATGGTGAAATTTGGAGTTAAAATGAGCAAGATATGAATTTTCAAAGTTTAAACAATTTTCTGAATTTTTATTTAAAACCAGAAAACAGTCTCTGGTCCACGGTGAGCCAAGCCCACGGTGGACCGCGCTACTGTGCGCATGGACCGGCCGATCCAGAGCCGTCGGATCTGGATCTGGCGGTCGGATGCGAGGCGGGATGGGTTAAGTGGAAATGGACGACTAAGATTAAATCGTAGCGAAGGGGTACGCGTGGACGCACCAGATCGCTCCAGCGCTTTAAGTTGCGATCGACGGCCGAGAGCGCACGATACCGCTTTGACCAGATCTGAGGGCTTAGATTAAATCCCGGAGGGATCTAATCCTAGCCCTCCGATCACGATCGGATGGTCGTGGCTCGATCCGGCACGACACGCCGTAAGGGGGCGCGTACCCCCTTCGTCTCCAGCGACGGCGGGCTCGGGTGCGGCCACGGCGGCGACGGCGAGGGCCTAGGGACCTAGCTAGGGCCAAAAATGGAACGAGGAGGTCGAGACGGTCTCGGCCATACCTTCGGTGGTGACGACGGGCGACGGACGGCGACGGCGGCGAGGGTAGACGGCGAAGGTGGTTCGGGAGCTCGACGGCGACGATGATCCGGCGGGTTCTAAGGCCAACGGAGTGGTGGCCGGGGATGAGGGGTCGTCGACGGTCACTCTGGTGGCGGTGGCTAGGGCGGCGGGGGTCCGAGGCAGCGGCGATCGCTCGCCGGAGGTGGAGCAGAGGGGAAACCCGAAAAACGGGAAATGGGCGCTCTGTTCTCACTCGGCTCGGGCTGCTACGGTGTGGCTGAGGGCGGTGGTCGCTGGTGGTTTAAATAGGGGGGTCGTTGGCCTCCCTATGGCAAGGAACCGAGGGGTCCCGTGAGCTCCGGCGAGGGTTACCAAAAGCTTCGGGAAGCTTTCCAAATATGTGAAAACGCGTCGGCTATCGATGGAAGGGGAGCGGTGGCGACCGGGGAAGATGATCCGGGGTCGATCGGGCGGATTCGGGCGGCCGGCGGCAAGAAATCCGAAGGGGATCGCCGGAGAAAGGAAAGGGGGATCCCCTTCCCGGGAGGAAGACGATCCTGACAGGTGGGCTCCACCTGTCAGTGGGCGAACGGGAAAGGAAAGGGGCCGACAAGCGGGGCCAGGTGATCAGTGGGCGAAGGCGAGCGTATGGTGGCTGACACGTGGGGCCAGGCGGGGCGCGGGCGGGAGAGAGAGGCGGGGAAATGCGCCGACAGGCGGGTCCCACTCGTCAGTGACTCATGGATGGGCTGGGCCGGGCTGAGGGAGGTTTCGGGGTTGAGGCCCATTTAAGGATTAAAATTGATTTCTGATTTAAGATAATTCCAGTAATTCGAATATTTGATTAAGGGTTGAATCACTGTTGATAAAAATTTGTAAAAATTCCTAAAATTATATTTTGGTCTCTAGCTCATCTCATAAAATTTTCAAGTCCAGATTTGGAGTATTTCTCCCTGTTTGGTTTTATTTGGGTTCTTTTGTGGTTTTTACTTTAATAATAAATCCAGAAATGATTTAAATAATATTTTCTTTTATTTTATTCCTTTTTAATTTCTGGGGTGTTACATTACTCGACGGCATTGAATTCCCCGCGTTCCCCCGACCGTTTTCCCCCGTTAAACCGCGCCTTTACGCCACGGGATCACCGCTACGCGTGCATGGCCGAGCCCTCGCCGGCAAGTTAATCCCCCCCTCGGCTTTCCTTGTATTCGTCGCCCGTTATCCCTCGCCGACGACCCTATTTATACCCCTAGCCTCCACCGCGTTCGACCCCCACGCCCAATCGCCGCGAGAACGAACAGAGCGCCCTCCATTCGCCTTTTAGCGCTTTCCCTCTGCTTCGCCTCCGGCCGCCCCTCGCCGTCGCCTCGGACCACCCCGGCCCGCACCTCCACCACCGTCGTGACCGCAAGGACGTCCCCTACCTCGGCCACGCCTCCGCCGGTCAAGGAGATCGCCGGATCAGCGTCGTCGTCGAGTACCCGAGGAACCTTCCGCGTCTACCCTCGCCGTCGGCCACGCCCCGTCGACCCCTCGCCTCGCCTAAGGTACCGTCGTGACTGCCGTAGTGCCTTCTTTCCATTTCTAGGCTTAGCTAGGGCCGCCGTCGCTCGCCGTGGCCTCTGGCCCGCTCGCCGTCGTCGGAGAAGACGACCGGCACGGGTCGAGTACCCGTGCCGTGTCGGATTCCATCCCGACCGCACGATCGCGATCGAGTGGTGCTAGTTGTCCCACGTACGCGATCTAATCCGCACCATCGGATCTGGTCAAAGCGTTACGTTTTAATCTCACGCGTTCATTTCCATTTAAAACCAGCACGCGATCTCGTGCGTCCACGTGGTACCCTTTCGCACGTTTTAATCCTAACCGTCCATTATAACTTACGCGCCTCGCCTCACCCTCGCACGTTGGATCTAGATCCAACGGTCCAGATCGATCCGGCGGACACGCACAGTGCGCGGGTTCACCGTGAGCCTGGCTCACCGTGGACCCGAGAGGGTTTAAAATTGAAAATAAATTCCAGAAAAGGTTTAAAACATGTAAAATTCATATCTGGCGCATTTGAACTCTAAAAATTACCATTTCAATTTCAAAAAATTCATAATATTATTCTCTACATGTTTATGCAATAAAAACAGTAGGTTTACTTTGGACATTTCATGTTTATTCAAATGAATATTCAAATGCCTTTAGGGTTAAAATATAAATTCAAATATTTAAACTTTAGAAAAATTTATATTTATTTCCTTTCTGTCCATATACTGAAAACCATTAAATTAACATGAACTTTTCATTTCAAAGTTATTTGAGAGCTTAATATGACCATAATCACATTTAAACACCCCTTTCTAAAAAGGACAACTTTTTAATTCCTTTAAAATTTATTTATGAAATAAATCACAGAACCTTAACAATTGAATTTATTTTATTTTTAATCAAACCAACTTTGACTTATGTGCTTATCATGTAATGTTATATTGTTTGATTGAATATTATGTTCATTTTATTTTACTTTACTATATCAAAAAGACTACGACGTCACCGAGGAGCCGGAATACTTCCCGGAAGTCCCTCCCTCGCCTTTCGCTGAACAAGGCAAGTCACCAAACCAATCTTTTGAGCATATTGAACCCATGTTTGATTAAACTATCGCTAAAATCCATAGGTTATACATGCATTAGTCAAATGAACCCTTACATTATAATTATTTAGGATCCCCCGACCTTGATGTGCAACCCAAGCCATGCTATCTCGCCTAAACCTCCTTGTCACCATATGATCAATGATATTAGCTAGTGTCCAATGTATTGACACGATCGCTATAGGATAAAAATGAGTCGTAGTAAAATGGTTCTATTATATGATCCCCGTTACTTCTTATCCTTGGATTTCTGTTGGTGATGAGTTATGGCTGTGAGTGTATGCATGGTGGGTTCCGGGTGCAAGCTAGGGCATTGGTCGGTAGCACCCGGGGCACTATAAGGACCGGTCTGAGGGATCCGTTGCAATACACTTACGTACTAACCACAAGTCTAGTGGGTAAGTCCTAACTAAGGTATGGGTTGTTCCAAACCGAGGCCACCATTTGGAGATGGGTTAAGTTGCACCTGCGGGTGACTTGTACCAATGTGGCGCAAAAGGGGGTGCGACGTTAGCCGGGATGCGGCCCGGCGCACCGACGAAACCTAGAGCGGGTGGTTATCGCTTGGAACATCTCATATTGAGGTTTTGGCACGAGTTCCCGTGGTATGGGTCATCTCGTTTGGGATGAGTGCGTGCCTTGTGGGTACAGTAGTACATCTCTGATCAGAGTCTTAAATCTTTTCGAAAAGCCGAGCCCACGGTCAAGGGCGGGTTGCGTGACATCCCCCAGTTAGTTTACTTTGGATATGTATGTGCATGATGGATTGACATGTAAGGACTGTTGTGCGAGGAGGTAAAACGTACTCCTCGAGTTAGTTGATGTTGTTGATGTTCATGTTTACTTTTCCGCATGATTAAAATATGACTACACTAAATGCAATAACTGAAACTGTACTTTTCCGCAATGTTAGCCATTACCCTTCCTTGTTTATTATCCTACATTATTACTTGCATTTGCGGTGGCTTGTTGAGTACTTTTTGTACTCATACCCGTTAGACCCCACAGAGGATGCTTACTATGAAGACGGTCTGGAGTAGCGACCCAGTCGAGAAGAAAGATCCTGAAGGAGATGTTCGTCATGCCGCTTTTTAATTATTTTATTACTGTTTTTACTAAAACTTTGATGTAATAAATATGGTCTGCGTACCATGAATACTGTCGTATGTACGATTGTCGCATGATGAACATCTTGTATTATTGTTTTTCTACTGAAATTCAATAATGTCTCGATTTGATAAATCGGGGCGCTACAGGCATCACAGTAGACGTGGAAGTCTTTCCGGATGTCTGGCAGAGTCAGAATAGGGGTTGTTATTAGTTTCTTCTTGAGGGTTGGAAGCTTTCTTCGTAGTCGGAGGTCCATTCAAACTTTACTTCCTTCTGCAAAAGTCTGGTCATAGGCTTGGCGATCTTGGAAAAATTCTCGATGAACCGGCGGTAGTATCCAGCCAATCCGAGAAAACTCCGGATCTCGGTCATGGTTGTGGGCTGCAGCCAGTTGGTTACTGCTTCAACGGTGGTTGGGTCCACCGCTATTCCTCCGGCAGATATAACATGGCCGAGGAACTTCACCTCAGACGACCAAAATTCGCATTTGCTGTATTTGGCGTACAGTTGCTGCTCCCTTAGCTTTCCGAGGGTCAGACGAAGGTGAGTCTCGTGTTCTTCCTTAGTCTTGGAGTAAACGAGGATATCGTCGATGAATACCACGATGAACTTGTCCAAGAACTCCATGAATACATTGTTCATCATGTTCATGAAAAAGGCCGGGGCATTCGTGAGTCCGAACGACATCACGGTGTACTCATAGAGTCCATAGCGGGAGGTGAAGGCAGTCTTGGGTATGTCTTCTTCTCTAATCCTCAATTGGTGATAACCTGACCTGAGGTCAATCTTGGAAAACACCAAGGATCCTTTCAGTTGATCGAACAGGTCGTCGATCCGAGGCAATGGGTATTTGTTCTTGATGGTTACGCCGTTCAAGGCTCTATAGTCCACGCACATCCTCTTGGTCTTGTCCTTCTTCATGGCAAATATAACCGGTGCACCCCAGGGTGAGGTACTCGGTCGGATGTACCCTTTCTGCTCCAGGTCTTCAATGTTGCTCTTGACTTCGGCTAGTTCATTAGCGGCCATCCGGTACGGGCGCTTGGAGATTGGAGTGGTCCCGGGGACAAGTTCGATTCTGAATTCGATGTTCCGTTTGGGAGGCATTCCGGGTAGGTCTTCAGGGAAGACGTCCGCGAACTCCTTGACTATGGGTACCTCTTCAAGAGCTATCGAGCGAAGGGATGCTCCGAGTGGCCTGCGATTGGTCATTCGAAAGGTGACGACTGCACCTTCAGGGTTGGTCACCATGACGGACTTATTGGCACAGTCGATCACTCCCTTGTGCTTCATCAACTGATCCATTCCTAGTATGAGGTCGAGTCCGGTGCATTGGATGAGGACTGGCTCGGCCCGAAACAGTACTCCTTGGATGTCAATTTGAACCTTAGGGCTGCACAAGCGGGCTAAGGTCTTATTGCCGGGAGTGGCAATCACCATGGGGATGGGTAGAGGGAGTACGTCCAGTTCATTGGTTTTCACAAAATCTTCAGAGACGAAGGAGTGTGTTGCTCCAGAGTCAAATAATATTACGACCGGTACGGAATTCACAGTAAACGTACCGAGCACGACTTCAGGAGCCTCCTAAGCTTCCTCCGCGCTGACGTGGTTGACGCGGGCGCGAACCGCCTGGTTGGGTGCCGCGCCTTGGGGCTGCTTGGGGTGAGGACACTGGTGTGCGTAGTGCCCTTCCTTGCGGCAGTTGAAGCAGACAACCGACCTCCCTTGGCGATCCTTCAAGATCGGGGCCTTGGCGGCTGGTGTCGGCTGAGCGGCCGGAGCTGGTGGAGCGAGGCGAGGATGCCCGACGTTGGATCCACCGGCGGCGTGAGGTGGCCTGTAGGCGGGCCGAGGCTGGTAGGCGGGCGTTGGTGGCGGAGGGACGAAGCAGGGCCTCTGAGAGTTCACCTGCTGGTGCTTGAAGGCGATCATCTTCCTCTTCTTGAGGTCCAGCCTGTTTTGCTCAGTCTCTTGGATGAGCGCTTTGTTAACTAGCCGTTGGAAGTCGGCGTAGTCGGTGGCGACGAGCTGGATGGACAGCTCATCCTTGAGTCCCCGGAGAAACTTGGCTTGGTGGAGGGCGTCGGTGCGTACTTCCTCCGGTGCGTAGCGGGCGAGGCGATTGAACTCATGGAGGTACTCCATGACGGTCCGGTTGCCTTGCTGCAGGTCGCGGAACTCCTGCTGTTTCACCGCGATGACACCGGCGGGGACGTGGGCGGCACGAAAGGCGATGGTGAATTCCGCCCAAGTCACCACGTGGTCCTCTGGCTGGGACTCACGATAGTTGTCCCACCATTCAGCGGCGGGACCCTGAAGCTGGTGAGTGGCGAAGGTCACTCGCTCCCGGTCGGTGCAGGGGAGGAGGTCAAGCTTCTTTCCGATGGTGCGAAGCCAATCTCCGGCCTCCATCGGGTTGGTGGTGCTTGAGAAAATGGGCGGGCGCACGCGCAGAAACTCCGAGAGTTGCGGAGTGGGTGCGGGTGCTGGTGCGCGAGGGACAGGTTCCCCGTTCTGCAGATGGTCCAACTGAGCCTGTTGGTTCTGCATCTGAGTGAGGAGAGCGGTGATCAGTTGGTTTTGATTCGCCATCATCTCCGCCAAGGTGGGGTGGTTGGCGGAGGGCGACCCAGACTGACGCGGGCCCGTTGCACCCCAGTTGGGTACAACACCCTCGGGCGCATCACGGCTTCCTCCTGCTCCGTTGTTGGAGCCGGTGTTCTGGTGATCGGCCATCTTCTGAATTCATTGGGTTATAAGGCAAAAAGATGACAACACAATTAACGAGAGTAGTTTATGCATATATAAATCAAGTGGTAAAATGTTTATTACAATCAAGATCTTATTCTACCCACAACACACTCGTCGTGGGTAGCACCACATACAAAATTAAGCTTTTATTAAAGTAGCGACTCCTAACGCCTACTCGCCACCGGAGGCGGTCTCCGTGCTCTCGGAACCACGAGTACGCGGCTCCGGAGGGATGGTGGGCTCGAGAAAATTCTCGATGATGGAGTCGGAGACGAGGCCGGGGCGTGGTGCAGGGGCGCTGGTGGAGGGTCTGGCGGGGGAGGGTCGTGGCAGGATCCTCTTGGGGTGAGGGAGGGGCTCACGGATGGGCTTCTTCTTCCTTGGAAGAAGAGGAACCATCTCCGCAATATCCTTCTGCAGTTGTATGATCTTGCACTGCAGCTCGCCGTTCTGTTGGATCAAGTTCTTCATTTCCTCACGAAGGAACTCAACCGCCTCATGGTGCTCGTCGGCGTCGAGCACCGCCTCGGTATGGAGATCGTCCATAGCCTGTAGAAGACGCGACTGCCGGGCCATGACCGGATCACGCACGGAGTGAACTCCGAGGTAGATGCTACGGTGGGTGCCGGGGGTGCGCTTCGGCACAAGCCGGAAGGACGAGTTCTGAAGACGATCATCGTAGATCATCCTCAACTCCATGAGGGCCTAGAGGGCGACTCGTTGGCAAGCGACGTCGAACGTCGGTCCTCCAAGTGCGGTGGTGTAGGGCGGCAGGTGTTCTCCGGAGCCGTGGACGGTGAGGGAGACGTCACAAGGCCCGACGAACTCATCGGGGTACACTCCTTGGAATTCGGGTTCGAAGAGGAACCCGAGGAAGGTGAGCATCATACGGAGCTCCCGGACGAAGCCCTCGTAATGGCGGCAGTAGCTGTGCACTTGGTATACTGGCATCTACAAAACAACAAGTTGAATAAAAGTGAGGAGAGGAACAAAGTTTATAAAGTAGATTTTCGAGAAATAATTTCCTGTGGCTAATGGCTAGGCGGGTCTGTTTGGCTTCCTACAGTCAAGTCGGCTCTGATACCATCTTGTAGCGCCCCGATTTAACGAAATCGGAACATTATTGAATTTCATAAGAAAAACAATAATACAAGAGGTTCATCATGCGACAACGTACATACGATAGTATTCATGGTACGCAGACCATATTTATTACATCAGGGTTTTGGTAAAAACAGTAATAAAGATAATTAAAATTCTGCATGACGAACATCTTCTTCAGGATCTTTCTTCTCGACTGGGTCGCTACTCCAGACCGTCTTCGTAGTAGGCATCCTCTGAGGTGTTCAACGGGTATGAGTACAAAAAGTACTCAACAAGCCACCGCAAATGCAAGTAATAATGCAGGATAATAAACAAGGATGGGTAATGGCTAACAGTGCGGAAAAGTACAGTTTCATTTATTGCATTTAGTGTAATCAATTTTATTGTGCGGAAACATAAACATGAACATCGATAACATCATCTAACTCGAGGGGTACAGTCAGCCCCACCTCGCTCAACAGTCCTTACATGTCAATCGATCATGCACATACATATTCAAAGTAATCTAACTGTGGGATGTCACGCAACCCGCCCTTGACCGTGGGCTCGGCTTTTCGAAAAGATTTAAGACTCTAATCAGAGATGTACTACTGTACCCACAAGGCACGCACTCATCCCAAACGAGATGACCCATACCACGGGAACTCGTGCCAAAACCTCAGCATGAAATGTTCCAAGCGATAACCACCCGCTCTAGGTTTCGCCGGCGCGCCGGGCCGCATCCCGGCTAACGTCGCACCCCCTTTTGCACCACATTGGTATAAGTCACCCGCAGGTGCAACTTGACCCATCTCCAAATGGTGGCGTCAGTTTGGAACAACCCATACCTTAGTTAGGACTTACCCACTAGACTTGTGGTTAGTACGTAAGTGTATTGCAACGGATCCCTCAGACCGGTCCTTATAGTGCCCCGGGTGCTACCGACCAATGCCCTAGCTTGCACCCGGAACCCACCATGCATTCACTCACAACCACAACTCCAACACCGACAGAATTCCATAGATAAGAAACAATGGGGATCATATAATAGAACCATGTGCTACGACTCATTTTTATCCTATAGCGATCGTGTCGATACATTGGACACTAACTAATAACATTTATCATATGGTGACAAGGAGTTTAGGCTAGAGAGCATGGCTTGGGTTGCACATCAAGGTCAGGGGATCCTAAATAAATATACTGTAAGGGTTCATTTGACTAATGCATATATAACCTATGTGTTTTAGCGATAGTTTAATCAAACATGGGTTCAATATGCTCAAGAGATTGGTTTGGTGACTTGCCTTGTTCAGCGAAAGGCGAGGGAGGGACTTCCGGGAAGTATTCCGGCTCCTCGGTGACGTCGTAGTCTTTTCAATATAATAAAGTAAAAATAAAAAGAACACAACATTCAATCAAACAATATAACATTACATGATAAGCACATAAGTTAAAGTTGGTTTGATTAAAAATAAAATAAATTCAATTGTTAAGGTTCTGTGATTTATTTCATAAATAAATTTTAAAGGAATTAAAAAGTTGTCCTTTTTAGAAAGGGGTGTTTAAATGTGATTATTGTCATATTAAGTCCTCAAATAAATTTGAAATGAAAAGTTCATGCTAATTTAATGGTTTTCAGTACATAGACAGAAAGGAAATAAATATAAATTTTTCTGAAGTTTAAATATTTGAATTTATATTTTAGCCCTAAAGGCATTTGAATATTCATTTGAATAAACATGAAATGTCCAAAACAAACCTACTGTTTTTATTGCATAAACATGTAGAGAATAATATTATGAATTTTCTGAAATTGGAATGGCAATTTTTAGAGTTCAAATGCGCCAGATATGAATTTTACAAGTTTTAAACCTTTTCTGGAATTTATTTTCAAATTTAAACCCTCTCGGGTCCATGGTGAGCCAGGCTCACGGTGAACCCGCGCACTGTGCGCGTGCGCCGGATCGATCTGGACCGTTGGATCCAGATCCAACGTGCGCGGGCGAGGCGGGGCGCTTAAGTGACAACGGACGACCAAGATTAAAACGCGCGAAAGGGTACCACGTGGACGCACGAGATCAATCGCGGGTTTTAAATGGAAATGAACGCGCGAGATTAAAACGTAACGCTTTGACCAGATCCGACGGTGCGGATTAGATCGCGTACGTGGGCTCACACACGCCATCCGATCGCGATCGCACGGTTGGGATCAGATCCGACACGGCACGGGTACGCGACCCGTGCCGATCGTCTTCTCCGGCGACGGCGAGCGGGCCAGCGGCCACGGCGAGCGACTAGGGCCCTATCTAAGCCTAGAAATGGAAAGAGGACACTACGGCGGTCACGACGGTACCTTAGGCGAGGCGAGGGGTCGACGCAGCGTGGCCGGCGGCGAGGGTAGACGCGTGGGTTCCTCGGGTACTCGACAGCGACGGTGATCCGGCGATCTCCTTGACCAGCGGAGGCGTGGCCGAGGTAGGGGACGTCCTTGCGGTTGCAGTGGTGCGGTCGGCGGGGACGAAGAAGGACTCTGGCTACGGCGAGCGACGGCTGAAGAGGGGGCGGCGGTGGTGCGCTAAAACTTGGGGTGAGGGTGTTCTGTGCGTTCTCGCAACATGTAAGCGTGGGGTGAAATACGGGTGGCCAAGGGGTTTAAATAGGGTCACTGGCGGGGGCAGAGGGGGCGCAATTGACGGTGGCCGAGGGTTAACGCGTTTAAACGCCGGCGAGGTTCGTGTGGCATGCAGATTCATCGAACCGGGACGCAATCGGGCTGGGTTTAATGGGGGAAACGGTCACCGGAGCGCGGGGGTTTGAATGCCGGGCTTAATTCGGGGGAAGGGGGTCGGGAGCGACGGATCCGAGGTGCATTATTGCGTCGGCCGGCGAGGGTGGGGGATTTGGGGGCGGATCTCGCGGAGACGAAGGATCCGACAGGTGGGGGCCACTGGCCAGCGGGCGCGAGCGAGCGAACGGGAGGACTGACGGGTGGGGCCACGGTATCGGGTGCGCGCACGAGGGAAAGCATTCGGCGCCGACAGGTGGGGTCATGCTGTCAGCCTAAGGCGCGCGGGGTAACGGGCTTGGCCGGCCGGGAGAGAGAGAAAGGAGGGAGGGGAGCCCATTACTGTTTCCAAGGTTTTCAGATTTAAAATAATTGCAGAAAATAGATTAAATATTTTAGGGCTACTTCCAAGCTTGGTAAAAATTCATAAAAATTCTCAAAAATATATTTTAGCCTTGGGAGTTTATACAAAAATTTTCAGCTCCTGGTTTGGTCATTAACTCTGTGGTGTAGTTCAAAAGGGTATAAAAAGGTATTAAAGGTATTTTTAGAAATATAAAATCCAGGAAATTGAATTAAATAATATTTTTATTGTTTTGGAAATTTGGGGTGTCACACGGGATGAGGAAGCTATGAAATCGGGTCGGCCCAATCCAGGTACTCGGTGCGAAGACGGTGGACGCTTTGTCAGTTTCAGCGCAAAACTGACAACCGATGATTATCCTTATTTAGGATTTTAATATTCAGTATTTGAGTCCACAATATATGTTATTCGAGTCAGTAGAATATTCTAAGGGCATTTTAGTAATTTCGAATTTTATTTTAGAGTAAGTGTAATTTACCCTAAGGGTAAATTAGTCTTTTCCATTTATTAGTGGGCTGCCTATAAATAGGCCCCAACCCCCTAGGATTAGGGTTGACTGTTATTTTTCCTGAGATCAATCTACAGTCCATCACAAGTTTTTTCCGGTGTTCGTTTTCCTTCCGCCGCCGGCGTGTTAATTCTCTTCAATCTGAAATCGTCGTCGCCTCATCTGTTTTCCACCGCCGATCGTGTTTCTCCTTCTTTCTTCGGCCAACAAATCGAGGTTGTAACGGTAGGGAACGGCTCGTGCATGCGCCTGACGACGCGAACAACAGGCAGCCGTCGCGTTGACAATTTTCTCTGTGCAGCGCTGCAGCGCGGGGCCCACACGCATAGCTACTGTAGGCTATTTCCAGCGCGTAGCTGCAGCCTGCGCCTAGCCGCTAGCTCGGCGGCCTGGTGACTTGCCGTGCTAGCCAAGGCGCTTGCCGTGTCAGCCGAGGCGCTAGTGCTGAATACCGTGCGTTCGGTAGCGCGAGCCCCACGACTTTCAATCACATCCCAGCGGGCAGCAGGAGTTGGCGCAGCATTGCAGTAGGGCCAGGCGAAGGTTCCAACGTTCGGCGGCAAGCTCCACGGCGCGGTCCACGGTGATTTCCTAGGCGCAGTCCACGGCACACGGAAGGGTAGATGCAGTTAAGTTTAATCTAATCTACTATTTTTCAGTAGTATTAATTAAATCAATAATTATCTATTTTTAATTAGCATGCAAATCTAGCCAGTAATTTCGTGGTTAATTTTATCTGCTAAAAATCTTATTAGTGTTCACATATTATTTATTTAAGTATTTTTAGTCCGTTCGAATAAAAAAATATTATTAGTCACATTAATATTTTTTATTCTTGATTTACGTGCAATATATCAGTTTTATTTCTGAATGATCTAGGATTTATTCTTTTGATTAGTATGTTAGTCTTTTGACTGCAATCTAAATTATTATTGGAATATTTAGGTATTTTTCCCTATGCCATTAAATATTTTTAGAACACATTTTTATTCACTGCAGTTATTCTATTTAGTTTAGTTTAGTTTAGTTTTAAATATCATTTTATTTAGGACGCTGGTCATTTTTAGGCTAGAAAACTTTAGTACATGTGATCTGGTTTGTTATAGTTATTTGTCTATCTAGGTGCGTTGTGTGTTGGGATTAGGTCATTGGTTTGTGAAAATTTTTTAGGCGCCCATTCAACCCCCCTCTAGTCGCTACTTTCGGTCCAATAAGTGGTATCAGAGCGAGGTTAGGGTTTTCCTATACCTTAACCGGTTCTAAACCTAGGTAGTGATCATGACTTCCTCTGGGAAGGTCCCATCTCTTGAAGCTTTTGGCTACACTTATTGAAAGACTCGCATGCGAGCCTATCTTATGAGCCAGAGCTCGGACACTTGAGATATTTGTGTTCACGCTTCTTTTACTATACTTCCTGTTGCTGAGCGTACTTCTCTTGATATAATTGCCCAGCATCAGAACAATAGCAAAGCGGTGAACATTTTATTTTCTGGTTTAGGTCCTAGTGAGTTTGAGCGTGTTAGCCATCTCGACACTGCTCGAGAGATCTGGGCTACCCTCCAGGCACACCATGAGGGCACAGCTCAGGTCAAGGCTAGGCTTTATCAGACCTACCGGTGTGAGTATGAGA
This sequence comes from Zizania palustris, assembly GCA_019279435.1. Classification (NCBI taxonomy): domain Eukaryota; kingdom Viridiplantae; phylum Streptophyta; class Magnoliopsida; order Poales; family Poaceae; genus Zizania; species Zizania palustris. The sequence goes on from JAAALK010000283.1 coordinate 57,247,162, forward strand.
ATTTCTCACAGAAGCCGGGTGAGACTGTTGAGGCTTTGTTTGGTTGTTTTCAGACGATCATTAATAAGCTTCGGGCCAACAAGACTGAGCGTGATCAGCTGGTCTCAGATCATGAACAAGCGCTCAAGGTTCTTCATACCTTGGACCCTAAGATCTGGGAGATCAAGGTTTCTTCTATCGTTGAAAGCGCTTCCTATGATACCTTGACTGTCGTAGAGTTTTTTAGTAAGCTCAAGGCCTCAGAGGTTGATATCTAGTTGAGATCAAATCTCACTGGTTCTGGATCAAAAACCCTGGCCCTTGCAACAGCTTCTGCTGATCCTACTGCTTTGAGTTGTACTGCGTTTTCTTTGATGTCTATCTTCGAGGATCAGCTTGATTCGCTAGGAGATGATGATCTGTGTTTGTTTAACAACCGGGTGCGTCGTGTCTATGATAAGCGTATGCTTAAAAGACACAACACAAAATCCAGATGCTTTGAGTGTGGTGATCTAGGTCATTTCATCGCCGACTGCCCCAAGCGGAAGAGTTACAAGAAGGAAACCAGCGGTAGCTCCTACGACTCTGGCAAGCATGACAACTCTACTTTCACAAAGGGCAAGCCCAAGACGAGATTCTTTCGAAAGGCTATGAAGGACTACAGGCGTGAGAACAAGATGCAGAACAAGGCCTTCTTCGCCGAGATGGAGAAAAGCTAGTCCAAGAGGTCATCGTCTTCCTCATCGTCTTCAAGTTCAAGTGATGAAGAGACCATGATCAAGAAGGGGAAGGACAGGGACAATCCGGTGGGTCTCTGCTTCATGGCCTTCGGGGACAAGCCGAAGAGTCGCTCGTGTCACAGCCGAAGACCCCACAAGAGCTTCTGCTCAATGGCTCTTGGGGATAAGGAAGAAAAGGGCTCCTCCGACAACTCCGACGATGACGACGATGAAAAGGTATCTTCCTATGAACAAGAAGTTATTAATTTACTAGAAGAGAACCGTCAGGAGTTGAAGTATCGGGAGAAACTGCTTAGAGGGGCTAAAAAGAGGATAGATGAGCTTGAGAGTGAGCTTGCCATGGCAAATGGTAAGATTGAGAGTTTGTCTTCTTCCCCTTGCTTGGGTGGTAGCAGTGAGTGCCCTAACCATGAGGTGTTGTTGTGTGACCTAACGACTCTGAAGTCCAGGTACACAGAGAGGGTAGATGAGAGAGACGCTTTGGCCACTGAGCTTGAAAGTGCTTAGCTGGAGCTGAAAGATGCTCATGCCACTGTCGTCGTGCCCTGTGTAGACTGCCTATCCCATTTAGCTAGTATAGTTGAGCTGAGAGCCAAGAGTGATGAGCAGGTGGGCGAGTTAGCTAGAGTGAGAGCTGAGCTGGAGCAGACTAAGCTAGAGCTTGAGACCTTGTCAGTTCCATCCACTGTTTGTGATAACTACTTGTCTCTGAGATTGGAGCTAATCAAGCTAAAATCCGAGAAGTCTGTCGAAGCTGATAGAGAGTGTGAGATCTGCTTGTCTTAGGTGGAGGTACTAGCTTCCTTGAGAGAGGAGCTAGGTGATGTTCAGAACGAGAATTTTTACCTCCGTCAGATCCTGAGTTGGATTAGTGCCAGAGAGCCATAACTTGGCATGATGATCCAGCAGTTCAAGAGGCAGGATGAGTTTGGGGTAGGTTACACCTATACCAAGGCTGATTTTGAGTGCCATTAGTCGTGCAGTGGAGTGGAGCAAGATGACTCCGGGACAGAGATATCCCAAGACTCACTCCACTGAGTATTTTCAGGTTAGTCAGCCCAAGGATGGAGTGTTCCAAGAACAATCTAAAGCTCCACCCAATAAGCAAATCTGGGTTCCAAAGCCTAAACCTCTCCACACTTCTCTTGACTCTTTACCTGAACCCTCTCACACCAAAGATACTACACCCAACACCACCAAGCCTAAGAATCCCAAGCCTCAACCACATCCCAAGAAGCCTACCTATCACTATGAGTTTTGTCAGAGAGACGGACATCTTGAGAAGTTTTGCTTTAGGAGGAAGCGGGTTAAAAGAGCAGAGAAAGCTCGAGGTGGGCAGGAGTAGTTCTACCAGCAGGGTGGTAGTCAGAGAGTCCCTCGATGTGGAGAGAGGCTAGATGCTAGGCCACATCGTGTAGGTGGTGGTAGAGAAGACGACTTTCATGACCGTGCTCCGGAGGGTGGTTTTCATTCCGGCAGAGCTCCAGGCCATTATGGATACAGTTTTGGACCTCATGGCCGTGATTTTAGGCAGAACAGAGGACCACGCTTTGAGCAGCGTTTTGGTCCAGACTCGTATGATTCCTTCTGCTTTCCTACTTATGAGCAGATGGCTCGACACTGGTTGTAACACCCCAAATTTTTAAAAGAATAAAAAATATTACTTAATCTAATTTCCTGAAATTTATTATTTTGAAAATACCTTTAATACCCTCCTTAGACTTTTTGAACTAGAACATACATGAAATGACCAAACCAGGGTCTAGAAAATTTTGTATATGATCCTAAGGCCAAATATATTTTTTGAGAATTTTTACAAATTTTTATCAACCTTGGAAGTAGCCCTAAGATTTTAATCTATTTTTTGGAATTGTTTTTATTTAGAAATATTTTAAAACAGTAATGGGCCACGCCCCTCCCGGTCGGCCCAGCCCGTTACTCTCGCCCGCCTCAGACTGATAGCCCGACCCCACCCGTCAGTGACCCCCCACCTCTCGCGCGTGCACCCGACACCCTGGCCCCACCTATCGGCGCCAACCGCCCTCCCTCGCGCCCGAGCCCGACCCCACCCGTCAGTCCCCTCGCTCGCATGCTCTCGCCCGCTGGCTAGTGGCCCCCCACCTGTCAGATCCGTCGTCCCCGCGAGATCTGCCCCCAAATCGCCCCCTCGCCGACGACGCCATAACTCGCCTCGGATCCGCTGCTCCCAACCCCTCCCCTCAAATTGAGCCCGCCATTACAACCCCCAGTCCACGACGACCGTTTCCCCCATTCAAATCCGACCGATTCGCATCTAGGTTCGATGAATCGTGTTCAACCCGAGCTCGCCAGCGTTTAAACGCGTTTACTCTCGGCCACCGTCAATTGCGCCCCCTCTGCCCCCGCCGATTGCCCTATTTAAACCCCCTGGTCGTCCGCATTGCACCCCTACGCTCACTCGTTGCGAGAACAAATAGAACGCCTTCACTTCGGTTTTTAGCGCACCACCGTCGCCCGTACTCCGGTCGCCCCTCACCATCGCCAGTAACCTCCTCCTCCCTAGCCAACCACACCGTCGTGACCGCAAGGACATCACCGACCTCGACCACCCCTCCATCGATGCCGAACCTCGCCGGAACGCCGTCGCCGACAAGGACCCGAAACCACCTCGCCGTCTACCCTCGTCGCCGGCCATGCCCCGTCGACCCTAGACCATCGCAAAGGTACCCCCGTGTTCCCCTAGGCGTACTCTTTCCATTTCTAGGCCTAGCTAGGACCGCCGTCACTCGCCGTGGCCTCTGGCCTGCTCGCCGTCGCCGGAGAAGACGACCGGCACAGGCTGAGTACCCGTGCCGTGTCGGATTCACGCGCAACCATGCGATCTGGATCCGACGGTGATGATTAAGTCCCTCGTGCGATTTAATCGGATCCGTTAGATCTCGGCGAAGGGGTACGTTCTAATCTGAGCCGTTCGCTAGATTTAAAATCCCGCACTTGATCTGAGCCGCACGATGCGTACCGCTTCGACGTTTTAATCTCAGCCGTCCACGTCAACTTAAACGCCCCGCCTCGCCCTCGCGCGTTGGATCTAGATCCAACGGTCCAGATCGATCCGGTGCACGCACACAGTGCGTGGGTTCACCGTGGGCCTGGCTCACCGTGGACCCGAGGCGATTTAAATTTAAAAATAAATTCCAGAAACTGTTTTAAACTTGTAAAATTCATATCTGGCGCATTTTAACTTCAAAAATTACCATTCCAATTTCAGAAAATTTGTAATAATATCCTCTACATGATAATGCAATAAAAACAATATGTTTACTTTGAATATTTCATTATTTAATAAAGTATTCAAATACCTTTAGGGTAAAATGTAAATTTGATTATTTAAATAGCAGCAAAGTTTATATTTATTCTTCCCTGTTAGAAGAGTGAAACCACTAAGTTTTCTCTGAACTTTTCATTTTAAATTATTTAGAAAACTTAAAATGAGATTATTCACATTTAAAACCCATCTTTTCAAAGGACAATATTTCATCATAAGTTCATTTTAAATTATTTATAAAATAAATTTCAGAAACTTAACAACTTGATTGCCTTTAAATTAAAACCAATTTTAACCTATGTGCTTGTTGTGTGGTTTTAGATTGTTTAAATTGAATGTTGTATTTATTTTCATTTTATTTATATTGGGAAGACTACGACGCCACCGAGGAGCCGGAATACTTCCAAGAAGTTCCTCCCTCTCCCCTCGCTGAACAAGGCAAGTCACCAAACCAATTTTTTGAGCATATTGAACCCATGTTTTATTAAACTATCGCTAAAACACATAGGATATACATGCATTAGTCAAATGAAACCCTTACAATATATTTATTTAGGATCCCCCGACCTTGATGTGCAACCCAAGCCATGCTCTCTAGCTTAAACTCCTTGTCACCATATGATTAATGTTATTAGCTAGTGTCCAATGTATTGACACAATTGCTATAGGATTAAAAATGAGTCGTAGTAACTTGGTTCTACTATATGATCCCCGTTATTCTCATCTTTGGAATTCTGTCGGTGTTGGAGTTGTGGTTGTGAGTGAATGCATGGTGGGTTCCGGGTGCAAGCTAGGGCATTGGTCGGTAGCACCCGGGGCACTATAAGGACCGGTCTGCGGGATCCGTTGCAATACATTTTCGTACTAACCACAAGTCTAATGGGTAAGTCCTAACTAAGGTATGGAGTGTTCCAAACCGAGGCCACCATTTGGAGATGGGTCAAGCAGCGCCTGCGGGTGGCTTGTACCAATGTGGCGCAAAAGGGGGTGCGACGTTAGCTGGGATGCGGCCCGGCGCGCCGGCGAAACCTAGAGCGGGTGGTTATCGCTTGGAGCATTTCATGCTGAGGTTTTGGCACGAGTTCCCATGGTATGTGAGAAACCAAGGGTGGTTTCGGTGTTTTGTGATGAGTGATTGACTGGATTTTACCCTCTGTTCGAAGGGTACCTCCGGAGGGGCTTCGGAGGTGGTACCTCCGAAGGGTGTTCGGAGGTGTGTCACCGAAGTGTGTTCGGTGTGTGTTTGCTTGCTGCAGCTGTTGCAGCGGAGTGTACCTGTCGGAGGGGTCCGACAGTACGCGATGACTGGGTTCGTACCGATGGCTTCGGTACTTTGGGCGGTACACCGGAGTGTGTGCCGAAGGTTGCTAACCCGGAGAGGTCTCCGGAGTACTGGATACACTTGTTTGCTTGTCTGTGGTGCGCAGGGACTTCGGAGGCGACGGACAGGGTTCGAGCCAGGTGAACTTGGGTCAAGCAGGTGGTTTGATGCCAAGGGAGCGGGGAGCTCCGTCACGGTGGCTGCGAAGGTGGTCCGGGTCGGTCCTCGGGTCGAGGCGTGCCAGGTGAAGGCAGAGAGTGCGGAGCGTGGCTCCGGCTGAAGGTACTCCGAGACAAAGTCCTCGGAGGTGAGGCACTTCGAAGGTACTCCGAATGGAGTGACTTCGGAGTTGGTGGACCAAGTCCTCTGCGGAGGCAAGGAGTTCGAAGTGTGCTCCGGAGGGAGACACTCGAAGGTGGCCCGACGAAGGTCTCAGAAGTCGAGGCGCATCGAAGGCATGGTCCGGGTGAGGCTCGTCGAGGAGTGTGCTCGGAGTGAGACACTGCGACGAAGTGCTCATGGAATGCTTCATGCGGAGGCCTTGGACGAAGGAGGGACTTCGAAGGGTGGTACTCCGAAGGTTGGGCTTCGGAGTGTGAAGGACTTCGGAGCAAGGCTAGCTCCGGAGTGAGGTTGACTTGAGGTGCTTCGGCCATGCATGGCTTCGGTACACGGACGGACGGTGTTCGAGCTCGGAGTAGCTGCGAAGCCGTGTTGATCCACTCCGGAGGTGGTGGTGCGAAGGCCCAAGGGCTTTGACGGCTTCGGCTCAAAACCGTCACTGTATCGGAGGTCTACTTCGGCGGAGCGAAGGCCAACAGGCTGCAGGCTTCTCGCCGAAGCTTCCGCACCCTCGCGTGCGAAGGGAGGTTCCAGAAGTCAACTCTGTAAAGGCTGACACTGTCTGTTCTGAAAAAGGCTGACACTGTCCCCTCTGCAGCTGACAAGAGAAGCCTCCAAAATAAAGGTGGACTACCTTTTGTACCCCTTAGTTCTGTAGAGACAAAATGAATGTAAACCCTAGGGGTAAAGTAGTCACTTCCTTAGGATGAATCCATGGGCTATAAATATGGGGGCTCGGTAGGTAACATTTAACACTTTGAGCATTTACTGTTGAGCTCCTGTAGCCACACTTCGATTGAATACATCCTGAGTTCATTTTCAGTGTTCCTTGTTCAAGCGGCGAAGCCCTGTTTGTCTTGTGCTTTTTGCTTGAGCTCGCGTTGCATACTTCGCTAGTTTAGTGCACCGAAGCCTGTTGAGGCGAAGGTTGTTTTTCGTGCGAGGTGTGTTTTGTCAGTGTGCTGTCGCTCTGTGTAACACGAGGCAAGACCTCGCTGATTACTAGCGAAGCCCTGGTTGTTTCCCGTTTTGCTTCTTGTGTCGAAGCCCTTAGCGAAGTCCGTTGTGTGTGCGTGTAGACCTTCGGGTACGAAGCCCAGCACCCGTTGCTGTCGCCAAGTACTTGGTCGAAGTCCTCAGAGGGCTGTCCACTCTTGCAAAGGGTGACGTGCGAAGTCTGCTCGAAGCACCTCGTGTGCGGAGCCTGCACTGACTTAGCAGAGTAGATTTTCGAGGGTTGTAAGTGGAGCGAAGTCTTCTTGGCTTCGAACTTTTGCCTCTCCGAAGCCTGTGTTCGAAGGTGTCGAAGTACCTCCGAACCAGACCTTCGAAGGTTGTGTTCGAAGCCTGTTCCGCAGAAGACAGAACAGAACCGAAGGCTAAGTTTTTAGCCCGAAATTTTAAAAGCTCCCATTCACCCCCCCTCTGGTCGCCGTTTCCGGTCCAACAATTGGTATCAGAGCGGGTTAAGATCACCAGTTGACCTTAACCGGTTTTGTGATCTGTTGGCGACATGGATAGAGGCAGTAAAATTCCTCTGTTCGATGGGACAGATTTTGCATACTGGAAGGTGCGCATGGAGGCTTACTTGTTAAGCCAAGGAAATGCAATTTGGGAGATTGTGGACTCACAATACTCCATCCCTGATACCCGCACCACTCAAACCGAAAAAGATCAATATATTGCCAACTCGAAGGCAAGGAACATACTGTTCATTGGTTTGAGTCGGAGTGAGTTTGATAGGGTGCAGCACCTTAGGACTGCTAGGGAAATTTGGACAACGCTCACTATTTATCATGAGGGCTCTACCCAGATTAAGGCCAGGCGCCAAAGCACCTACAACCAACAGTATCAGCTGTTTGTGCAGGCACCTGGTGAATCTATAGATGCCATGTTTTCTCGCTTTGACGCGATAGTGAGTAACTTGCGATCCAACGGGACGCTTGCTTACAGTGATCATGATAGGGCTATCAAGCTTCTCTATGCTCTTGACCGTAGCATATGGGAGGTGAAGATATCCAGCATTGAGGAGTCCACAGGCTATGACTCTCTAACCTGTGATGAACTCTTTAGCAAGCTGAAGTCCACAGAGATTGCCAAGGCATCTCTTGCAGTGCACAGAAGCTCTTTGCCACAGCCATTGGCATTGGTTTCTAGCACTAGCCGTGGCACCACTGCAGAACCAAGCACGTCAGGCACTTGTGTTCTTGCAGATGGTTTTGCTTTGTCCTCCCTGGTCTCCGTCACAAAGGAGCAGGTGGATACTCTAGCAGATGACGAGCTTGCTCTCATTGCCCGGAGGTTCACCCGCTTTCATCATGAGAGACGGGATCAGAGGAGAAGTGGTTTTAGTGGCTGCTATGAATGTGGCGACACCTCTCACATAAAGGCCAATTGCCCCAAGGTCAAAAAGAGAGATGAGAGTGACCGCCCCAAATTCCACAAAAAGGAGAGGAAGCCCTTTGTGAAGGGCAAGCGCGGCAAGATGGCTAAGAAAGTAGCCAAGGCCGCTTCCAGAGCCTTTGTTGCTGCTCTCAGCGACATCGACACATCCTCAACTGAGGAGTCGAGCTCTGAGGAGGAGGAGTCCCCAAGGAAGGAGGACAAGAAGGACAAGAAGGGACGTGACTTCACCGGCCTTTGCTTCATGGCCGACAGCGATCACAGCGGCGATGAGCTTGACTCATCTGAGGTAAACCTATCATCTGACCAGCTACTAATTAAATTAGATGAGCTGAATGAAGTAGTGCTAGGTCAGGATAGATTACTTGTGCAAGCCGCTAGAGAAAGAAAAGACCTTAGACTTAGGCTAGAAAATGTTTCTACTGAATATGCCATGCTTAAGTCTAAGTATGATGATGCTGAATGTGAGTCTTGTTCTGTTGTCATGGGTGAGGTTGCTCAGTTGCGTTCTGTACATGCTCAAACTCTTTCTGAGCTTGAGACTGCACAGAAGCAGCTTTTGGAGGTGGATTCTAGACCTCTTGATATTATTGATTGCATGAACTGCTCTTTATTACGCGATAGCATTTCTTTACGTGATAAGCATGTTCATGATTTAGAGGCTAGATTGGAGAGGGCCGGTAGTTCTAAGGATGTGCAACCTGTTTGTGACACTTGCATTACCCTTAAGGACCAGCTAGGCACTGTTAGAGAGCGGGCTGAAAACCTCATGTCCGAAAATGAATACCTTCTTTCTGTGGTGAATAAATGCACTGAAGGGAAGGGTAGGATGGATTTGCTCTTGGCCAAGACCAAGTTGTGTGCTGACAGAGCCGGGGTAGCTCTAGGTTTGGGTTTTGAGAGGATAGCTTCAGACAGTAAATCCAAAACTGTTTTCACCTCTCCCACCACCCTAGAGAAAGAGAGAGCTCTGTTGGACACCCCTCCAGCCAAAAAGCCTACCCATCCACCAAAGAAAACCACACCTCCTATCAAGAAAAATCCTCCCAAGAAAACCACTCAAAAGAAACCCAAGGAGCCTGTGAGAGTTGCTCCTGTGACCCATGAGAGTGCCCCCAGGAGAGTGTTTCATTGTTCTTATTGTCAGCGGGCGGGTCATTTGATTGGTTTCTGTTTCCGTCGCATCAAGGATGAGCGACGTGCACAGGCGATGAGCTATCAGGACATGCATTACCCATCTTTAGGTATGCATGAGTCTGAGTATTACTCTCGTCCTGTTTTCGAGGCTCCTCGTGCTTCTCGGAGAGGTTTTGCTCCTCGAGGTGTTCACCATGTTCCATATGGTGGTAGACCTCGGGCGAGTAGCTTTGTACCTCGTCAGAGTAGGAGACCTCGACATGCTTTGCGTTCTTTGCATGTAGGTAGACCTCGCACTTTGCATCATTCTGATTATTATGTGCGTAGACCGTCTACTTTTACTGTGCCTACTACTCGTGTCACTCAGTGCTGGATGCCTCGTCATTATTTTACTCACCCCAGCACTGAGCGATCGAGGCGTTCTTATCATGTGTAGGCGACAGGTCGAGGCTTGGAGGGCACGTGGATCATGGACTCCGGTTGTTCGCGCCACATGACCGGAGATGCAAACTGGTTCTCCAGCCTCACAACAACCAAGCAAAGGGAACATATCACCTTCGGAAACAATCGAAGGAGTAGAGTGAAAGGTAAAGGTGTGGTAAGAATTAATTCGAACTTCACTCTCAAAGATGTTGCTTTGGTTGAGAACCTGGGATACAATTTGTTGTCTGTATCTCAGTTGCTAGATGAGGGCTTCGAAGTGCGATTTCATCGCGATACTTCGCAAGTGCTCAATTCTGATGGCGTTGTGGTGTGTAAGATCTTTAGAGTTGGGAGAGTTTTTGGAGCTGATTTTTCAGAGTCGTCTGGTTCTTCTCATTGTCTTGTTGCACATTCGACTTCTGAGCTTTGGAAGTGGCATAGGAGACTAGGGCATATGAGCTTTGAGTTGCTCGCTCGTCTGAGCGCCCTAGGTTTGATCCGAGGATTGCCCAAGCTCAAGTTTGAGAAGAATTTAGTTTGCGCTCCTTGTCGACATGGAAAAATGATTGCCGCTTCGCATTCGCCAGTCACCACAGTGATGACTGAACAGCCCGGAGAACTTCTCCATATGGACACTGTAGGTCCTTCTCGGGTTAGTTCTTTAGGCGGCAAGTGGTATGTACCTGTTATTGTCGACGATTTCTCTCGCTACTCTTGGGTCTTCTTTCTTGCCAGCAAGGATGAAGTGTTTTCACACTTTCGGAGCTTGGCTTTGAGACTTTTCACTGAACTCCCTGGTGCATTAAAATTCATTCGAAGCGATAATGGCACCGAGTTCAAAAATAGTCTCTTTGTTGACTTTTGCATGGAGCATGGCATAGAACATCAATTCTCTGCTCCGCGGGTTCCTCAACAGAACGGTGTTGTTGAGAGGAAAAACCGCACTTTGGTTGAGATGGCTAGGACGATGCTTGATGAGCATAGGACTCCTAGAAAATTCTGGGCTGAGGCCATGAACACAGCATGTTACATCTCAAACCGAATTTTCTTGCGCTCAATTTTGAACTTGACATCTTATGAGCTGCGTTTTGGGAGACAGCCCAAGGTTACTCATCTTCGAGTTTTTGGCTGTCGCTGCTTTATCCTAAAACGTGGTAACTTGGATAAATTTGAGTCGCGATCTTCCGACGGGATCTTTTTGGGTTATACTACTCATGGTCATTCTTATCGTGTTTATAACTTGGAAACTAACACTGTCATCGAGTCATGTGATGTGACTTTTGATGAATCAACCCCCTCTGTTAGTTCTGCTTTTGAACAGGCAAATGAACACGACATGGAACAGACCTTATTCGAAGACGAAGATCCCGGAGAATTCGAGGATGAACCCCTACTACCCTCGACATCAACCCCCGAAGCTGACCCCGCTTCAACTACTTCGGCACGAGGTCCCGAAGCGACTACCTCAACATCGGTCATCTTGGACCACTCCAACGCACAAGTTGAGGGGGAGACTGCATCCCGCCGCGAGGCTCCACATCATGTTCAAAGGATGCACCCTCCCGAGCAGATCATTGGTGAGCTTGATCAAAGGGTAACACGTTCTCACGCTCATTTTACTAATGCTGCTTTTGTTGCTTCTTTCGAGCCCTTAGATGTTAGTCATGCACTTTCTGATTCTAGTTGGATCAATGCCATGCATGAGGAACTTGAGAATTTTGAAAGAAACCAAGTCTGGACTTTAGTTGATCCTCCACCTAATGTTCATTTCATAGGAACAAAATGGATTTTCAAAAATAAACAAGGGGAGGATGGGACAATTGTTAGAAATAAGGCTAGACTAGTAGCTCAGGGCTTTTCTCAACTAGAAGGGATTGATTTTACTGAAACTTTTGCACCTGTTGCTCGCCTTGAGGCCATTAGGATCTTGCTTGCCTTTGCGACATCCCGGGGATTCAAACTCTATCAAATGGATGTCAAAAGTGCTTTTCTTAATGGCTTCATAGGTGAAGATGTTTATGTAAAACAACCCCCTGGTTTTGAAAACCCCAAGTACCCACATAAAGTCCTTAAAACTTCATAAGGCTCTTTATGGACTCAAGCAGGCCCCTCGGGCGTGGTATGATAGACTTAAGTCTTTTCTGCTTGAGCGAGGGTATCTGATGGGCTCTGTTGATAAAACTTTGTTTACTCTCAAGCATGGCAAAGATTTCCTCCTAGTTCAGATTTATGTGGATGATATCATCTTTGGTGGCTCTTCTCATGCTCTAGTTGCCGAGTTTGCAGATACCATGAGCAGGGAATTTGAAATGTCGATGATGGGTGAACTCACCTTTTTCCTTGGTTTGCAAATCAAGCAAAGCAAACAAGGTACTTTTGTCCACCAGACAAAGTACACCAAGGACCTGCTCAAGAAATTCGACATGTCCGATGCGAAGCCCCTCGCCACTCCAATGGCTACATCTGTAGCATTGGACCCTGACGAAGATGGAGAAGCTGTAGATCAGAAGGAGTTCCGGAGCATGATCGGCTCCCTCCTCTACTTGACTGCCACGAGGCCGGACATACACTTCGCAGTATGTCTGTGCGCTCGTTTTCAGGCTTCACCACGAGCTTCGCACCGCCAAGCGGTAAAGCGCATCTTAAGGTATCTCAAACACACCCTTGAATTTGGCATATGGTATTCATCGTCTTCATCTTTATGTCTTAGAGGCTATTCTGATGCGGATTTTGCTGGGTGTAGAATTGATAGGAAGAGTACCTCTGGTACTTGTCATTTTCTGGGTACGTCTCTGGTTTGCTGGTCTTCCCGCAAACAGTCTAGTGTTGCACAATCGACGGCGGAAGCCGAATATGTTGCTGCAGCTAGCTGTTGCTCTCAGATTTTGTGGATGGTTTCCACTTTGCGGGATTTCGGGTTAGATTATAAGAGTGTTCCACTTTTCTGTGATAACACTAGTGCCATTTGTATTGCAAACAACCCGGTTCAGCACTCCAGAACCAAACACATTGATGTACGGTATCATTTTCTCAGAGATCACAATGAGAAGGGTGATATTGAACTTCAATATGTTGATACCCAACACCAGCTTGCCGACATTTTTACAAAACCCCTCGATGCTTCTAGATTTGCTTACTTGCGTGGGGAACTTGGCATTTGTCATCCTTACGGCATTTTGTGAGGGGGAGCTGATTTTAATTGTCTTGCATATGCTCATTATGTGTGGAATTGCACTTACATCTTTTGCTATTATATGCCGGCTTTTACTTCAAAGAAATCATGTCAGCTCAGCTCTATGAAATATGTCTGGAACATTGATTGTGCATGATGTTTATTTTCTAAAAATCAAAACTTGCTCACCGCATAATCTTGTATCTAGCTTGTTTAGGGTGGACTGCTTTTAGCTATCTTTTATCTACTTGACAGCAAGACACTGTTCCTTGGATGCTAAAATTTGCAACTTGAAAAATATGTTCTTTATTCATGGATATTCTTCAAGATAATTGAATCAAAATCCAAAATCCATGCTTTGCCTGGTTTAAATGAAAAGATCCAGGAGGGTTTGTTTGTCGCACTACTCTATTCTAGACTGCTCACCATTGCATCTTGGTCTGAACTGGGATAGTGTAGTGTATGCCAAAATCACCGCCTTAAGCTTCAGATGGCTTTCTTGCCTAGGCTTGGCTTGATTGGAAAGTATAAGGTGGACAAACAAATAACCCCTGGCATTAAGAAAAGAACAACAAAATTAATTAATCATCAAGTTTGCTTTCACAGCTCCTTTTGAACAAGACTTGTCTGTCTAGGGTAGAACTTGTTAGCTTTGCGCAGTCCTTGCCTTCACATGTCTAGCTGCTTTGATTAAGTGGTGATGCTTTTACTTCAAAATGACAAAATCACATGCCATCATCTTGTTTCACAGATTGTTAAATTGAGCTGAGCACATGATCCTTCGTTTTAATGTTGGCATATTTTTGCATTATATGTCTTTGCAATTCTCTTCATTTCGAAGCTTTGCATCTTTTGACTGCTCCTTGATGCTTGCATTGCCAAAGGGGGAGAGATTTTGCTATATTCTCTACTGCAAGAAGGCATATATTCTCTACTGCAAGAAGGCATAATTTTTAAAGGGGGGAGAGATTTTTGACATAAAGGGGGAGAAAAATTTGCTCAACTCAGGGGGAGTTTTATCAAAGGGAGATTTGCCGAAGGGGCTTTTACTCTTTTGAGAAAGGGGGAGAAAAATTCTTTTATCAAGTGACATGCTTTGGCTCTTTTTGAGTTTTTATGGTCACTTGTGTGCTGAAAATTTTTACATTTTCTTGAACTTCAATTTGGTTGTCAATGCACTCATCAAGGGGGAGATTGAGAAACCAAGGGTGGTTTCGGTGTTTTGTGATGAGTGATTGACTGGATTTTACCCTCTGTTCGAAGGGTACCTCCGGAGGGGCTTCGGAGGTGGTACCTCCGAAGGGTGTTCGGAGGTGTGTCACCGAAGTGTGTTCGGTGTGTGTTTGCTTGCTGCAGCTGTTGCAGCGGAGTGTACCTGTCGGAGGGGTCCGACAGTACGCGATGACTGGGTTCGTACCGATGGCTTCGGTACTTTGGGCGGTACACCGGAGTGTGTGCCGAAGGTTGCTAACCCGGAGAGGTCTCCGGAGTACTGGATACACTTGTTTGCTTGTCTGTGGTGCGCAGGGACTTCGGAGGCGACGGACAGGGTTCGAGCCAGGTGAACTTGGGTCAAGCAGGTGGTTTGATGCCAAGGGAGCGGGGAGCTCCGTCACGGTGGCTGCGAAGGTGGTCCGGGTCGGTCCTCGGGTCGAGGCGTGCCAGGTGAAGGCAGAGAGTGCGGAGCGTGGCTCCGGCTGAAGGTACTCCGAGACAAAGTCCTCGGAGGTGAGGCACTTCGAAGGTACTCCGAATGGAGTGACTTCGGAGTTGGTGGACCAAGTCCTCTGCGGAGGCAAGGAGTTCGAAGTGTGCTCCGGAGGGAGACACTCGAAGGTGGCCCGACGAAGGTCTCAGAAGTCGAGGCGCATCGAAGGCATGGTCCGGGTGAGGCTCGTCGAGGAGTGTGCTCGGAGTGAGACACTGCGACGAAGTGCTCATGGAATGCTTCATGCGGAGGCCTTGGACGAAGGAGGGACTTCGAAGGGTGGTACTCCGAAGGTTGGGCTTCGGAGTGTGAAGGACTTCGGAGCAAGGCTAGCTCCGGAGTGAGGTTGACTTGAGGTGCTTCGGCCATGCATGGCTTCGGTACACGGACGGACGGTGTTCGAGCTCGGAGTAGCTGCGAAGCCGTGTTGATCCACTCCGGAGGTGGTGGTGCGAAGGCCCAAGGGCTTTGACGGCTTCGGCTCAAAACCGTCACTGTATCGGAGGTCTACTTCGGCGGAGCGAAGGCCAACAGGCTGCAGGCTTCTCGCCGAAGCTTCCGCACCCTCGCGTGCGAAGGGAGGTTCCAGAAGTCAACTCTGTAAAGGCTGACACTGTCTGTTCTGAAAAAGGCTGACACTGTCCCCTCTGCAGCTGACAAGAGAAGCCTCCAAAATAAAGGTGGACTACCTTTTGTACCCCTTAGTTCTGTAGAGACAAAATGAATGTAAACCCTAGGGGTAAAGTAGTCACTTCCTTAGGATGAATCCATGGGCTATAAATATGGGGGCTCGGTAGGTAACATTTAACACTTTGAGCATTTACTGTTGAGCTCCTGTAGCCACACTTCGATTGAATACATCCTGAGTTCATTTTCAGTGTTCCTTGTTCAAGCGGCGAAGCCCTGTTTGTCTTGTGCTTTTTGCTTGAGCTCGCGTTGCATACTTCGCTAGTTTAGTGCACCGAAGCCTGTTGAGGCGAAGGTTGTTTTTCGTGCGAGGTGTGTTTTGTCAGTGTGCTGTCGCTCTGTGTAACACGAGGCAAGACCTCGCTGATTACTAGCGAAGCCCTGGTTGTTTCCCGTTTTGCTTCTTGTGTCGAAGCCCTTAGCGAAGTCCGTTGTGTGTGCGTGTAGACCTTCGGGTACGAAGCCCAGCACCCGTTGCTGTCGCCAAGTACTTGGTCGAAGTCCTCAGAGGGCTGTCCACTCTTGCAAAGGGTGACGTGCGAAGTCTGCTCGAAGCACCTCGTGTGCGGAGCCTGCACTGACTTAGCAGAGTAGATTTTCGAGGGTTGTAAGTGGAGCGAAGTCTTCTTGGCTTCGAACTTTTGCCTCTCCGAAGCCTGTGTTCGAAGGTGTCGAAGTACCTCCGAACCAGACCTTCGAAGGTTGTGTTCGAAGCCTGTTCCGCAGAAGACAGAACAGAACCGAAGGCTAAGTTTTTAGCCCGAAATTTTAAAAGCTCCCATTCACCCCCCCTCTGGTCGCCGTTTCCGGTCCAACAGTATGGGTCATCTCGTTTGGGATGAGTGCGTGCCTTGTGGGTACAGTAGTACATCTCTGATCAGAGTCTTAAATCTTTTCGAAAAGCCGAGCCCACGGTCAAGGGCGGGTTGCGTGACATCCCATAGTTAGATTACTTTGAATATGTATGTACATGATGGTTTGACATGTAAGGACTGTTGTGCGAGGAGGTAAAATGTACTCCTCGAGTTAGAAGATGTTATTGTGGTTCATGTTTACATTTCCGCATGATTAAATTTGACTACACTAATTGCAACAACTGAAAATGTACTTTTCTGCACTGCTAGCCATTACTCCTTCCTTTGTTATTACATTGCATTATTACTTGCATTTGCGGTGGCTTGTTGAGTACTTTTTGTACTCATACCCGTTGAACACCACATAGGATGCCTACTATGAAGACGGTCTGGAGTAGCGACCCAGTCAAGCAAAGATCCTGAAGAAAACATTCGTCATGCATTTTTATTACCTTTATTACTATTTTTATTAAAATTCTGATGTAATAAATATGGTCTGCGTACCATGAATACTGTCGTATGTACGATTGTCGCATGATGAACCTCTTGTATTATTGTTTTTCTATGGAAATTCAATAATGTCTCGATTTCGGTAAGTCGGGGCGCCACACTGGTTTAGCTCCTTTTCTAAACCTGGCGTCAGACCGTTTGCTCCCACTCATGACCATTGATCTTACAAGATCGAGGACTGGAGGACGTGTGGATCATGGATACAGGATGTTCTCGCCACATGTTGGGACACCGCAGATGGTTCTCCAGCCTCACTCTCCCGAGCTCCAAGGAATACATTACTTTTGGGAACAGTGGTCAAGGGAAGGTACAAGGTATTGGGTCGATTCACATCTCTGATTATTTCTCTTTGAAGAATGTTGCTTTGGTTGGAAACTTAAATTTTAATTTAATCTCTGTTTCGCAACTTCTTGAGGATGGTTTAGAGGTTCGCTTTAAGAAGGGCATGTATTCTGTTGTTGATTCTAGAGGATCTTTAGTTTGCTGGATCTTACCTTTCGGTAAGGTTTTTCGTATTGATTTCTCTAGTTCTTCTAGCCCTTCTCTCTGTCTGATTGCTGGATCCTCCTCTGAGCTCTGGAAGTGGCATAGGAGGTTAGGCCATTTGAGCTTTGATCTGCTTGTCAGATTGAGTTCTATGGACCTTATCCGAGGATTGCCCAAGCTTAAGATGGAGAAGGATCTAGTTTGCCATCCCTGTCATCATGGGAAAATGGTTGCCGCTTCTCACGCACCTGTGACTCAGGTGATCACTTCGTACCCGGGAGAGCTGTTACACATGGATACAGTTGGTCCAGCTCGAGTGCGCTCAGTCGGTGGGAAGTGGTACGCGCTTGTGATAGTTGACGATTTTTCTCGATTCTCGTGGGTTTACTTTCTAGAGTCTAAGGATGAGGCTTTTCAGTTTGTACATGACCTGATTTTGAAGCTGAAGAACGAGAACAATGGTCGAATGCGAGCAATTTGTTTGGACAACGGCTCTGAGTTTAAGAACTCTTAGTTCATCAGCTTCTGTAGTGATCAGGGTCTTGATCATCAGTTCTCTACCCCTTACACTCCCCCACAGAACAACGTTGTGGAACGAAAGAACCGCACGCTAGTCGAGATGGCTAGGATGATGCTCGATGAGCATAGGACTCCTAGGCGCTTTTGGGCTGAAGCCATGAACACAGCTTGCTATCTAGCCAACCGCATTTTTCTTAGAGCTTACTTAGGTAAGATGTCATATGAGTTGCAGTTTGGTAGACAGCCAAAGGTGATTCACTTGCGAGCGTTTGGATGCAAGTGCTTTGTGCTCAAGAAGGGAGGGCATTTGGACAAGTTTGAGTCTCATTGCTGGGATGAAGTTTTTCTTGGTTATGCTTTGCATTCTCGAGGCTTTCGTGTTTGGAACCTAGATTCTCAACTGCTTGTCGAGACTTGTGAGGATTCTTTTTATGAGTCCATGCCTTCGCTGACTCCTTCTTTTGAGCTTTCTGGAGATGATGAGCTTGGAGAGTCCGTCTTCGAGGAAGATGATGATACTCCTGCTGTTGATGAGGGTGGGCCCTCTACACAGCCTGCAGACCCCACACCTTTTGAGACTTCGACTGAGGACGAGGACGGACCTCTGATCACTCCGTCTACTTCGATCGAGCCCCCTCAGCCGAGTCCAGAGGTGCTAGTTGCTGACTCTAGTGAGGTGACTTTAGATCACCTAAGATCCCGATCAGTTCAGCGTGATCACCCTTCAGAGCTCATCATCGGTGATCTTACTGAGAGATCCTTGCGTTCTTCTGTTGGTTCTCTTGTTGTGTTTGCTGAGTCTGCGTTTGTCTCCAATTTTGAGCCCAGAGACGTTTCTCATGCTCTTTCTGATTCAAATTGGATAAACACCATGCAAGAAGAGCTTGAAAATTTTGTTCGTAATCGGGTTTGGACACTGGTTGAGCTGCCACCTGGATGCAACACCATAGGCACCAAGTGGGTGTTTAAGAACAAATAAGGTGAAGATGGGGTTGCGGTGTGCAACAAAGCTCGACTAGTTGCACAGGGTTTTTGCCAGAAAGAAGGTATTGATTTTGAGGAGACCTTTGCCCCTGTTGCCCGTCTTGAGTCCATTCGTATTCTTTTGGCCTTTGCTGCCTCTAAAGGTTTTAAGCTTTTTCAAATGGATGTCAAGAGTGCTTTTCTGAATGGGTATATAGAGGAGGAAGTCTATGTTAAGCAGCCCCCGGTTTTGAGAACCCTAAGTTTCCTCGACATGTTTTCAAGTTGTAGAAGGCTTTATACGGTCTGAAGCAAGCCCCCAGGACTTGGTATGACCGCCTTAAGCAGTTTTTGTTGCGAAACGGTTTTGTAATGGGTTCTGTGGACAAATCTATTTTCTTGCTCAGAGTTGGTTTAGACTTTGCTCAGATTTACATGGACGATATTATTTTTGGTGGTTCTACTAATGAGCTTGTGTCCAAGTTTTCTGAGCAGATGCACAACGAGTTTGAGATGAGTCTCATGGGTGAGCTCAAGTACTTCTTAGGGCTCCAGATCAAGCAGACCAAGGACGGTATTTTCATCCACCAGGGTAAGTACACATGGGACATGCTGAAGAAGTTTGACTTTGGTGGAGAGCTAAAGCCTCAGATGACCCCAATGGGTACATCTAGAGGCCTGGACAAGGACGAGAATGGCGTCAAGGTCAACAAGAGAGAGTATCGAGGGATGATCGGATCGTTGCTATACTTGATTGTGACGAGACCGGACATTAAGTTTGTCGTGGGTGTGTGCGCGTGTTTTCAGTCTTCACCACGCGCATCTCACCGGCAGGCTGTCAAGCGTATTTTCAGGTACCTTACTTTTGCTCCTGATCTAGGTCTTTATTATTCTACATCATCGTCTCTTGAGTTATCTAGTTTTTCGGACGCTAATTTTGGTGGGTGTCGGCTGAATCGCAAGTCGACTTCTGGTACTTGCCAGCTTCTTGGTTCTTCGCTTGTATCATGGTCTTCTCGAAAACAATCTGGAGTTGTGCTTTCTACTACTGAGGCTGAGTATGTAGCTGCTGCTCACAGTTGGTTTGGATTATTTCTACTTTGCTGGATTTTGGGTTGTTCTTCCCTCCCAGAGTTCCTTTTTTTGTGATAGCACTAGTGCAATTAGTGTAGGGAAAAACTCATGTCTTCATTCAAAAACCAAACATATTGATGTGTGTTTTCATTTTTTGAGGGATCAATATGAGAAAGGGGTCATTGATCTTGTTCATGTTGATACTGAGAAACCAAGGGTTGGTTTCGGTGTCTGTGATGAGTGATTGACAGATTTTACCCTCTGATTCGAAGGGGTCCCTCCGAAGGGGTTCGGAGGTTGGTTCTCCGAAGGTGTTCGGAGGCTGTTTCACCGAAGGGTTCGGTGGGCTCTGGTTGCTGCAGCTGTTACAGCGGAGTGTGCCTGTCGGAGGGGTCCGACAGTACACGATGATTGGCTGTACCGAAGGTTTCGGTACTTTAGGCGGTACACCGGAGTGTGTGCCGGAGGTTGTTCACTCGGAGAGGTCTCCGGAGTACTGGATACACTTGTTTGTTTGTCTGTGGTGCACAGGGGACTTCGGAGGCGACGGACGGTTCGTAGCAAGTGAACCTGGGTCAAGCGGGAGGCTTGATGCCAGGGGAGCGGGGAGCTCCGTCACGAAGGCTGCGAAGGGGTCGAGGTCGGACCTTGGGTCGAGGTGCGCCAGGAGAAGGCAGTAAGTGAGGAGCGTGGCTCCGGGTGAAGGTACCCCGAGACAAAGTCCTCGGAGGTGAGGCACTTCGAAGGGTACTCCGAATAGAGTGACTTCGGAGTATGGTGGATCGAGTCCTCAGCAATGAGGCAAGGTGTTCGAAGTGTGCTCCGAAGGGAGACACTCGAAGGTATACCCGACGAAGGTCTCAAAAGTCGAGGTGCATCGAAGGCATGGTCCGGGTGAGGCTCGTCGAGGAGTGTGCTCGGGGAGAGACACTACGACGAAGTGCTCATGGAATGCTTCATGCGGAGGCCTTAGACGAAGGAGGGACTTCGAAGGGTGGTACTCCGAAGGTGGGGCTTCGGAGTGCGGCTGGCTTCGGAGCAAGGCTGGCTCCGGAGTGAGGTGGACTTGAGGTACTTCGGCCATGCATGGCTTCGGTACACGGACTGACGGAGTTCGAGCTGGGAGAAGCTGCGAAGCCGTGGTGGTCCACTCCGAAGGTGTTGGTGCGAAGGCCCAAGGGCTTTGACGGCTTCGGCTCAAAACCGTCACTGTATCGAAGGCTGACTTCGGTGAAGTGAAGGCCGTTAGGCTCAAGGCTTCTCACGGAAGCTACCGCACCCCTCGCGTGCGAAGGGGGGCTTTAGTAGGGTCCAAGACTGTAAAGGCTGACAGTGTCGGCTCTGTAAAAAGCTGACGCTGTCTCCTCTGCAAAGCTGACAGAGAAGCCTCCAAATAAAGTAGACTACCTTTTGTACCCCTCTGTTCTGATGAGACAAAACCGATGTAAACCCTATGGGTAAAGTAGTCAATTCACATGGGTGAATAGTGGCTATAAATAGTGGAGGCTGGGTAGGTCACATTTAACACTTTGAGCATTCATTGTAGAACTCCTGTGCTAGCCACCACACTCTGTATTCATCCTGTGAGTTCAATTTTTGTGTTCCTTGTTCAAGCATCGAAGTCTTGATTCTGTGTTCATTTTCTGCTTGAGCTTGTTTGCATACATCGCTGCATGCTTCGATCGTTTGTGTGTCACTTCGAGTGACTTGAGGCAGTGCACCGAAGCCTGTTTAGGCGAAGTGTGTTTTGAACGAAGTATGTTTTTCAGTGTGTGTTCGCTCTATGTAAACTGGAGGCTAGACCTCGCTGATTACTAGCGAAGCCCTGATCGAAGCACGTCTTTCTTCCCGTGTCGAAGCCCTTAGCGAAGTCTGTTTTGTGTGCATTTTGATCTTCGATGTACGAAGCCCAGCACCAGTTGCTGTCGCTAAGTATTTGGTCGAAGTCCTCAGAGGGTAGTCCACTCTTGCGAAGGGTGAAGTGTGAAGCCTGCTCAAAGCACCCTGTGTGCGGAGCCTGCACTGACTTAGCAGAGCAGATTTTTCGGGGTTGCGGGTGGAGCGAAGTCTTCTTGGCTTCGAACTTTTGCTCCTTGCGAAGCCTGTATTCGGAGCTGTAAAATACCTCCAAACTAGTACTTCGAAGGTTGTGTTCGAAGCCTGTTCCGCAGAAGACAGAATTAAAACAGAAGGCTATTTTTAGTCTGAAATTTTAAAAGCTCCCATTCACCCCCCCCTCTGGTCGCCGTTTCCGGTCCAACAGATACCCATCAGCAGTTGGCTGACATTTTTACCAAACCCCTAGATCAGTCTACTTTTGAGCGTTTGCGAGAGGATTTGGGAGTCGTGTATCCTTTTTAGGATATTTTGAGTCACTTCTTTTCTTTCTTCTTTACTTTTCTATTGAGTCTTTTTGTGTGAGTTCATATCATGCATAATCATATATCATATTTTGTGCTTGCTTCTATCATATGATTGATCGGCTTTACTTATTCTAGATGGTACATGTTTTGATTACTTGTCGATGATCATGCTTTGCTTCAGTTCACATGATCACCATTGCTTGTGGTAACTAGCATGTGTAGGCTGAGTGCTTTTACTATCTTATACCTGCCTAGTAGCTAGATCCTTACTTAGATGCAGATATGCAACTTGGACATCTATATGCTTTAAACATGGAAAATGTCCTATAAAAGTAATAAAAATTCATAAAAATGAAAAATTCATGCCTTTTTATGCTTATTTGAAAAGATCTAGGTGGGTTTGCTTTATCGCATTGCATTGTTCTGGACTGCTTACCATAGCACTTTGGTATGAACTAGGACGGTGTTATGTATGCTAAGACCAATGTCTTAAGCTTATGATGGTTCAGTTCTGGTCTAGGCTTGACTTGGTCGATTAGCATAAGCTTGACATGAAAATAACCCCTGGCAGAAATGAAAAAAAGGGAAAAAGAAAAAGTCTGAAAATTTAAAAGGATGAAAAGTTTGCTGAAGCACTTTGTTCTGGACAATGCTTATCTTGGTAGATATCAATTAGTTTTTGCATCTCAAACTTTACTTTGCTTGTCAACTAGAAAATTTTGTGATGCTTTTGTTTGCAAAAATCGAAAAACGCGTGCTAATGACTCTCTTTAGATATCATATGTTGCACTGATCATGTCATGTATCTCAGACAGTATGTCTTTTGCTATACCTGTTAGATGTTGTAATTGCAGTCAATCATATCTGGGAAGCTTGCTTTTTACACTCCACTTGAACCCCATTTGCATTCATTGCATATTTTGAGGGGGAGCTACATTTCAGGGGGAGTTTGTGTCTGTGTCTCTTTAGAGTGCATTTAGTCTCACTTGATGAGTTCAATTGTCAACAAGGGGGAGAAATTTTGGGTGTTACTCGGAGAGATTTATTTCACGGGGAGTTTTACTCTCTTTTGCCTTTACTCTTTAGATATCCTTGTTGATAGTTCTGAGATTACACTTGTTTTGAGTCTTTATTTTTGGTTAACCATAATGACCGTTTTATTGCTTTTGTTTGGCTTTTGGTCATTAGGGTTAAACTTTTATTTTATTTTCTTCTTTCTATTCTCTTTTGTTTTTGTTTTTGTTTTCGTGTTTCCACATGTTTTGCAGGTTCTGAAGAATTGCTGAAGAGGGTGTTGATAATGCACTCATCAAGGGGGGATTGAGGAATCATGTTGAAGAGCATGGGTCTTATGCTTCAGATGTGATGAGTGATTGTCAACGGAAGTCAAAAGAGAAGACATGAAGACCTGTCGTGTCTGGGGCGCGCGTGACTCAGGTACACGGGCAGCGAGCTACAGCTGGGCAGAGGAGCCGCGGAGTCGGGCTAGCCCAATCCGAGTACATGGGCTAAGAGCGGCAGAGGATCCACTGGTTTGTTGACCGAGGTTTGACTCAGGTACATGGGCGGTGAGCGATTGCCGGGCTGATGAAGTTGCGGAATTGGGTCGGCCCAATCTGGGTACTCGGTGCGAAGACGGTGGACGGTTTGTCAGTTTCGGCGCACAACTGACAACCGATGATTATCCTTATTTAGGATTTTAATATTCAGTATTTGAGTCCACAATATTAGTTATTCGAGTCAGTTGAATATTCTAAGGGCGTTTTAGTAATTTCGAATTTTATTTTAGAGTCAGTGTAATTTACCCTAAGGGTAAATTAGTCTTTTCCATTTATTAGTGGGTTGCCTATAAATAGGCCCCAGCCCCCTAGGGTTAGGGTTGACTGTTATTTTTCCTGAGATCAATCTACACTCCATCACAAGTTTTTTCCGGTGTTCGTTTTCCTTCCGCCGCTGGCGTGTTAATTCTCTTCAATCTGAAATCGCCGCCGCCTCATCTGTTTTCCACCACCGATCACGTTTATCATTCTTTCTTCGGCCAGCAAATCGAGGTTGTAGCGGCAGGGAACGGCTCGCGCATGCGCCTGATGACGCGAACAGCAGGCAGCCGACGCATCGTCAGTTTTCTCTGTGCAGCGCTGCAGCGCGGGGCCCACGCGCATAGCTGCTGTAGGATATTTCCAGCGCGAAGGTGTAGCCTGCGCCTAGCTGCTAGCTCGGCGACCTGGTGACTTGTCGTGGCAGCTGAGGCGCCAGTGCTGAAGAACGTGCGTTCGGCAACGCGGGCCCCATGGCTTTCAATCGCATCCCAGCGGGTAGCAGGAGTTGGCGCAACATTGCAGCAGGGTCAGGCGGAGGTTCCAATGTTCGGTGGCAAGCTCCACGGCATGGTCCACGGTGATTTCCCAGCCTTTTCATCAGCCTGCAAATTTTGGTTTACAAAGGTCAGCCTTAGAATGCTACCATTGCCTATGTCGACTTATTCTAAAGGATCGGCCGACGCAAAACCTTGTCCTAATTTCTCTACTTCGCTAAAATCTTCAATGGTCTCAGAAATACCGTCTTTAGAAGACCGATATTGCTCTACACGATACTTTAGCCAATCAAGATTACCTTTACTAGACATGACCACTAATTTAGAAATAGTCGTGCTACACCAGCTGGCTTTACAAACACGGGTACGATACGTCCCCCGGATACACTGATGAAGTCGTAGTCCGAAAGGTCCCTTCCTGATAAACATTCTACTTTGTTGTGGATGGCATCGATCGATACATCGGTCAATGCTACCTGGGCCGAAGTGTCTGCTGGTACGACTTACTCGTCATCACCGTCCCACTGTATCAAGCATTGGTGCAAAGTAGAAGGAATACAATAATTTGCGTGAATCTAGTCACACCCGAGAAGCATGTCGTAGTTCCTTGCACGTCAATGATGAAGAATGATGTTGGCAATGTCTTGTTACCTACCGTTAGCTCCATGGAGAGTACGCCTTTTGCCTCGGAACTCTCGCCATTGAAGCTGTTGAGCATTAGGTTGGTTTTCTTTAAGTCTTCGTCACCCTTGCCAAGATTCTTCAACAGAGAGTAAGGCATTAGGTTGATAGTGGCACCGCTATCGACAAGCATTCTAGAGATCGGCTTCCCATCAATGTGACCCATGACGTAGAGATGCTTTAGGTGGCGAGTCGTATCCTCGGGTTTCTCAAAGATAGCATTGTGTGGGCTAAGGTCCAACTGAGTGATCTTGACCTCGTATTGTGGTAGGGAGAACTCGGTGGGCAGCATGACAACGTTGATGTCCACCGCTTGAGGTGCGGGTCCTTCGGAGACAGGCATATAATCGTCGTCGAGCATGTCATCGTCGTCGCTCGGAACGGGAGCCGGGTTGGTCATCTCAACCGGATTGATCTTCCATACATGTCTCGTAGATGGCCGAGGGCGTATCTCTTCAAATATGGTGTCTCGTTAATCCTCGGCCCTTCTCTCCCGCATCTCCTGTGCCCGTAGGCGTTGTAGACGTCTTTTATGTGATTTGGACATGCCCGGAGGTGCCCAAGATGGTTGTGGCTTCGTACCAGGCGCCACCACCCTATTTCTGTGTTCTTTGGCCGAAGGGGTACCACCCAGGTCGGCCTCGCGTGTTTCATATTTGGTGGGCACTTCGCTGTGGATCCTGCCAGTCGGACCAGCCTTATTCGGCCGATCAGACCGGGCTTCGGCACTAGCCTCGGCCGTACTTAGGGGCTTACCTCCGTCAGCCTTCGGCGAAGGGGCCTTCAGGATTGGGACTTCCTGAGAACCTACCTTAACTGTGATGGCTTCGGACTCCTTATCCTTTGCCTCTTCGCGTCCATATCCCTTGGCTCCGTCCTGTTCGAGTCGATTCAGAGGTACTACGGACAACCTGTGGAAGACGTCTCCCTTCACCGCGTCTGTTTGTCCCTGCCAATCATAATACTCCAAAGGAAAACATGAGGCAATGTTATACTGCGAAGGGTATTCGAAGGGCGAGGTGTGCGGAGCCCACGAGGTCCTTGCCCAATTGTACGGCGGAGGCATTGGTGGCTCCAGCGGCTTCGCCCACTACGAGCCGAACCCATTACCCAGAGGGGCTCGAAAATGTTGAAGGTATTTCGAACCATATTAACGAAGGGTCCTGCCAAGCCAAAGGAATGTTCGACCATTGTGGGCCAAAGCCTTCCGTCGGAGGGTTCGCCTAGAGTGGAGTTGAGTCCGGCCATTGAGGTTCGAGTTCGTTGTGTGAAGGGTTTGGCCATTGGGGGTCGAACTTGTTCTGTGTAGGGTTCGACCATTGGGGTCCGAACTCACTGTGCGGAGGGTTCAACCAATAGGGTCCGAAGCCGCTGTGCGTAGGGTTCGGCCACTGGGGTCCGAAGCCACTGTGCGGAGGGTTCGTCCACTAGGGTCCGAAGCTACCGTGCGGGGGGTTCAGCAAATGTGGTTCGAATCCACCTCCTGACTCCCTTGACCCTTCGGCTGTTTTAGCCTTTTTGCGCGGGGGCTTGTTTCCTTGGCTTTTTTATGATGTTTGTTCAACAATATCTAATACGTCTCCTTTGATTTTTTGTGAGCCCTACCCGAAGGAGATGTGCTGACATTCCTTTTCCACACTCCTACTTCAGGGTTATTTGGTATGAGTTTGCGTGTGCGCGGTTCTCCGATAATGATTGCTTTCCCCTTAATTGACTCGGCCTTCTCTGGCCAAATCAGTACTCTCTTCTTGTCGAGGTCGACGGTGTTCATGGGAAAGGGGTCTTTGTCCAGCTTCATCTTTAGACTAGGGTCTATTTTCAATCGTCCTTCTTCTATGGCCAATTGAACCTGTCGACGAAAAACATTGTAGTCGTTAGTATTATGGGAATGTGAATCATGCCACTTATAGTAGGGGCATTTCTTTATCTCATCGGTGGATGGAATGACTTGGCCTTTAGGCAACCTGAGAAGTTGGTTCTTCAAGAGAAAATCAAATATTTTATCGCACTTAGTTATATCAAACGAGTATTTGACTTCGCTAAGCCGGTCTTCGTGGGAGACGGGTGTGGTTTAGAACAAGTGACGGGTTTACTCTTAGCGTTCTAGACCCATTCGGTCGCATACATGTCAGCCGAATCTTCTTCTTCTTCCGACTCCTCCTTGTCGGAATGTTCCATAATGTGGACTTCGGCCCTAGGCTTGTTAAATGTTTTAATAAACTTTTTATCTTTGGCTCGGCCTTCTTGGACCAGAGCCTGCTATAAAACTTGGCTAACTTCTAAAAAGTTTTAGTTGTCTAGCTTTTCTTCAATCTTAGAGTGTAACTCGTTGAAAGCTAGATCTGCCAAATCTCTTTCTGAAATATTGAGACTAAAACATCGGTTTCTAGTATCTCTAAAGCACTTGATGTACTTGGAGACACTCTCGCTAGATTTTTGTCTAACCGATGTCAAGTGTGAAAGCCTAAGTTCTGTCTCACCCGTATAAAAATAGTGATGGAACTTTTGTTCCAATTCAGCTCACGTTTGGACAGAGTTTGGCGGGAGCGCCGAAAACCAAGTAAAAGTAGTGTTGTATAGTGAGAGAGAAAATAGTCTAAGTTTTAAAGCGTCTGACCCACTAGCTTCTCCACACTGCGCCAAGAACTAGCTGACATGCTCTAGTGTGGTTTTGCTACCCTCACCGTCGAACTTGGTGAATTCAAGGACTCTATAGCCACGAGGGTATGGTATAGTGTCGAAATGGTCGTGGTACGGCTTCCGGTAAACCCTAGCCTGACCCCTAGGCATGAAACCAGTGCACTCCCTAAACAGTGCGCGAATCCGCTCCTCAATGTCATCCTGCCCCCCACCTGTGCGCGCCTCTCATGCGGGGGTGATACACGTGATGGTATGTTGGCGTGTCAGCCGCGGGGGACTTCCTCGTGTGCTGGCTCTGGGTATATGACGTGTTCGGGCCTATGCGTTGGTGCATGTGGCGCAAGCAATGTGGGGAAAACTGGCGCAGGTGCGGGTGGCGTGCAATAAACAGGTTTAGCTTGGCAATGGCTTGTCTTGGCCGTATACGTTGAGGTCGGAGACGTGATGGTCTTGTCAGTACTACCATCGGTTCTGCTATAGATACGATTCACCGGAGGTACACTAGCGATTGGAGTTGGGGGAACGACCTCAGTAAAGCTGAACCTTCTAAGCATTGTCTCTACTTGAGAGCTAACTGTCGAATCTAAATGATTATCTAGCGAAGCGCTAACAACTGGATCTATCGATGCAGGTATTTTTTTGCTCAATCTCTAGAGAAGATAAAGGAGGCGATGCTGGTGTTACCTGGGTCTGAGTGAGATCGGGGACATTGACGTCGAGCTTGATGAAGTCTGCGCGTGTCTTGATGTAGCTTCCAAGCATGAGGTCATGTAGTGCTTTCATCTTCGCCTCGATTTCTGCCCGGTCCTCTTCGAGGATGTCTTCAAGGGTAGGCGTCATGATGTCGCAGTTATCGATATATGTGCCTCCCATGGGATCCATCGGTGATGTTGACGTACCCACACTTAGGTCAGTTCAACGATCCAAAAGTGTGCGGATACTTAGGGACAAGCCTAAGGGTAACACAACACTGACATCGCGTCCCGACTACCCTTATAACAGTGGCAAGGGGGGTGTAGTCGCGAGGTAATTAGATCACAAACAAATAATCCAATTAGCCAAAAGAAATATATAAATAAATAAATCAGCCAGCTGAACGGAGCCTAACTGATTTGAAGTGTGTCATGCGAAGGGTTCACCGAAGGGGGCCTTCGGTGTCTGGTGTGAAGGTTCTCACCGAAGGTAACCTTCAGTGTTCTGATCGATCTGGTCGAAGGCACGCTCCGAACAGATCTCGATGCAAAATCACCTCCGAACAATAGGGTTTGGTGCGAAGTCTCTGACACGACAAAAATACTCCAACGCGACTCACTGGCTCGACTTCGTCCGACACGAATTGTAGGCGTGACGAAGCCTAATGCGACGAAGCCTGCTATGGAGCACTTTGGCGTGCGGGACTTAGTCAGACCGACAACTGCGTGATGGGTCCGACACGGGTAGTCGAAGCAGGGGTTCCGCCGAAGGGTGTTCTGGCAGCCTCCGAAACCAGTTTCCTGCCTCCGGACACCTCCGGCGAAGGGGCTTCGAATGTGAAAACCTGCAACAAAACATAGATCAAGTGCCAATTCGGCGTGGAGACCGAATTTGCTAAGTGTTGCAGTAGAGAAACGAAGGTAGCAATCTGTTACGTAGATTAACGGATATTTCACAGGCGAAGTAACAAGGTGATAATAATCTGTTACGTAGATTAACGGATACTTCACGAGCGAAGTAACAAGGCTTACCACAGTTTCGAAGTGGCCGACAGAGGGCTTCCAAGCAAACCCACGAAGGTAGTACAGGAAAATAAATGAAAAGTAAAGGTACATTTCAAACTAGGGTTTGAAGTTGATTTGTGTTGGGGGGATAATGAATCGACCTCACCCCTATATTTATAGGGGCTAGTCTTCTTATCTCTAATGCTAATCTGGTAGGATTCATCCTAATCAAGTTTAGGGATAAAAACAGCTAGAATCAGACTCAAACTCGATCTCCAAAAACAGCCTGCAGTGGGCCTTCGGCAAGGCCTGCTGAAGCCTGCTCCTCGGGCCGAACCTTCAGCGAGGCAGGCCTCCGAAGGGCCTTCGGGCCAAAGGTAACAAGCTTCTAAAAGGCCTCCAAAGCCCAGTGTTTGATGGGCCTTCGGCCCTATAAGGCTTCGGCCTGATCCAAGACTTGTGTATTTTTTTGGCCCAAATTACCAAAACTGATATTTTGACAATCTTGACCATTAATGCCATCTTTTTATTTCAAAAAATAGCATGTAAAATTCTCGTAAAAATCAGAGACTTATCTGGTCGGTCGATGGCGATAGTGAGGACATTAAATCCCGTAAATATCGTGATGTGGAGTCCGGTGGAGAAAATCCTAATGAGGCTTTATATGGCACCAGAGTTTCAGGCGCGCCAGGCGGTGTGCCATGCATGTCATCTCTTCAAGCGACGTGACAAGTCATCTTGACCATGCCTGTATGGCATGGGATTTTGATAGACGTGATATGGATACTGGCGGTGCGATTCTCGGCGTGCCATCAATGGAATTCCATCTTTAACGGGAGGCCGACGATTCACCTCCCGACTCCTTGTTTTGGCCTATAAATAGGCCCCTTTGGTGTCAGTTTCTCCAACACTTTGGCGTGAATCATCTCTTCTCCTTTAGCTTTCATCAGAGCGAGTTACTCCTCCCATGAATTGGCATGATGACTTCTTGATGGGCTATCAAGAGCCCCTAGACTTCGGGTGAGTACTTCTCGTTTATGCATTTTCACACCAATTGTTGCTGGAGTTTTGATCGTTCTTCTGTATAATCTTTAGAAGAATGTATTCATAAGCCAGCCGAAGTTGTGCTGCTTCGACATTCTGGTGATGGGATTACGAGCCCATGCGGTGATCTTATGGCGGTTCTCTGACCGTGGCCTGGGCCTGGTGAGACTATGCGGTGACCTTACATCGGCGTCCCTGAGACGGTCTGTCATCCTCGATGTAGTCCTACGGGGCATGGGATGATTAGTGAAGTCGGTGTGACTTCTTTGGACACCTCTTCAGGATGCCCGCTGTGGTCGTCGATGGCTAGCCAGCCCGAATGCTCCCCCGCGAGGTGGCTCCCTCGAGCGGTGGCTTCTAGACCTTTGTCGCGGTGCCTCTATGACACGGTGGTCAGTGAAGAAGACCACCTCCCCTACGAATGCCCCAGTGGGAGGTAGGTCTTTGGCACGGCCGTTAGTCGAAGACAATACGCTCGTAAGAGCCCCCGGGCAGGCAAACAACCTTCACAATGACTACACCAGAGCAGATCATGAATACAATAGTCAAAGTGGTTGCTCGCAACCGCCTAAGTACAGAGCATGCTTTAGACGAACTTCAAGAGTTCTAGAGATAAAAAACTCGATCTCTTCTTGAGAAACTCAAGTTCACTTAGCGCGGGGACTAGATCCTTTCGCGCGTCGGCAGAAACCTTCTATGTTACTAATGATCGAGAAACAATGTTGTTACTCTCGGGGAGCACGAGTCATCGGGGCAATCCGGAAAAAAAAATCAACACTCGCTGGGTCGGAGCAGATCATGACTGCACAACGCAGGTGGAAGGGATTCCGACGTTCTAGGAGACCAACAATAGCGGGGCTAGAGCGGGTCATGGCTACTCGGCTAAAGTGGTGGTGATCAGGCCTTTTTGCAATAGCTGAGTCAGAGCAGGTCATGAACACATAGCTAGGGTGAAGGCACTCAGGAGATCTCGTAATAGCCGGACCAGAGCGGGTCATGGCGTCCCAGCTAGAACGGTGGCGTTGGGGTGTCTCTGCAATAGTAGAGTCAGAGCGGGTCATGACCACATGGCCTAGAGCGAGCACATTCAGATCTTGTAATAGCTAAGCCAGAGAAAGTCATGGCCTCCCAGCTAGAACGGTGGTGTTGGGGCTTCTCTACAATAGCCGAGTTAGAGCGAGTCATGACCACATGGATTATAGCGAGTGCATTCGGGTGATCTCATAATAG
The DNA here is from genome assembly GCA_019279435.1 of Zizania palustris. Lineage (NCBI taxonomy): Eukaryota > Viridiplantae > Streptophyta > Magnoliopsida > Poales > Poaceae > Zizania > Zizania palustris. The sequence continues at coordinate 57,278,753 of JAAALK010000283.1, forward strand.
TCGGGCCAAAGTGGGTCATGGACTCTAAGCTAGAATGATGGTGTTCGGGCATCTCCACAATAGCCGAGTCTGAGCAGATCATGACCACATGGCTTAGAGCGAGTGCATTCGGGTGATCTCGTAATAGCCGAGCTAGAGCGGGTCATGGCCTCTCAGCTAGAACGGTGCCGTTCATTCAAACTCTATAGATTGTGATATCCAAAAAGACAAATATCTTTATTACTGAACAATAACAAAGACTTGTCTCGCTCATGGACAAAATCGTCTGAGATGCGAGACGTTCTAGGAGTTCACCAGCTTCTGGCCATCTTCACGCATCAGGTGGTAAGATCCCGGGCGAGTGACTTCGGCGACGATGAAGGGTCCCTCCCACGAGGTCGAGAGCTTGTGGGTCCCGACTGCTGACTGGACTCGGTGGAGGACCAAGTCTCTGACCTGGAATGAGCGGTGATGTATGTCCGATCGTGATACCTCCGAAGGCCTTGCTGGTACCAGATAGTCTGTATCGAAGCGGCCAACCAGGCCTCTTCGAGACTGTCAATGTCTTCTTCTCGGGTGCGCTCAGCAGCACCTTCTTCGTACCGGAGTCTCTTGGGGCTCTCGTGCAGCATGTCCACTGGGAGGACAGCCACCGACCCATAGACAAGGAAGGTCTGACCGGTGGCTCTACTGGACTGGGTGTAGAGGCCCCAAAGAACGACGGATAATTCTTTCATCCAGCGGCCGCCGTAGTTGTGCAGAGGATCAAACACTCTTGATTTGAGACCTTGCAAAATCATTCCGTTGGCACGCTCGGCTTGATGTCTGTTCTGATCGTGATACCTCCGAAGGCCTTGCTGGTACTAGATAGTCTGTATCAAAGCGGCCAACCGGGCCTCTTCGATACTATCAATGTCTTCTTCCCGGGTGCGCTCGGTAGCACCTTCTTCGTATCGGAGTCTCTTGGGGCTATCGTGTAGCATGTCCACCGGGAGGACGGCCACCGACCCATAGACAAGGAAGGAGGTCTGACCGGTGGCTCTACTGGGCTAGGTGTAGAGGCCCCAAATAATGGCGGGTAATTCTTTCATCTAGCGGCCGCCGTAGTTGTGTAGAGGATCATCAAACACTCTTGCTTTGATCCCTTGCAGAATCATTCTATTGGCACGCTCGGTCTGCCCATTGGCTCGAGGGTACGCGACCGACGCGTACTTGACTTCAATGCACCACTCTTCGTAGAATTCCCAAAAATCATTGCCCGTGAACTGAGTCCCAAGATATGTGATGATTTGATTCGGGACTCCAAATTGGTAAATTATCCCTTCGATGAATTCTGTGGCCTTCTTGGTGGTACTTGTCTTCAGCGGCATCACTTCGATCCACTTGGTCAACTTGTCGATGGCCACGAATAGGCGGTCATACCCTTGCAGAGCTTTCGGCAATATTCCCACTATATCCATTCCCCAGCAAGCAAACGGCCAAGAGGACGGGATGGTTTGGAGAGCTTGGGTAGGGAGGTGATGTTGGTTGGCAAAGAATTGGCAACCTTTACAACCACGGACAAACTAGAGAGCATTTGAGTTAGCAGTCGACCAATAAAACCCGGCCCATAATGCTTTTCTAACCAGCGTACGAGCCTCAGCGTGGTTCCCGTAGGTCACAGAATGAATATCCTCCAGGATCTTCAGTCCTTCGGTCTTGGCAATGGATTTCAGCAATACTCTAGTGGACACAACTCTCTTATATAATTTTGATCTAATCAAGATGTACTACTTCCTCCTTCGGGATAAGCGGATGGTGATGTCTCTGTCTTGAGGATTCTTGGAGGTGATGATGAAATCAATCAGCGGTCGGCGCTAGTATTCTTCTTCGTCGGTGATGATCATGGTGATCAGAGTAGTCTTGTCTTTTGGGCACTGCTGATCTTCATCCTTGATGGATGGCTTCAGGAGTTATTGAAGAAAAGTTCCTCTCGGGACCATCATCCTGGATGACTCAAGCCTCGCTAGCGAGTCGGCAGTCGAGTTCTTATCCTAGGGGATATGGTGGAACTCTAGGCCATCGAACTTCTCTTCCAGCTTGCGGATTTCCTGGCAATAAGCATTTATTTTGTAGCTGACGCAAGACTAGTCCTTGTTCACCTGCTGACCACCAACTTGGAGTCTCCATACACCATGAGCTGTCTAATCCCGAGGGAGATGGCAATGTAGAGACCGTGGATAAGATTTTCATATTCAGCCGCATTGTTCGATGTGGCAAAGGATAGACAGAGAACATACTTTAGGTCTTCGTCTTGGGGGACGTTAGAAGTACCCCGGCCCCACCTCTTTGAGGCTGAGAAATCTGTCGAAGTGGAGGGTCCAAAAATCCTAAATGATGTCTTTCAGCGGCAGCTGGTGCTCGGTCCATTCGGTGACGAAATCAGTGAGCGCCTGAGACTTGATAACGGTTCATGGCTTTAGGTTGATGCCGTGCTCCCCAAGCTCGATAGCCTATTTGGTGATCCGTCCTGTGGCATATCGATTCCGGAGGATGTCACCGAGGGGGAACTCACTGAACACCTCTACGGAGTGGGCATGGAAGTAATGCTTGAGCTTACGGGCATAGATGAGGATGGCATATAGAAGCTTCTACACCTGGGGATATCGGATCTTCGTATGCCCCAGCACCTCTGAAATGAAGTAGACCGACCGTTGGACCTGGTAGACGAGTCCCTCTTTGGGTCGTTCGATGACCAGGGCGATGCTGACCACATGAGTGGTGGCGGCAATGTAGAGGAGGAGCTTTTCCTCCTGTGTTGATGCGACAAGTGTTGGCGGAGAGGTCAGGAACTTCTTGAGGTGAGAGAATGTCTGGTCGGCTTCTTCCGTCCAGGCGAAGCCTTCTTTCTTTAGCAACTTAAAGAATGGCATCCCTCGCTCCCCTAGTCGTGAAATAAACCTACCAATGGATGTCATGCAGCCTGCCAAACACTGGACATGTTTGACATCAGTAGGCCTCGTCATGTTCAGAATCACAAAGATCTTCTCCGGGATGACTTCAATGCCTCGGCGACAGACGATGAACCCAAGTAGTGTCCTTTTTGGGACTCCAAATACACATTTCTCCGGGTTGAACTTCTAACGGAACTTGCGGAGGTTGTTCATCATCTCTTAGAGATCCATGATGAGATATTCGGGTTCCTTGGTCTTGATAACCATGACATCAACGTTCACCTCGACATTGTGACCGATCTGATCGGCCAAGCAATGTTGAATGGCTCGTTGGTACGTGGATCCTACATTCTTTAGTCTGAAAGACATTGACATGTAGTAGTAGGCGCCGGATGAGGCGATGAATGCAGTTTTCTTCTGATCTTCCCTTAGGATGGTCTGATGATAGCCTGAGTAGCAGTCTAGGAAGAATATGAGGGCACTGACGCTGGTCGAATCAACTATTTGACCAATGCACGGTAGTGGGAAGGGATCCTTCATGCATCATTTATTGAGGTTGGTATAGTCAACACATATTCTCCACTTCCCGCTCTTCTTCCGCACAAAGATTGAGTTAGCCAGCTAATTCGTATGATGTACCTCCTTTATAAATCATGCCGCTAGTAGACCAGTGACTTCTTCCTTGATGATATTCTTACATTCCTTTGCAAACCATCGCATCTTCTGTTTGACCGGCTAAGCAGTCAGATCGACGTGGAGTTCATGCTCAATCAGCACCTAGGGGACGCTTGGCATGTCAGAGGGTTACTAAGAAAATATGTCAGCGTTGGAGTGGAGGAAGCTGATGAGTGCGCTTTCCTACTTAGGATCAAGCACAGTTCCGATCAGGGCCATCTTGAAGGAATCGTGTCTGATAGCCGAATACTCTTATACTTGGTTGGATATGGTGTCAAGGCGGTCAGCGATGGCGCGGGACTTAGGATCTCGAGTCTGTCAGTCGATGTGGTCTTGGCTTATTGGAGCATTTCCTCCATTCAGAGGGACATGTGCAAGGCTTCACTCAACGCGAGGATGTCCTACTCACAAGCATGCGAGGTGGCGACGTATCCCTTCACGGAGAAGGCCCCGCCTGGTCTTGGGATCTTGAGGACCAGGTAGGTGTAATGAGGAACCGCCATGAACTTGGCGAGTGAAGGTCTCTCGAGGATGACATGATACGCAGTCCCGAAGTCGGTTACGTAGAACTTGATATGCTCGGTCCAGAAGTTGTCCTGCGCATCGAACATCACTGGCAGGGTGATCGTGCCAAGGGGGATTGTGTAGAAGGGGGTATCCATATTTTGGAGCGCCGAGTGGTCGATGCCAAGATACCCCAACGTCTCTTTGAATAGGACATCGAGGCCGCTTCCCCCATCAATCAACACCCTTTTGAGGTGGACCTTCGGGATGATAGGGTCGATGACGAGCGAGAAGCGTTCAAGTTTCCATCCGTCCACTGGTCCCGGCGATCGAAGGTGACGGGGATCTTTGACCATCTAAGGTGCTCCATCGCCTCGACGTTGATGGCATTGATGCGACGGGCCATCATCTTCTGTTGAAGTGTGGATTATGTGGCCATCGTGCCTCCGAATATCATGGAGACCGTTCTAGCGAGCTCCTGGAAATCGTTCCTTGCTGATGGAGCATCGCCCTTTCTCCTATCATCTTCGGGCCTTCGCTCCTTGGGGTCTCACCGACACTTGTCAGGCTGGTGGTCAGCCTCAACTTCTTTCACCATCTTGTTCTACAGCTAAAAGCAACGTTGATATGTGTGATTATTGTTAGGGTGGAGGATGCATCTGTTTCTGTCAGCGACCATGATCTCCTTATCCTTCCTCTTCTTGTCCTTGGGATGAGGTCGATCATGGTTGTCGCGATCCTTGAAGGTGGGCAATCAACACGGTTCGGACGATCGACGACGTTCTTTCTTCTTCTTGTTGTCTTTGTTGGAGTTGTTCAATCTTGGGAGCATCTGCTCCCACTCAGCGTCCTTAGAATTGGTGAATTGTTCAGCGACGGTGAACATATGGCTAGGATTGACTGGCTCGTTCATCACCAGGTGGCGGAACAACTTGGACGGCTTCCTCAAGTCGTCCTAGAAGATAGTTATGACGTCGGCGTTAGAAATGCTAGTGACGACATTGCGCTTCTTCGAGAATCGACGTATGTACTCCCTCAAGGACTCTCCTTCCCTTTGGTAGACTTAACGTAGGTCATGCCGGAAGGCGGGCCTTTGCCACGTCCCCTAGTAGTTGGCGACGAAGATCTCACACAAGTCATCCGAGGAGTTTATGGGGTCCTCTAGGAGCAAAGTCAACCAGTTGACGGCGGAGGTAGACAACATGGCGGGGAGCTAATTGACCTTGATGTCCGGGTCTCCTGCCGCTGCACGGATGGCAGTGTAGTATAGTCGCAACCATTGAGATGGGTCAGTTTTACCGTCGTACAGAGCGATTTTGGTCGGTCGAAAGTGGTGTGGCCACTCGACACATCGTAACCACTCAGAGAAGGCGAAGAAGTCATTGTGACGAAGGACATTGCGATCAGTGCGGTCCCCATTCAGGGCCCCGTGATCACGATCATATCGCTCGCAACAACGCAACTCCCCTACTCTCGCCCTTGTAGCCAGTGAATGATGAGGTTGCGGGTGTCCAAGCGATCGTTGATGATGCGTCAGGTGTCCCTAACGTACGAGCTTCCTCCGTGCTTAGTTAGGTGACTGTGCTCTCCCAGCCTTGATGGTCGAGAGTGTGAGCTCTGCGCTGATCATTGTGGTTGATGATAAGGTGGTGGCTTCGCTATTTATGCTGCTATGGCCTGGGTCATAGCCCGGGCCGTCTGGAGTTCAGGCATGTCGAGGAGCGTCGCCAACGTCCTCTCAATGGTGACAAGGTTGGTTGTGGGTGTTCGATACATGTCATGTCCTTTGAAGGCTACTGTATACGCAGTAGGTTCATCTTGTTGGAGAGCTCCTACTCCCCTTTGAGCCTCTGCGCGCCGATCACGTTGGGTGGAGTTCCCCCTTCGATGCTCTCGGCAATGGGCACTGGACTTAGCGTCATCAGAGGGTTACTCCTCCGAGAAGACCCTAACGATTGCCATGACGGCAACCGCGGGAGGAGCTTGGCGAGTTGGCAGAGTCGATTGACGAGGTCAGTCACTGGAGACTGTGGTGAACCATCAATGTTGAATGGTGCGTCCTCCAATGTTGGAGGAGATGACGTAGTCGGCAGGCGAGCCGATAACCCTCTATGGGTGATCCTTGGAGGGCGCCTTTGGCGGGGTAGTTTGCCATGGCACCTGAGTTGTTGGTGAAGCAGGTGTCGGTGACGATGTGGGTGGAGCCTTTGCTTTCTTTAGTGACGCGGCGGTGGCAGCCAGTTGGTTCATGCAATCGATGATGAAGATCAAACTCCCAAAGATGATCATGACATTTTTGGCACCTTGGCATTGAACTTGCAAACAACGGACATCGATCCAATCTGCTGGTCATAATAATCCTCCCCTACCTGACGTGCCAGCTATCGTTGTGTGGGAACAACAAGGGCCTACGGGTGGTGCCCGTAATATGATTTGTGTAGGAAGAGGGGGAAGTCGTGACTATGGACCGGTGGTTACCTCGATTTGCGAGGTGGAAAGAGAGTAAGAGGGTGGACACGAGAGGATTTTTAGATAGGTTCGGGCCTCCGGGAGGATAATAGCCCTACTCTTGTGTGTGTATGATTGCACTATGTGCGTGTGTCACTGTAATTGTAACTATTTTTCGTGTGTTTCTGGCATGTGTGTCCTCTGTCTATCTTGGGCCTCCCCTGATCTTTTTATATGAGAAGGACGGGTGGGGTGTTACAAGAGTTTAATCATCAGACTAATGGTTGTGGAAACAATCGCATAACAGCCTTTTATCGGCAAAAACAACTGCAATGGTTAAGGCAGTCTTGATGAGGGTAACCGTCGGCTTGATGACCTAGGGCCAACCTTTGGAGTTCCACCACTCGAGCGGATCTTTTTCCGAGTGTTGAGTTAGGCGATAAGGTGGTTCCTCATGGGTCGATCTTCATAGCAGTCGTAAAACCCAATTTTTTTTCTATTTATTTATATACAAAAAAACAAAACAACAAAATAAAAAAAACTCACACACACATCGGCTGCAGCCAGTCGCACACCCGCATGTGGTGCTCAGTCGTGCGCCTGCACCCAGCGTCGCTCGCCGCACACGCGCACCGCGCGTGGCCGCTGGCCTCCTGAGCGACAGCTCGCTGCCTGGCTGCACCGCGCCCTGCGCTGATCCTCGCATCAACAGCGTATGAGCCCACATCGTCATACCTACCCCCATCACCTCCAACTACTCCGTCCTGTCAACCTACAACCTCGTCGTTCCGTCGCCTCCAACCACCCTCCTTGGTTTGGCCGTATGACGACTCCGGCACGCCCTACACGTGCTCCGCTCCATGCCCCGACGTGCGCCTTCATCCCATCACTATTAATCGCCTCTCGTCATTGCCCATACTTCCCGTGCAATTAAGAACTCCCGAGTCCCAGCTGAAGCTCCCTACACCTTGATTCGAACTCTCAGACCACCCCTTAGCTCTCCCGTGCCTTGCTTCGAGCTCTATGGCAAGCCACGTTGGAAAATCCCCTCACCATCATTTTTCCGGTATGATGGGATCTCTCTCCTCTTTGCTCGATTCCTTGTGCCGATAGCGGTAACGTGATCAGCACCCTATGTTGTCTTCATTTCTGTAGCCCCCGACACCAGAACTGCACCTTCACCGGAGACCCGTGTCGACACCGCTGCGCCCCGTTTCGAATAGAGGTACAAAATACGCTTAATCCCTTGTAGCAGTAGCTCACTTATGCCCTACCATTCATGTTCCATGGGTTAGCCATGGTGGAACACCGTCAGAGCTCGCCGGCGATGTTGAACCATGAAAACCTTTAGGTTTCACCGTGGGTAGCTTCGTATGAGCCAATGTAGGTAGATAGGAGACTATGGATAGTTTACTGCTAGCTCTAATCTCGTTAAAATGTTCTTTGTTGGTCGCCGGAGTACCCCCATCGCCCTCGGCACCACACCTCTGTTAGTTTACACCCTTTTTGATTATGGGAAAATCGTAGCTCTAATTGGAAATCCAACCGTAGATCATGTTAATCATAGTATTTATAACCTAATTTTAAAATTTGGGATCAATCGGAGATAAAAAGGGGGAGTTGTGCCCTGGAGAAGTTTCAGCCGTCCGCATCATCTTCAACCTCCAACCGGCTCCTTCCCCTCTCTGTTTTCCATCTCTGACGCCTGGGCCCCGCTCGCCAGCGCCAGCATACGGCGTCGCACACGCCGGGCCCGCCTGGCAGACGCTGCCGACCGCCTGCGTTGCTGCTGCTGCGAGGAGGCCACACATGCGCCCCGCGCGCACAGCAAGCTCGGCCGAATGGGCCGATTTGGGCCAGCCCAGTGAACAGTGCTCCTTTTATTTATATAATGTTATTTGTACTATAGTTGCCGACGCCGAAGACACCCGAGGCTACGACTCCGAACATCCCGAGTACCATACGGTTCAAGGCAAGTCTTCCTTTGACCATTCTTGATCCTATTGCATTGATTGTTCTACAAATTTATATACGCACATTTAGGATTAAAACACTCACATACATTATTAGTAAATTTCTTGGGCAATTATGACAAATAAACCTACACTTGTTAACATGCCTCGTTGTTGTTGAATGCCATGTTTACCTTGTCGATTTATGATTTATTTTAAATTCATGATTTAATTTATTCTTTTAATTGCTTTTAGTACAACCCTTGTCATATGAGTGCACTACACATACACTTACACTTATATCAAAATATGACGACTAGATGTAGATTGAGTGATGATGATGTGATTTTGCAAATGTGTTATGTGAAATAAAATTGTGTGTATTATAAATACTATTAAGGACCGATTCCTTGGGAAAGCATGAGCACAACATCGTGCAACCTTGTGGGTACATGTGACACCCCAAATTTTCAAAACAATAAAAATATTATTAAAATCAATTTCTTGGAATTTATATTTCTGAAAATACTTTTAATACTCTTTTATACCCTTTTGAACTACAACATAGAGTAGATGGCCAAACCAGGAGCTGAAAATTTTTGTATAAACTCCCAAAGCCAAGAAATATTTTTGAGGATTTTTATAAATTTTTATCAACCTTGGAAGTAGCCCTAATATTTTAATCTAATTCCTGGAATTATTTTTATTCTGAAATGTATTAAAACAGTAATGGGCTCCCCTCCCTCCATTCTCCCTCTCCCGGCCGGCCCAGCCCACTCCACCCGCGCGCTCAGACTGACGACCGGACCCCACCTGTCGGCGCCGAACCCTTCCCCTCGCGCGCGCACCCGACATCGCGGCCCCACCCGTCAGCCTTCCCGTTCGCTCGCTCGCGCCCGCTGACCAGTGGCCCCCATCTGTCAGACCCGTCGTCTACCTCGCGCCGTCGCCCCCAAATCACGCCGGCCGACGACCCTCGCCTCGGATCTGCCTCGCTGGTCCCTCCCGCATTGAATTGGCGCCATTAAACGACTCCCCGCGCCTGGCCAACCATTTTCCCCCGTTAAACAGCGCCTTTACGCCACGGGATCGCCGCTGCGCGTGCATGGCCGAGCCATCGCCGGCGAGTAAAAGCTCTCCCCCGGTTTCCTTGCATGCGAGCCCCCTCCGACGCCTTATTTAAACCCCCCTACCTCCACCGCGTTCGGTTCACGCATCCATTCACACTTAGACCAAGTAGAGCGCCCCGCACGTCGCCTGTTAGCGCCACCCCCCTGTTTCGTCTCCGGCCACCGCTCGCCGTCGCCTCGGACCACCTCCGCCCGTGCCTCCGCCACCATCATGACCGCAAGAACGACCTCGACCTCGGCCACCCCTCCGTCGCCGACGAACCCCGCCGGATCACCGTCGCCGGCCACGCCCCGTCGTCCTCGGACCGCCGCCAAGGTATCATCGTGACCACCGTAGCGTCCCCCTTCCATTTCTAGGCTTAGCTAGGACCGCCGTCGCTCGCCGTGGCCGCTGGCCCGCTCGCCGTCGTCGGAGAAGACGACCGGCACGGGTCGAGTACCCGTGTCGTGTCGGATCTGATCCCGACCGTGCGATCGCGATCGAACGACGCGCGTGAGCCCACGTACGCGATCTAATCCGCACCGTCGGATCTGGTCAAAGCGTTACGTTTTGATCTCACGCGTTCGTTTTCATTTAAAACCGGCGTGCGATCTCGAGCGTCCACGTGGTACCCTTTCGCACGTTTTAATCCTGACCGTCCATCGTAACTTACGCGCCCCGCCTCGCCCTCGCGCGTCGAATCTGGATCCGACGGTCCAGATCGACCCGGCGCACGCGCACAGTGCGCGGGTTCACCGTGAACCCGAGAGGGTTTAAAATTTAAAATAAATTCCAGAAAAGGTTTAAAACTTGTAAAATTCATATCTGGCGCATTTGAACTCTAAAAATTGCCATTCCAATTTCAGAAAATTCATAATATTATTCTCTACATGTTTATACAATAAAAACAGTAGGCTTACTTTGATTTTTTCATGTTTATTTAAATAAGTATCCAAATGCCCCTATGATTAAAATATGAATTTAAACATTTAAACTTCAGAAAAATTTATATTAATTATTTTCTGTCCATGTTCTGAAAGCCCTCAAAATGACATGAACTTTTCATTTTATAAATCATTAAGGAACTTAATATGAGACTATTCACATTTAGACACTTGTTTTCTAAAAAGGACAATCCTTCATTCTAATCCCTTTAAAATTAATTATGAAATAAATTTCAGAACCTTAACAATTGAAATTATTTCATTTTTAATCAAACCAACTGTAACTTATGTGCTTATAATGTAATGTTATATTGGTTGATTGAATGTGTTCTTTTTATTTTACTTTATTATATTAAAAAGACTACGACATCGCCGAGGAGCCGGAGTACTTCCCCGAAGTCCCTCCCTCTCCCTTTGCTGAACAAGGCAAGTCACCAAACCAATCTTTTGAGCATATTGAACCCATGTTTGATTAAACTATCGCTAAAACACATAGGTTATATGTGCATTAGTCAAATGAACCCTTACATTATATTTATTTAGGATCCCCCGACCTTGATGTGCAACCCAAGCCATGCTATCTCGCCTAACCTCCTTGTCACCATATGATCAATGATATTAGCTAGTGTCCAAGGTATTGACATGATTGCTATAGGATAAAAATGAGTCGTAGCAAAGTTGTTCTATTATATGATCCCCGTTACTTCTTATCCTTGGAAATTCTGTTGGTGATGAGTTATGGTTGTGAGTGTATGCATGGTGGGTTCCGGGTGCAAGCTAGGGCATTGGTCGGTAGCACCCGGGGCACTATAAGGACCGGTCTGAGGGATCCGTTGCAATACACTTACGTACTAACCACAAGTCTAGTGGGTAAGTCCTAACTAAGGTATGGGTTGTTCCAAACCGAGGCCACCATTTGGAGATGGGTCAAGTTGCACCTGCGGGTGACTTGTACCAATGTGGCGCAAAAGGGGGTGTGACGTTAGCCGGGATGCGGCCCGGCGCGCCGGCGAAACCTAGAGCGGGTGGTTATCGCTTGGAACATCTCATATTGAGGTTTTGGCACGAGTTCCTGTGAAATGGGTCATCTCGTTTGGATGAGTGCGTGCCTTGTGGGTACAGTAGTACATCTCTGATCAGAGTCTAAAATCTTTTCGAAAAGCCGAGCCCACGGTCAAGGGCGGGTTGCGTGACATCCCCCAGTTAGATTACTTTGAATATGTATGTGCATGATGGATTGACATGTAAGGACCGTTGAGCGAGGTGGGGCTGACTGTACCCCTCGAGTTAGTTGATGTTGATGATGCTCATGTTTACTTTCCGCATGATTAAAATATGATTACACTAAATGCAATAACTGCAACTGTACTTTTCCGCAATGTTAGCCATTATCCTTCCTTGTTTATTATCCTGCATTATTATTTGCATTTGCGGTGGCTTGTTGAGTACTTTTTGTACTCATACCCGTTGGACCCCACAGAGGATGCTTACTACGAAGACGGTCTGGAGGAGCGACCCAGTCGAGAAGAAAGATCCTGAAGAAGATGTTCGTCATGCCGTGGTTTAATTATTTTATTACTGTTTTTACCAAAACTTTGATGTAATAAATATGGTCTGCGTACCATGAATGTTGCCGTATGTACGATTGTCGCATGATGAACCTCTTGTATTATTGTTTTTCTACTGTGAGAAACCAAGGGTTGGTTTCGGTGTGTTGTGATGAGTGATTGACTGGATTTTACCCTCTGTTCGAAGGGTACCTCCGAAGGGGCTTCGGAGGTGGTACCTCCGAAGGGTGTTCGGAGGTGGGTTCACCGAAGTGTGTTCGGTGTTTTGCTTGCTGCAGCTGTGCAGCGGAGTGTGCTCGTCGGAGGGATCCGACAGTACGCGATGACTAGGTTTGTACCGTAGGCTTCGGTACTTTGGGCGGTACACCGGAGTGTGTACCGAAGGTTGGTAACCCGGAGAGGTCTCCGGAGTACTGGATACACTTGTTTGCTTGTCGGTGGTGCGCAGGGACTTCGGAGGCGACGGACAGGGTTCGAGCCGGGTGAACCTGGGTCAAGCGGGAGGCTTGATGCCAGGGGAGCGGGGAGCTCCGTCACGGTGGCTACGAAGGTGGTCCGGGTCGGTCCTCGGGTCGAGGCGTGCCAGGTGAAGGCAGAGAGTGCGGAGCGTGGCTCCGGCTGAAGGTGCTCCGAGACAAAGTCCTCGGACATGAGGCACTTCGAAGGTACTCCGAATGGAGTGACTTCGGAGTTGGTGGATCAAGTCCTCTGCGGAGGCAAGGTGTTCGAAGTGTGCTCCGGAGGGAGACACTCGAAGGTTACCCGACGAAGGTCTCAGAAGTCGAGGCGCATCGAAGGCATGGTCCGGGTGAGGCTCGTCGAGGAGTGTGCTCGGAGTGAGACACTGCGACGAAGTGCTCATGGAATGCTTCATGCGGAGGCCTTGGACGAAGGAGGGACTTCGAAGGGTGGTACTCCGAAGGTGGGACTTCGGAGTGTGAAGGACTTCGGAGCGAGGCTAGCTCCGGAGTGAGGTTGACTTGTGGTGCTTCGGCCATGCATGGCTTCGGTACACGGACGGACGGTGTTCGAGCTGGGAGTAGCTGCGAAGCCGTGGTGGTCCACTCCGGAGGTGGTGGTGCGAAGGCCCAAGGGCTTTGACGGCTTCGGCTCAAAACCGTCACTGTATCGAAGGACTTCTTCGGCGGAGCAAAGGCCAACAGGCTGCAGGCTTCTCGCCGAAGCTACCGCACCCTCCGGTGCGAAGGGAGGTTCCAGAAGTCAACACTGTAAAGGCTGACACTGTCTGTTCTGAAAAAGGCTGACACTGTCCCCTCTGCAGCTGACAGAGAAGCCTCCAAAATAAAGGTGGACTACCTTTTGTACCCCTTAGTTCTGAAGAGACAAAATGAATGTAAACCCTAGGGGTAAAGTAGTCACTTCCTTAGGATGAATCCATGGGCTATAAATATGGGGGCTCGGTAGGTAACATTCAACACATTGAGCATTTACTGTTGAGCTCCTGTACACATACCTCGCTGGTTTTCATCCAGAGTTCAATATATTTTGTGTTCCTTGTTCAAGCGGCGAAGCCCTGCGTCTGTGTGCTTTTGCTTGAGCTCGTATTGCATACCTCGCTAGTTTTTAGTTCACCGAAGCCTGTCTTGGCGAAGGGTGTTTTTCTCGCGAAGTGTGTTTTTTTCAGTGTGTTGTCGCTCTGTGTAACACGAGGCAAGACCTCGCTGCTTACTAGCGAAGCCCTGGTTGTATCCCGTTTTGCTTCCTGTGTCGAAGCCCTTAGCGTAGTCCGTTTTGTGTGCGTGTAGACCTTCGCGTACGAAGCCCAGCACCAGTTGCTGTCGCCAAGTACTTGGTCGAAGTCCTTAGAGGGCTGTCCACTCTTGCGAAGGGTGAAGTGCGAAGCCTGCTCGAAGCACCTCGTGTGCGGAGCCTGCACTGACTTAGCAGAGTAGATTTTCGAGGGTTGTTCGTGGAGAGAAGTCTTCTTGGCTTCGAACTTTTGCTCCTGCGAAGCCTGTGTTCGAAGCTGTCAAAGTACCTCCGAACCAGACCTTCGAAGGTAGTGTTCGAAGCCTGTTCCGCAGAAGACAGAACAGAACCGAAGGCTAAGTTTTTAGCCCGAATTTTTAAAAGCTCCCATTCACCCCCCCTCTGGTCGCCGTTTCCGGTCCAACATACTGAAATTCAATAATGTCTCGATTTGTTAAATCGGGGCGCTACAGTACATGAGAGGTGCCCCTAGGCTAGTACTTAATGGGTTTAGGATAGACAGACTGCCGATGGATGTGAAATAACCGGGTGGCTCATGGTATTACTTGAAAAGTCTCTAACGGGCACGAGAGTGTGGTTGTGATTTGAGGAGTTAGAAGTGGAGCACCCGTGTGATTGCCAAGGGAGAAGAAGGAAGACGTATTTTTCGGATCCTTGATCGTGAATCCATCTAGGTGCCAGTGGGATATCCTAGGTTTGCTTTGGAAAGTCTTTGTCTCGAACCTCCTATACCGACGGATAGCGGAGTAGAGTTTGAGTCGCAAGGGTAAAGTGCGCACCTTCAGCTGAAGTATAAACTGTTCGAACAGTCGTGCCCACGGATATGGACAAGTGATTTCATGTATCTTCCCTAGCGTAGTTTTTACTTGTTTTCAACTAAATGGGAAATGGGTTGGGACGTTACCAGAGTATACCGGTGGGTATACGACTAGCCTTTTTGGTTGAATAACGTTCTCGTGTGGAGCGAGAAGTCAAAATGCTTCATAGGGAGTGATGTGAGGGTACTAAACTAGTTGAGCGTTAAAATGAATTGGGATGAGATATTGATAATGGGAACGCTTCTCCGATGGATGGGTAAGTTAGTACCGAGATAACGATATAAAAGTTATAATGATGAGATGTTGGTTGTGATATGTGGAATTGATGAAAAGATTGACTTGTGGAATGGATGGAAAATGATGTCGGGATTTGTTGCAAAGAAATCTCGGTTGGTGAGAATGTGAGAGTTGGTTTAGCTATTGAACTATACTACTTTATGTGGGAACGGTTAGAGGTTGGGAACTCTATCCAGGAGTATAAGCACTTAGAATATCATAAACTACATTCCTTGAGAACCATAGCATTTTTGTATCTTGCATCTATACTACTTCCAAGACTTGCTGAGTACTCACACTTGTTGTTTTCCACCCTCACCCCCAGAGTTCGTCAATCTACCGGAAGATGAGGAGAACTTCGAAGATGAAGGAGTTGTCGCAGTTGAAGATCCAGAAGAGTAGGGTCTCGGGCCTAGTCCCCAAGTTGAAGTCGTTAGCTAGTAGTTTCAGCTTTTATTTGTATGATGTATTGCTTCCGCTGAACTCTCTTTTGTTATGTTTGCCGCTGCGAGGTATGCCTCTATTTGCAACATGTAAGACTTACGTGATGTAATATTCAAGTCTGCAATGAAACTACTGCCGAATGGAATGTTTTTATTTAAATTCATTCGTCTTCGATGACGTACCGGCTTGTCCCGCTCGATGGTATTTCCGAGTTCCTCAACGGGTCGTTACTTCAGGTTCGGCCCAACAGTCAGATATCATGGGTAATTATTAGCTAGTTTTTCATGCATGATGTGATTATGATTTCCAAATTAAGGTTTAATTCTCACCTATAATTAAATGTAAGGCCGAGTTTTACCATTATATATATATACTTATATATATACTGTTGTTTTGTATAGATTTTAAATTAGAAAAATGTTAATTTATAGCTGTGAATAATTATGATTATCTCATATTACGGAGGTTTTATATGAACTATTAATGTGAAAAACTAGATGTGAAAAATTTGTATACGTGAAAACAAGATTATTTTTACAAACGATTCCATTAAGATGTTGGACTTTTTGTTTTATAGACCACGTGTGGTCTAAAAAGGTACGTGTTCAAAAAAACCTTTTTTAACAATTAAATGAGACCCATTCAGTGGCGATATATATCTTTTGAAAACCTCAGCTCGATGCATGCATGCATGCGGCGAGCGTAGGATGATGTGAAGACTATAACCAACATTAGGTACAAGAATGTCAATCTCTTAATTTTAATTTTATGAAAGCCGCGTTTCGTTTCGTTTGTTTCCTCCTCGTCGAGACCTCGTCGTGATGTCGCCGCCAGGAGCACGGGCTAAACCTAATCATGCATGCAGACCGGCGACCCCGTCGTGCGTGCGCTTGTGCTTTCTCACGACCACTCGCCGGAGGGAGCGCGCAAGCTATATAACGCACGCTTCCCTGCACGCTTTGTACTCATCCACCACTGCAGCATCTACATTCTACACAAGCAACAGCAGGCCAGCAGCTAGCTCAGCGGTTGTTCGGATCTTGTCGGGATCGATCTGCAAGGTGAAAGGGAGTTCAGCCATGGCGTTTATTAGGGGCGCCGCCTTCGCATCGGTTGCTCTTCTCCTCGTGGTTGTCGCGTCCGTCGCCGAGGGCCATCGTCCCGAGCTCACGGAGAGGTACTACGACAAGACGTGCCCCAACGCGCAGAACATCGTACGCGCGGTGATGGAGAGGAGGGTTGCCGGCTACAAGAGGATGGCGCCGGCCATACTCCGCCTCTTCTTCCACGACTGCTTCGCCTACGTAAGTATTATAGTATCCATTAATCATGAATCCTAGCTCTAGATACTCCATTGGGTGCGTGCTTCGATCTGCTCTAGAAATTAATTGTCTTTGCGCGACATATGGTCCGATTACAGGGATGTGATGGCTCTGTCCTCCTGCAAAACCCCGAGAGCTCGGACGACGAGCGGGACGTGGAAGCCAACAAGTCCCTCGACGGCTTCGACGTGATCGACAATATCAAGTCTGAGCTCGAGCACAACTGCCCGGCAACCGTCTCCTGCGCCGACATCCTCGCGATCGCCTCCCGCGACGCCGTCGCCATGCTTGGCGGGCCGACATGGAGCGTGCTGCTCGGCCGCAAGGACTCACGCTTCGCCCACAACAACGCCACATACCAACTTCCCTCCCCGACTGGCCACCTCGACGAACTCCTCGAAGTGTTCCAAGACCACGGTCTCGACGAACGCGACCTCACCGCGCTCTCCGGCGCGCACACCATCGGCATGGCCCACAGCTGCGAGAACTTCAACGATCGCATCAAACACGAGGACGCCGAGGATATCGACCCCTACTTCGCGGCAAAACTCCAGCATTCGTGCGACCAAAACGACAAGTGTCCGGTGTATTTCGACGAGCAAACGCCGATGAAGTTTGACAACGCCTACTACCAGAACCTGCTCAATAAGCGTGGGCTTCTCACCTCCGACCAGGCGCTCTACACCCCTGGCAGTTGGGCCGGCGAACTGGTCAGTATATACGCCAACAATCAGAAGGCTTTCTTCGCGGATTTCAAAACATCGATGGTGAAGATGGGGAACCTATCCCCGCCGGATTGGATGCCGACGGAGGTGAGGCTCAAGTGCTCCATGGCCAACTACTAGTGATCGATCGATGCACACGCATCACACCTGTATGTATGTTTTGTTTTCATCGAGTACAATACAACCACGTTGTACTCGTATATTACCATGTATGTTCTATAACTGTATTGTTTTATTCGTCCGTTTGTTAATTCCATCTTTGTACTTCATTATTTCCAGTGTTGTAAGATCTTAAATATATTATTCAATTAATTATCTTTTTCATCTAAAACTCTAATAATTGATCACCCTACGAAACCTCCCACATTAGCTAAAAGAAATAACTAGTAGAGTTATTGGATGGTTGTACGTGTACGTACATCCATCCACATGTAGAGAAATTTGTCTATTTTTAAACTTAATGGAAGTCAAATATTTATTTGATATTCAATGTTAAGTGTCTATGATAAAATATCACTTAAACAATTTTCTTTGTTTTTGTATTTGATATGCCATTAATGTAGTACGGAGATATGCCATTGATGGCTACATGAAGGCATGTTTAACGACTACCGTCACTACAAGAAAATAGTAAACTTTTGTCAGCCAAAGTCGATGAAAGTTAGTTCAATACCGACGAAAGAAGCTAACTTACATCGGCAAAACGCTAACTTTGGTCGACGGAAGCGTTTTGACATAAGTTAGCTAACTTCCGTCGGCTATGCCTTGCTGACGATAGTTTTCAGCAAAAATCGTAACTTCCGTCGGGCAAATAATTGGCCGACGGAAGTTAACTTTTTTGTTTTGCTTTTTCCTATACAATGCAATATTTCAAATATCCAAACAAATTTCACATTTCAAATTCACAACATAACACATTGCAAACATCCTCAACAAAATTTTATATTTCAGATTTCACGTTTACAACAGAACACATCATTTCCGAAATTTCATATTTCACATTTCAAATTCACAACATAACACATTGCAAACATCCTCAACACAATTTTATTCTTCAGATTTCACATTTACAACAGAACACATTTACAATGCAGTATTTCAGATTTCACATTTACAAAATTTTATCTGATCTTCTCAAAAACTTGAACATAAGCAAAAACCTCAGATCCGCAAAAGAGGCACGGGGTGGCGGCGGGAAGGTGACGGTGGGAGACGGCAGCAGGAAGGCAGCGGTGGCGAGGAGCACTGGCGGTGGTGACGGGGGCCGGGGAGGTGGCAGAGAACGGGGGTGTTGGCGGCGGACACCGATGAGGTGACGGGGGGACTGGCAGTGGTGGCGGGGACCGAGGAGGTGGCGGCGAAGATCGGCGATGGCGGCGGGTACCAGGGAGGTGGCGGCGGGGGACCGAGTAGGTGGCCACGGGGACCGGGGGGCGGCGGGGACCAACGGTGGTGGTGGCGGAGCACAAGGGTGGTGAGGAGCACGAGGGTGGTGGCGGCGGGGAGAAGTGGAGATAACGGGGAGACGTGGGTTGTATATATACTTAGGGCAAACTTAACTTCCATCGGCCATAGGTGGGCAGACGGAAGTTATTAAAAAAATCAACGGCGGCATCAGAAAAATTACCTTCCGTCGGCCCACAGAACTGGCCGACAAAAGTTAAGTATTACTTCCATCGACTTGATCTAGCCGATGAAACTTAATTTTCTTCTGCCGACTTTACAAAAAACCGACGAAAATTAAATAAACCGACGAAAATTTCTAGTTTTCTTGTAGTGCGTGTTACTCCATTGATGAAATGCAAGGGACAATCGGTTTCGTACGTAGTAAGACCCACCTCTATAGTATTGAAGAAGACTTCACACTATTGAATTCATGTCAAACGGTATGGATTACGATCGCAAAGAGTGTCAAAAGAAACTTCACACCATTAGAAAAGGATAGGAGAACATCCAGGTCCTGACGAGGACAACCACTGCACGTGGAGGCACACTTCTTCGCGGCATCGGTGTTGTCTTCGAGGAGTGGGTCACCGATCGTATTTCAATTGGAATTGTTAAATGATAAGACATTGTTGGCTAGTTATTAGCTAGTTTCATACATGCATGATGTGATTGTGATTTCCAAATTAAGGTTTAATTCTTAACTATAATTAAAATATGAGGCCGAGTTTTACCGTCACATATATACGGTGGTTTTATATAAACCGCGTGAAAAACTACATGTAAAAAACGATTATTTTCACACGAAGTCTCTTAAACGAATTGCTCGTATGGAAATAAATTAAAGTTTTTTCATTAAAAATATAAAAAATATGCATGCAAATATATAGCGAGACACATATATGCCGTTTACAGGAATGAAATCAACGACTAGATCTCACGTAAAACCACTCTATCATTCCACCTCACGACTCACACCCTATCTATATATCTAAGTAAAATTTTAACACTAATAATAAAAAATATATACTTTAATAAACAAACTAACGTGAAAGGGATGTGAGTTAGCTGGTACCAAATCTCCTCAGAACTTCATTGTTAAGCATGCTCAGGCGAGAGTAGTACCAGGATGGGTGACCTCACAATAAACAAACCAACCTTGGCTGACCAAATTTGAGCAGCCAAATTGGATCACAGATCGTGGGCCCCACGCTAGGATGCTCTCTCTCCTTTTGGCTGCACAATGCTTCGGTTCTAAATACTGTTTTACTCCCTAGGATTTCAATTTAATAGGTGTTGGAGAGAATAATTTCGTGTATGATAAGACTCACCTTACAAAAATGATGTTTTTCAGGTGAAGTCTCTTAAACGAACTGTACATGAAACAAGAATATTTTTACAGACAATTTTATTAAGATCTCTTATACTTTTTTATTTTATAGACCAAGTGCGTGGTCTAAGATGTACGTGTTCAAAAAAACTTTTTTTTCAATGGAATGAGACCCATTCAGTGGCGATATATATATATATATATATATATCTTTGGAAAACATCAGCTCGATGCATGCATGCTGCAAGTGTACGATGTGATAACTAACCAGCATTAGGTACATGAATGTCAATCTCTCTCTTTATTTTAATTTTCTGAAAGCCGCGTTTCGTTTCGTTTGTTTCCTCATGTCCTGCTGGTGACCTCGTCGTGATCGATGTCGCCGCCAGGAGCACGGGCTAAACCTAATCGTGTGCATGCAGACCGGCGACCCCGTCGTGCGTGCGCTCGCGCTTTCTCACGACCACTCTCCGGAGGGAGCGCAAGCTATATAACCCACGCTTCCCTGCACGCTTTGTACTCATCCACCACTGCAGCATCTACATTCTACACAAGCAACAGCAGGCCAGCAGCTAGCTCAGCGGTTGTTCGGATCTCGTCGGGATCGATCTGCAAGGTGAAAGGGAGTTCAGCCATGGCGTTTATTAGGGGCGCCGGCTTCGCATCGGTTGCTCTTCTCCTCGTGGTTGTCGCGTCCGTCGCCGAGGGCCATCGTCCCGAGCTCACGGAGAGGTACTACGACAAGACGTGCCCCAACGCGCAGAACATCGTACGCGCGGTGATGGAGAGGAGGGTTGCCGGCTACAAGAGGATGGCGCCGGCCATACTCCGCCTCTTCTTCCACGACTGCTTCGCCTACGTAAGTATTATAGTATCCATTAATCATGAATCCTAGCTCTAGATACTCCATTGGGTGCGTGCTTCGATCTGCTCTAGAAATTAATTGTCTTTGCGCGACATATGGTCCGATTACAGGGATGTGATGGCTCTGTCCTCCTGCAAAACCCCGAGAGCTCGGACGACGAGCGGGACGTGGAAGCCAACAAGTCCCTCGACGGCTTCGACGTGATCGACAATATCAAGTCTGAGCTCGAGCACAACTGCCCGGCAACCGTCTCCTGCGCCGACATCCTCGCGATCGCCTCCCGCGACGCCGTCGCCATGCTTGGCGGGCCGACATGGAGCGTGCTGCTCGGCCGCAAGGACTCACGCTTCGCCCACAACAACGCCACATACCAACTTCCCTCCCCGACTGGCCACCTCGACGAACTCCTCGAAGTGTTCCAAGACCACGGTCTCGACGAACGCGACCTCACCGCGCTCTCCGGCGCGCACACCATCGGCATGGCCCACAGCTGCGAGAACTTCAACGATCGCATCAAACACGAGGACGCCGAGGATATCGACCCCTACTTCGCGGCAAAACTCCAGCATTCGTGCGACCAAAACGACAAGTGTCCGGTGTATTTCGACGAGCAAACGCCGATGAAGTTCGACAACGCCTACTACCAGAACCTGCTCAATAAGCGTGGGCTTCTCACCTCCGACCAGGCGCTCTACACCCATGGCAGCTGGGCCGGCGAACTGGTCAGTATATACGCCAACAATCAGGAGGCTTTCTTCGCGGATTTCAAAACATCGATGGTGAAGATGGGGAACCTATCCCCGCCGGATTGGATGCCGACAGAGGTGAGGCTCAAGTGCTCCATGGCCAACTACTAGTGAGTAGTGATCGATCGATGCACGCATCACACCTGTATATGTATGTTTTGTTTTCATCGAGTACAATACAACCACGTTGTACTCGTATATCACCATGTGTGTTCTATAAATGTATTGTTTTATTCGTCCGTTTGTTAATTCCATCTATGTATGTACACTTCATTATTTCCAGTGTTGTAAAATCTTAAATATATTATTCAATTAAATATCTTTTTCATCTAAAACTCTACTAATTGATCATCCTACGAAACCTCCCGCATTAGCCAAACAAAATAAGGGTTAATTTTTTATGTGTCATTGTAATTTCCACGGTTTGGTAATATGTTACTGGTGTGTTACTGACATATAGAGACCAACACAGTCAATGATAATGATATGTAGAAATTTCTTGAAAATTATAATGATACGTAGGAAAGAAAGTTACTGTAGGATTGCATGTGTATGTACATCCATCGACACGTAGGGAAAATTAGGTATTTTTAAACTTAATGGAAATCAAATATTTATTTGATATTCAATGTTAAGTGTATTAGTTGAGTACTCGTGCGTTATAAAAAAATTACAACATTAAAAAACATCATGCAAATAGAGTTGAGAGGCATCTAAGTTCCATTCCTTAGCAGGCTTAACTTCTGTCACTACAACAAAACAGGCAACTTCCGTCGGCCAAAGCCGACGGAAGTTAGCCCTTTCCCGACGGAAGAAGCCAACTTCCGTCGGCAAAACGCTATCTTCCGTCGGCCTTTGGCCGACGGAAGCGCGGCGACGGAAGTTAGCTAACTTCCGTCGGCCGCCGACGGAAGTTAGCTAACTTCCGTCGGGCACGTCAAGCCGACGGAAGTTAGCGCCGAACACTGCCACGTCAGCAGGGGGCTCTAACTTCCGTCGGCCAGGCTGGCCGACGAAAATTAGGGGCATCTAACTTCCGTCGGCTAGGGCCAAAGCCGACGGAAGTTAGCCTTTCTGCCCACGTGGCCGAAACCAGCTAACTTCCGTCGGCTATGGTCAAAGCCGACGGAAGTTACCTGGTATTTTTTTTATTTTTTCCTGGTTCCCCTACTCACACTCACATCCAACCACAATTTCAATCACATTCACAATTATCATCCAAATTCACATTTCACATCCAAAATCACATTCAACTTCACATATATCATCCAAAATCACATCTCACATCCAAAACTTCAGCAAACATCCAAAATCACATAACACAACTTAATTCACAATCAAAGTCACAATACACATTCGCATTCACATATACCATCCAAATTCACATACAAAGTCACATAACATATCGAGATTCAATCCAGGTTCATTATACACATCTATACTCACTGATCGCCCACATTTGGGTCGTGGGCGCCGCCGCTGCCTCCCGCTTCGTCCACATTTGCCCCGGAGGCTCCATCTTGACCAGGCGTACGGAAACACTAAAGAAATAGACAAAATTAGAAACGAACTCAACTACCCTTCTAAATGCTAACTTAAGTATTTAGGAGGTACCTCAGGTGATGTAGGAGATAGTGGTGGTGGCGGGGGAGGTAGTGGTTGGAACATAGACATGTCAAATCCACTGTTTTGCTGGGTTAGTTGCTACACATGTTGTAATGTAATCAGTTAGTTCTAAACTTATTTCTGAATACTTTTGAACTGCAACACTCTAAACTAAACTTACTTGGATCATCGCATGTTGTTGTGCTAAGCAGGCGGTATAGTACTCTTGTTGTTTCCTGTTGTGCTCGTTTACCCGCCTCAATTCCTCCCTCATTCGAACCATCTCCGGGGTTTCTTCTGAGCGACGACGGCTGGAGCCAACTCCGACGGAGCTCTGCGACGACTGAGCTGACTTCTGAGCTCTCACCGCTCTCGAGTCAATAACTCCATTGAACATGGAGTACCTGCAACATTAACAGGGGTTAGTTACCATCACAATACCATACACAAAACATTAATAAAAACACTGTCTCACCGTCCATGGCTTTTGCCACCTCCGCTGGAGTACACGGCCATTTGGTCCACAGGTTCTCTCCGCCAATTATAGTCCTCTCCATGGAGTCGAACCATGTGTTCACCATACTGCGCCTGCAAAAAACATGTCCGATTAGCTAGACGCAGAAAAATGAAATTACGTAAACTCTTAATAACATCTCACCAAATGGTCTGTGGCTGTCTGGCTACACAAGACATCTGGCTGTGTCGGATCGCTTCCTTTGTGACCAGAGGTATACACCTCTATGTCACTTGGCACGTTGCCAGATTTAGCTTCCTGTACATTAGAAATGAGTTAGTCGCATTACAATGTATCTATAGCTAGAGAGTGACAGATCGGTCTTACCAAGCGTTTAGCGTGGCGAATATGTCCGTCGGCACCATATCTGTGCTTCGGATCCGTCCCACGGCATTGTATTTTCTGCTCGGAAGTCTTCTTAAATGCGGCTGAAGACCAAATCTTGCAGAATTCGAAATAGGCGTCCTCGCGGTTTGCAAACCACGGAATCCTCACCTGAACAGAGATGCTATTTGTATTATATGACAACAAATCTCAACAATCGAAGAGTAAAAAGTTAGAATTGTTTACCGAACGGTATTCTTCTTCAGTCAAATAAATTGACGATGAGCCTGTCGCCTTGCTCATTCGTTGCCCTAGCTTCTCCTTGTAGTAAGCATTGTTCGCTTGAATGCGGGCATACGAAATGGCGTCCTTCACCACCTTATGTGCATTGTTGTTGAAGACTTGAAGCGCATGGTTATGGTGATTGCCGACTTCTGGCAAGCAAAAGCGTAACTGCAAAAGTAATGATTAGTACAGTGTTGTAACTCGAAAAGCCTAAAAGTAGATTGAAAAAACACTTGCATACCCAGAAGTCATGAGACACCGCCCCCTGAGCAGTTCCGTGGCGCCCGTCAGGAGCGAACCGGTACTGGTCCCATGTCTGGCATAGAACCCGCTCACCGGTCGGCATTGTCAGCACCCCTGGGTAGTGCAGAAGGCACAGGTTACCCAATATCTGGTTAACCTGCCTGACCCTCGAAGTGCCGTCAAACCGAGAGTCAATCCAAGATCTAGAAATACATAATAAATAAAGTTAATTAGTTTAGTGAAAGAAATTTTTTGAAAACAAAAGCAAAACAACAGAAGAGTATTACACTTACCCGTCACCAACAGGCGTAATCTCGATCTTGGCTCCACCGGAAGAGACTACTGGTGTAGCGACCAAGTGGCTCGTCCTGAAAGTTACCGAGGACCCGCCGGCAGCCTCAGCACCTTCCTCCTGACCCGCACCCTCCGGGAGATCCCCCTGCCCCGCACCCTCTGGGTCATCCCCCTGCCCCACACCCTCTGGGTCATCCCTCTGTGCCGCACACTCTGGGACATCCCCCTCTTGCCCGCCACCCACCGGATCATCCTCATGACCCGCACTCTCCAAGTGTTCTTCCTCCTACAAAACAGTATTGAAACAATTAGTAATAGTTTATAACTGGCATAAAAAACAATCTGAAAGTTACCTCCTCATCTAGTTCAAATGCAATAGGCCGACCAATTAATGTCGGATCTATGCATCTCAGGAGCTGCTCTTGACGACGTCTGTTTGAAGAAGAGGAACTACCCTGGAATAGGGT
This sequence comes from Zizania palustris, assembly GCA_019279435.1. Classification (NCBI taxonomy): domain Eukaryota; kingdom Viridiplantae; phylum Streptophyta; class Magnoliopsida; order Poales; family Poaceae; genus Zizania; species Zizania palustris. Next base: position 57,304,298 of record JAAALK010000283.1, read on the forward strand.
GTCCTCCTTACTCTTCGGTGTACTCGCCGGAGTACTCGCCGATGAACTCCCCAAGCGGAAGAGCTTCCTCGTGATACTCTTCATCTTTTTCGACATCCTGTTCAAAATAAGCACAAACAAGCATTTATTAGTAAGAAGGTTTGTACATATGAAAAACATGTAATATGAAGTATATTGCATATCCATGTATGAAAACAATTACTTGTCAATTATCATCAAAATCAGGATCAATCTGTCCTTTTCTCCCCAAAGCACGCCATGTTACTTTTTTCTTCTTATGTTGGTGTTTCCTTTTCTCGGGAACTGCCACATCATTAGAATCGCCGAGAAAAGAATCTGTCGACGATTCTGACTCTACATTAAACGAAGTCGGCAATTCATCATCTTGATAAACCTCATCGACCTCTTCAACCTCCAATTGATAAGCGTCATCACTAGGGGTGTGTAGACGTTCCCGAGGATTCACTTTGTAGACTACCCACCAAGCACTTAGTTTTTCACATGGGTAGGGCATATAATACACCTGCTCGACTTGGTGAGCAAGGACAAAATTGTCGCAACTAGATAATCGTTCCGCGTGTTTGACTTCAACCATCCCAAATTGGTTTTCACGAGTACCATGTTTAGGGTCGAACCAATCACAATCGAAAAAGACTACTTTAATCTCCTTATTCCCGGCAAATTTGTACTCGATTATATTTTTGATGATTCCATAATACATAGTTTCGTGTCCTTGTCCATCAACGACCCTTGTAACAACACCAGTATTAGTTGTTGCCGCTAGAGGTCGATATGCTTCAAATATAGTTGAACGGAAGCGGAAACCATTAACATCATAGCGACCGTAACTTTTGGCACTAATACTCCCGTAAGAGAGCTGTCGCAAGTCTATATGTACATTGTCAGCGAGCACGCACTGCAAATCATAAGAGATAATAAGATAATTAACCCACTAGAGTAAAATAATACGTGTCAGAAAAGGTAAGGATTTACATGTTCTCTGAACCAAGTGAGAAAACTAGGCCCGCCATTTACTCCTTCTTGACGCAATTTATCTAATTGCTTCTCCGTTGGTTGACGACCAGACGTCAAGTATTTCGAATCAAACATATTGTCAATGTAACGAATAGGTAAACAAACGGGTATAAAATTTGGAGGTAAAATATAAAACTAAAACGAATCACTTACGTGAAATATTGTTCCATCTCTTCTATATTTGAGTACATGTAGAGCAAGGCATTTGTTCGTTCTTCCTGAGTTACATAATATGTCGTGGAAACACCAACAGTTATGCCCTTCCACCCAAATATTTGGAGATCACTACAAGGATGGTCTTCATCCATATGGTACCGTGTAGCAGGTGTGTTGACATTGTGATGCTCAGCGAAGTATACACTAGTGAAGTATGCTATCTCTTTCAATTTAAATTCTTCTGCGATGCAACCTTCAACTCTGGCCTTATTACCAACCATCGCTCTAAGCTTCTTTAGGGACCTTTCAATATGATACATCCACCTATATTGCACAGGGCCACCTACCTTAGCTTCATATGGCAGATGAACCAGTAAATGTTGCATTGGATTGAAGAACCCTGGAGGGAATATTTTTTCCAGTTTACATAAAAGCACCGAGATCTCTTTCTCTAGCATCTCCATCATATCTTTCTTAATTTCTTTCGCACAAAGTTGTCTATAAAAATGGCTCAGCTCAGCTAACGCCTTCCACACATCATCATTCAGGTACCCACGAAACATTACAGGAAGGAGTCTTTCCATTATTATGTGGTAATCGTGACTTTTCAATCCATTTAATTTCCCTGTCTTCAAGTTCACAGCTCTTCTAAATCTCGCGGCGTAACCATCTGGGAATTTCAAATTTTTCAACCACCTCATTACTTGTTTTTTTCTTTAGGTTTTAAACAAAATGGGGCACGTGGCTTGCCACCACTATTCGTCAACTCAAGGGTTGGTCGATTACAAATCTCAGCTAAATCTCTTCTCGCCTTTACATTATCTTTTGTCCTGTCAGTAAAATCCATACATGTACTTATAATGCTTTCACCAACATTACGTTCCTGATGCATAACGTCAATGTTGTGCATCAGAATTAGTGATTTGACGTACGACAGTTCCCATAAACCACATATGTGGGTCCAATTATGTTCGGTTCCGAATCCTACAAATCCATCCTCATTTTCATTAAGGACCAACTCATTCAGCATATCAGCGATTTCTGTACCATTTAAACGCTTTGGTGGTCCCTTTACAACAATGTTGTCCTTCTTGAAATTGTTCCTCTGTAACCTAAATGGGTGATTCATGGGAAAAAAGCATCTATGGCAATCAAAGTAACAAATCTTTCCCCCGAAGTTCAGACGGAAACAATCTGTGTCCTTCGCACATATCGGGCATGTCAACCTTCCATGACAACTCCAACCAGAAAAAATACCGTATGCCGGAAAATCGTGGACCGACCACAGATATGCAACTCGAAGATTGAATTTTTGTTTCTGGTCATAGTCATATGCTTCAACTCCTTTCCACAATTGTTTCAACTCTTCAATTAAGGGCTTCAGCATCACGTTTAGTCGTGTTCCAGGATGATCTGGATCGGGTATAATGAGACACAGGAACATAAATTCATATTTCATTGTAGGACCGAAAGTAGCGACCAGAGGGGGGGTGAATGGGCGCCTTAAAAATTCTTCCGAATCAATGGCCTGTTCCCAATACCCAACGCACCTCAAAATACTACGCAGCAGAAAATAAACAGAAGGTCTAAGTCTAAAGGTTTCTAACCTAGAAGCAACTGATGAAAAACAGTGTGAATCTAAAGAAGTGCAATCTAGGCTGATGTACAAGTTATAACAGGCCTAAACTTCTCAATGAAATGATCTAAGTATGTATAAAGTGAAAAGAGAAGTTACTGTCCAAAGTTGTCTCCTGTTCGGAACTTGGCGAAGCCCCCTTCGCACGTCGAGGTCTGCTTCGGAGGTTGGTGACGGAGTCCGTCCGAAATGCCGAAGGTGTCTCTGTCTAGCCTAGTTCGAAGTGATAAGAAGCGAAGTGTACATCGGAGCGAAGTAAAACAGTGACGAAGCTTGGTTCGAAGTAAGTACTTCGAAGACAAGGCTTCGAACACAACTTCGAACCACGAGCTTCGGAGCGAAGTGAAACTGTGCCGGAGCCTGCTTCGAAGTATGCACTTCGAAGGCAAGACTTCGAACACCCTTAGAACCGAAAGCTTCGAAGCACAACCTTCGACACAGAAAAGCTTTGAATACAATGCACAAACGGACAACCTTCGAACAAGGAAGCGAAGCCTGTCACGCGACAGAAAAGCAAGTCCGAAGCCAATACTCTACCTTCGAAAAGATCAAGCTCCGAAAAGAGAGGCGAAGGGTGACATGCTACCAAGAAATTGGAGCGAGGCCTAGCGGAGCCACAAGCTTCGAACCCAACCTCGAAACCTAATGAAGTGTGTGCTTCGAACAGATAGATTCGGAGTATGCTAGTTCGAAGTATGCGATGCTGTCCATACAGGAGGAACTTCGAATCTAGCAACTCAGACACAAAGACCGAAGTTCGAAGTCTGAGCGAAGTCTTTAAAGACGTTCGATCGAAGCCTGCCTCATGGAGTTGAGGGGCTTCGCACTGAAACGAGCTTCGCCAGACACACCAGGAAAAGGCAAAAGAGACTGTCAGCTTCGATCAAAAAGCTGGGCGATAGAAGGTGAAAAGCTGCAGCCGAACACTGTAGCTACAGTAAAGCAGTACTACTTGCAACAGCAAGAACTAGTACTACCACCGTGAAGAACACACCCAGCCGAAGAAGCTTCTCTTCAAGAATAAATTCAGCAGCCCGTAGGTAAGGCAATAACTCCCCAAACCAAACAAAATACAAGCAATAAATTCACCAGAGTTCAAAGATCAAATGCATCCAAGAGATTTGAGCCAAAAGAATGCAAGAACAGGAGAGGGAAGCCCCTGGCGGCGCACACAGGAGAGAGAAGGGAGTGACCCAAAAAGGTGGATTTGATTTCAGCACAAAGGGTAGTCCAAACCCTAGGGATTGGGGTGCTATTTATAGGCAGCCCAACACTAGGAATATTCTACCAGCCCCTTAGGGTTTTTACAGACTCAAAAATACAGAAAAAGACTCTACTGCCCTTAGGTATTTTTACAGACACAACTGACTGACTGTGGGCCTAGAGTAACAGATGACATATCCGGAAGCTACTCTTCTGGACAGTCGGATACAGAATCAACGGTTGTCAGTTTTACGCCGAAACTGACAAAGCCTCCACCAGCTTTGCACCAGGTACCCGGATTGGGCCGGCCCGACTCCGCAACTCTCTCAGCCCGGCAATCGCTCACCGCCCGTGTACCTGAGTCAGTCCTGGTCAACAGCCCAGTGGGTCTTCTACTGCTTCTGGCCCATGCACCCGGATTGGGCCAGCCCGACTTCGCAGCCTCCTCTGCCCGACAGTCGCTCGCTGCCCGTGTACCTGAGTCACACGCGGCCCATGAAACAGCAGATCTCTTTTTCTCTTCAGTCCTCGTTGACTATCGTTGACAATGACTCATCACTTCTAGAGCCATGAGGCCCACGCTATTCAGCATGGCTCCTCAATCTCCCCCTTGATGAGAGCATTGTCAACACTCCTCAATTCTCAGCTCTTCAGCACCTGCGAACAAATGTGGAAACACGAAAACAAAACACAAGAGAACAAAGAAGAAGAAAAATAAGGTAAAAGTTTAACCCTAATGACCAAAAGCCAAACAAAAGCAAGAAACGGTCATTATGGTTAACAAAAAAAATGAAAAGGCTCAGAATGAGTGCGATTGCAGAACAACAAGGATATCAACAGAGTAAGAACTCCCCCTTAAACTCTGATCCCAAATTTTCTCCCCCTTGTTGACAAGTGAACTCATCAAGCACTCAATAGAGACACAGACTCCCCCTGAAATGCAACTCCCCCTCAAAATATGCAGTGAATGCAATTGGGGTGCAGGTGGAGTGAAGAAAGCATGCTTCTCAGATATGATTGACTGCAAATACAGTATCTAACAGGTATAGCAAAAGAGATACTGTCCAAGACACATGGCATGATCAGTGCAACAGATGATATCTAAAGAAAGTCATTTAGCACGCATTTTTCAGTTTTTGCAAATAAAAGCATCACCACATTTTCTAGTAAAACAAGCAAGGTAAAGCATGAAATGCAGAAGCTAACTGATGTCTACCAAGATAAGCATTGTTCAAAAACAAAGTGCTTCAGCAAACTTGTTATCCGTTTACAGTTCAGGCTTTTTCATTATCCTTTGTCATTTGTGCCAAGGGTTATTTGCATGTCAAACCTTATGCTAACCGACCAAGTCAAGCCTAGGCCAGAATTGGACCATCAGAAGCTTAAGACATTGATCTCGGCATACACTATACTGTCCTAGTTCATACCAAAGTGCTATGGTAAGCAATCCAGAACAATATAATGCGACAAAGCAAACCCACTTGGATCTTTTCGACTTAAGCATAAAAAGGAATGGAATTTTCATTCATTTTTGATTTTTATCATTTTATAGTACATTTTCCATGTTAAAGCATAAAGATGTCCAAGTTGCATATCTGCATCTATGTGATGAACTGGCTACAAGGCATGTAACAGATAGCAAAAACACTCAGCCTACGCATGCTAGTTACCAGAAGCAATGGTGATCATTTTTCAGGTTTAAAGCATAAAAGCCATGCATATGACAGATATATCAAGTGAACTGAACCAAAGCATGATCATTGACAAGTAATCAAAAGCATGTACCAGCTAGACTAAGTAAAGCAGTTCAATCATATAACAGAAGCAGGCTCAAATGTGTGATATGTGAATATGTATGATATGAACACACACAAAAAGACTCAAGAAAAGAGTAAAAAGAAAACTGACGCAAAATATCCTAGAAAGGATACACAACACCCAAATCCCCTCGTAAACGCTCAAAAGTAGATTGATCTAGGGGTTTGGTGAAAATGTCAGCCAACTGATGATGGGTATAAACATGAATAAGGTCAATGACACCTTTCTCATATTGATCCCGCAAGAAGTGAAAGCGCACATCAATATGTTTGGTTTTTGAATGAAGACACGGGTTTTTCCCTACACTAATAGCACTAGTGCTGTCGCAAAACAATGGAACCCTGGTAGGAAAGAACAACCCAAAGTCTCGTAGAGTAGAAATCATCCAAACCATCTGTGAGCAGCAGCTAGCAGCAGCTACATACTCAGCCTCTGTGGTCGAAAGAGCAACTCCAGATTGCTTTCGAGAAGACCAAGAGACAAGAGAAGAACCAAGAAACTGGCAAGTACCAGAAGTCGACTTGCGATCCAACCGGCACCCACCAAAATCAGCGTCCGAAAAGCCAGATAAATCAAGTGATGATGATGCTGAATAATAAAGACCAAGATCAGGCGCATAGGTGAGATACCTGAAAATGCGCTTGACAGCCTGCCGGTGAGATGCGCGTGGTGAAGACTGAAAACGCGCGCAAAGTCCCACGGCGAACTGTATGTCCGGTCTTGTTGCCGTCAAGTACAACAGCGAACCGATCATCCCTCGAAATTCTCTCTCATTGACCTTGACACCGCTCTCGTCCTTGTCCAAACCCCCAGAAGTGCCCATCGGGGTCATCTGCGGCTTCAATTCACCACCAAAGTCAAATTTCTTAAGCATGTCACGAGTATACTTACCTTGGTGGATGAAGGTGCCGTCCTTGGTCTGCTTGATCTGGAGCCCTAAAAAGTACTTAAGCTCACCCATGAGGCTCATCTCAAACTCACTGTGCATCTGCTCAGAAAACTTGGACACAAGAGAATCAGTAGTACCGCCAAAGATAATATCGTCCACGTAAATCTGAGCAACTAAAAAATCTGAAGCATCTCTGAGCAAGAAAAGAGTTTTGTCCACAGAACCCATCACAAAGCCCTTCCCCAACAAAAATTGCTTCAACCGGTCATACCAAGCCCTGGGGGCTTGCTTCAACCCGTATAAAGCTTTATGCAACTTAAAAACATGTCGAGGAAACTTGGGGTTCTCAAAACCGGGGGGTTGCCTAACATATACCTCCTCCTCTATGAACCCGTTCAGAAAAGCACTCTTAACGTCCATTTGAAAAAGCTTAAAACCCTTTGAAACGGCAAAAGCTAGAAGAATACGAATGGACTCAAGACGGGCCACAGGAGCGAAGGTTTCTTCAAAGTCAATACCTTCCTTCTGGCAATAACCCTGGGCGACTAGTCGAGCCTTGTTGCGCACCACAACCCCATCTTCACCTTGTTTGTTCTTGAATACCCACTTGGTGCCTATGGGGTTGCATCCTGGTGGCGGCTCAACTAATGTCCAAACCCGATTGCGGACAAAATTCTCAAGCTCTTCTTGCATGGCATTAATCCAATTAGAATCAGAGAGAGCATGAGAAATGTCTCTGGGCTCAAAAGATGCAACAAATGCAGATTCAGCAAACACAGCGAGAGAGGCAGAAGAACGCAAAGTACTTTCAGTTAAATCACCAATGATGAGCTCTGAGGGGTGGTCACGCTGAACTGCTCGGGTTCCCTGGTGATCTGAAGTCACCTCACCGGAGTCAGCAGCTGGCAACTCTGGACTCGACTGAGGGGGCTCGATCGAAGTGGAAGAAGTGATCAGAGGTCCGCCCTCATCATCAGTCGAAGTCACAGAAGGTGTGGGCTCTGCGGGGGATGCAGAAGGCCCGCCCTCAACAGCAGCTGGAGTATCCTCATCTTCCTCGAAGATGGACTCTCCGAGCTCATCATCACCAGAAAGCTCAAAAGAAGGAGTCAAAGAAGGCAGGGACTCATCAAATGAAACTTCACACGTCTCGACAAGCAGCTGGGATTCGAGGTTCCAAACACGGAAGCCTCGAGAATGCAATGCATAACCAAGAAAAACACCATCCCAGCAACGAGACTCAAATTTGTCCAAATGCCCTCCCTTTTTGAGCACAAAGCACTTGCAGCCAAACGCTCGCAAGTGGCTCACCTTGGGCTGTCTGCCAAACCGCAACTCATATGATGTCTTACCAATGTAAGCTCTAAGAAAAATGCGATTGGCCAGATAGCAAGCCGTGTTCATGGCTTCAGCCCAAAAACGCCTAGGAGTCCTGTGCTCATCGAGCATCGTCCTGGCCATCTCAACTAGCGTGCGGTTCTTTCGTTCCACAACGCCGTTCTGTGGGGGAGTGTAAGGAGAAGAAAACTGATGGTCCAGACCCTGATCACCACAGAAGCTGACGAACTGAGAGTTCTTGAACTCAGAGCCGTTGTCAGAGTGAATTGCTCGCATCCGACCATTGTTCTCATTCTTCAGCTTCAAAACCAGGTCATGGACAAATTGAAAAGTTTCATCCTTAGACTCCAAAAAGAAAACCCACGAGAAACGAGAAAAGTCGTCAACAATCACAAGTGCATACCACTTCCCACCGACTGAGCGTACCCGAGCTGGACCTACAGTGTCCAAATGCAAAAGCTCGCCTGGATACGAAGTCATCACCTGAGTCACAGGTGAATGAGAAGCGGCAACCATTTTCCCATGACGACAGGGATGACAAACTAGATCCTTCTCCATTTTAAGCTTGGGCAATCCTCGGATGAGGTCCATAGAGCTTAACCTGACTAGCAGATCAAAACTCAAATGACCTAACCTCCTATGCCACTTCCAGAGCTCAGAAGAAGATCCAGCAATCAAACAGCGAGAAGGGCCAAAAGAACTAGAGAAGTCAATTCGAAAAACTTTACCGAAGGGTAAAATCTGACAAACCAAAGACCCTCTAGAATCAATCACAGAAGAATTTCCCTTCTTAAAACGCACTTCCAAACCATCCTCAAGAAGTTGCGACACAGAGATTAAATTAAAGTTCAGATTTTTAACCAAAGCAACATTCTTTAAAGAGAAATGGTCTGAGATGCTGATTGAGCCTATGCCACTTACTTTCCCTTGACCGCTGTTCCCGAATGTAATGTACTCTTTGGAGCTCGGGGGAGTGAGACTGGAGAACCATCTGCGATGTCCCGTCATGTGGCGAGAGCATCCTGAGTCCATGATCCAAACATCCTCCAGTCCCCGGTCCTGCACAATCAATGTCTGTAAGTGGGAGCAAATGGTCCGGCACCAGGTTTAGCAAAAGAGCTAAACCAGTGTCGAGCCATCTGCTCAAAAGATGGAAAGCGAAAACCATCAAAAGAGTTTGGACCAAAACGCGGCTCAAAACGCGGTCCATGGTTCTTCCTAACCCTACGGCCACGAGGTCCAGAACCGTAGCCAACTCGGTCTGGAACTCTGCCGGAACGAACACCACCTACTGGAGCACGGGTAGGAAAACCGTCTCCTCTACCACCACCTACACGACGCGGCCTGGCCTCTAGCCTCTCCCCGCGCCGAGGAACACGCAGTCTACCACCCTGCTGGTAGAACTGCACCTGATCACTACGAGCCCTCTCTGCTCTCTCAACCCGCTTCCTCCTGAAGTAAAACTCCGCAAGATGCCCGTCTCTCTGACAAAACTCACAATGATAGGTAGGCTTCTTGGGATGTGGTTGAGGCTTGGGATTCTTGGGCTTGGTAGTGTTTGGTGTGGTCTTCTTGGGCTGAGAGGGTCCAGGAAGAGAGTCTAGAGAAGAGTGGAGGTGTTTGGGTTTAGGAACCCAGATAGACTTCTTGGGTGGAGCTTTGGGTGGTTCATGGATCACTCCATCCTTGGGCTGACAAGCCTGGGAGGTCTCAGTGGAGTGAGTCTTGGGATACCTCTGCTCTAGAGTCATTTTACTCCACTCCACTGCCCGGCTGAGGGCACTCTCAAAGTCAGCCTTGGTGTAGGTGTAACCTACTCCAAACCCATCCTTCCTCTTGAACTGCTGGATCATCATGCCAAGCTGTGGCTCTCTGGCACTGATCCAACTCAGGATAGACCGGAGGTAAAAGTTCTCATTCTGAGAATCAGCTAGCTCCTCTCTCAAGGAAGCTAGTACCTCCACCTGAGATAAGCAGGTCTCACACTCACTGTCTATCTGGACAGACTTCTCGGCTTTCAGCTTAATCAACTCCATTCTAAGAGACAGACAGTTCTCACAGACAGTGGGTGGAACTGACAATGTCTCAAGCTCTAGCCTAGTCTGCGCAAGCTCAGCTCTCAACCTCTCTAAATCACCCAAATGCTCATCGCCCTTGGATTTCAGCTCAGCTAAGGCAGCTAGATGAGATGGGCAATCAACACAGGGTGCGACAACAGTGGCTTGAGCATTTTTCAGCCCCAGCTGAGCTCTTTCAAGCTCAGTGGCCAAAGCATCCCTCTCATCAACCCTTTCTGTGTACCTGGACTTTAGAGTCGACAGGTCACACAGAAGCACCTCGCACTTCGGGCACTCACTGCTATCACCCAAGCAAGGGGCAGAGGATAGACTCTCAATCCTACCGTTGGCCACGGCAAGCTCACTCTCTAACTCATCTATCCTTTTCTTAGCCCCCCTAAGCAGTTTCTCCCGATATTTTAACTCCTGACGATTGCTCTCAAGTAAATCGACAATTTCGCGCTCATAAGATGATACCTTGCTATCGTCGTCGTCGGAGTCGTCGGAGGAGCTCTTTTCTTCTCTATCCCCAAGAGCCATGGAGCAGAAGCTCTTGCGGGATCTTCGGCGCTGGTGTGTGCGGCTCTTCGGCTTGTCTCCGAAAGCCATGAAGCAGAGGCCCGCCGGATCATCCTTGTCCTTCCCCTTCTTGATGGTAATCTCCTCATCACTTGAGCTCGATGAAGAGGAAGAAGACGTGGATCTCTTGGAGTAGCTCTTCTCCATCTCGGCGAAGAAGGCCTTGTCGCGCTTCTTGTTCTCTCGCCGGTAGTCCTTCAGGGCTTTCTTGAAGAACCGAGTCTTCGGCTTGCCCTTGTTGAAGGAGGGGCTCTCATGCTTGCCGGAGTCGTGGAAGCTGCTGCCGGTGCCCTTCTTGTATCCACTGCGCTTGGGGCAGTCGGCGATGAAGTGTCCTGGATCACCACATTCAAAGCATCCGGATTTTGTGCCGTGTCTTTTGAACATTCTTTTATCATAGACACGACGCACCCGGTTGTTAAAGAGACACAAATCATCATCTCCCAACAACTCAAGCTGGTCCTCAGTGATAGACATCAAAGAGAACCCAGCACAACTCACAGCAGAGGGATCAACAGAAGGTGTAGCAAGGGCCAGGGATTTTGATCCAGAGCCAGTGAGATTTGATCTCAACTGGATATCTACCTCAGTGGCCTTCAGCTTGCTAAATAACTCAGAAATAGTCAAGGTATCGTAAGAAGTGCTCTCAACGATAGATGATACCTTGATCTCCCAGATCTTTGGGTCCAAGGTATGAAGAACCTTGAGCGCCTGCTCATGATCTGAGACTAACTGAGCACCCTCAGCCTTGTTGTCCCGAAGCTTGTTAATGATCGACTGAAAGCGACCAAACAAGGCTTCAACAGATTCACCCGGCTTCTGTGTGAAGTTCTCATATTCACGCCGGTAGGTCTGATAGAGCCGAGCCTTGACCTGGGCTGTTCCCTCATGGTGTGCCTTGAGGGTAGCCCAGATCTCTCTCACAGTGGAGAGATGACTCACACGCTCAAACTCAGTGGGACCTAATCCAGAAAACAAAATATTCACAGCCTTACTGTTGCTCAGATGCTGAGCAATGATACCAGCAGTACCGTGCTCAGCGACTGGCAGAATGACAAACGTGCTGTGAACGCAAATGTCCCATATGTCCGAACCCTGGCTCATGAGATAGGCTCGCATGCGAGTCTTCCAATAATTATAGCCATAGGCTTCCAAGGACGGGACCTTGCCAGGAGACGTCATAGTCACTACTGGGGTTTAGAACCGGTTAAGGTATGGAAAAACCCTAACCTCGCTCTGATACCACTTGTAGGACCGAAAGTAGCGACCAGAGGGGGGGGGGTGAATGGGCGCCTTAAAAATTCTTCCGAATCAATGGCCTGTTCCCAATACCCAACGCACCTCAAAATACTACGCAGCAGAAAATAAACAGAAGGTCTAAGTCTAAAGGTTTCTAACCTAGAAGCAACTGATGAAAAACAGTGTGAATCTAAAGAAGTGCAATCTAGGCTGATGTACAAGTTATAACAGGCCTAAACTTCTCAATGAAATGATCTAAGTATGTATAAAGTGAAAAGAGAAGTTACTGTCCAAAGTTGTCTCCTGTTCGGAACTTGGCGAAGCCCCCTTCGCACGTCGAGGTCTGCTTCGGAGGTTGGTGACGGAGTCCGTCCGAAATGCCGAAGGTGTCTCTGTCTAGCCTAGTTCGAAGTGATAAGAAGCGAAGTGTACATCGGAGCGAAGTAAAACAGTGACGAAGCTTGGTTCGAAGTAAGTACTTCGAAGACAAGGCTTCGAACACAACTTCGAACCACGAGCTTCGGAGCGAAGTGAAACTGTGCCGGAGCCTGCTTCGAAGTATGCACTTCGAAGGCAAGACTTCGAACACCCTTAGAACCGAAAGCTTCGAAGCACAACCTTCGACACAGAAAAGCTTTGAATACAATGCACAAACGGACAACCTTCGAACAAGGAAGCGAAGCCTGTCACGCGACAGAAAAGCAAGTCCGAAGCCAATACTCTACCTTCGAAAAGATCAAGCTCCGAAAAGAGAGGCGAAGGGTGACATGCTACCAAGAAATTGGAGCGAGGCCTAGCGGAGCCACAAGCTTCGAACCCAACCTCGAAACCTAATGAAGTGTGTGCTTCGAACAGATAGATTCGGAGTATGCTAGTTCGAAGTATGCGATGCTGTCCATACAGGAGGAACTTCGAATCTAGCAACTCAGACACAAAGACCGAAGTTCGAAGTCTGAGCGAAGTCTTTAAAGACGTTCGATCGAAGCCTGCCTCATGGAGTTGAGGGGCTTCGCACTGAAACGAGCTTCGCCAGACACACCAGGAAAAGGCAAAAGAGACTGTCAGCTTCGATCAAAAAGCTGGGCGATAGAAGGTGAAAAGCTGCAGCCGAACACTGTAGCTACAGTAAAGCAGTACTACTTGCAACAGCAAGAACTAGTACTACCACCGTGAAGAACACACCCAGCCGAAGAAGCTTCTCTTCAAGAATAAATTCAGCAGCCCGTAGGTAAGGCAATAACTCCCCAAACCAAACAAAATACAAGCAATAAATTCACCAGAGTTCAAAGATCAAATGCATCCAAGAGATTTGAGCCAAAAGAATGCAAGAACAGGGAGAGGGAAGCCCCTGGCGGCGCACACAGGAGAGAGAAGGGAGTGACCCAAAAAGGTGGATTTGATTTCAGCACAAAGGGTAGTCCAAACCCTAGGGATTGGGGTGCTATTTATAGGCAGCCCAACACTAGGAATATTCTACCAGCCCCTTAGGGTTTTTACAGACTCAAAAATACAGAAAAAGACTCTACTGCCCTTAGGTATTTTTACAGACACAACTGACTGACTGTGGGCCTAGAGTAACAGATGACATATCCGGAAGCTACTCTTCTGGACAGTCGGATACAGAATCAACGGTTGTCAGTTTTACGCCGAAACTGACAAAGCCTCCACCAGCTTTGCACCAGGTACCCGGATTGGGCCGGCCCGACTCCGCAACTCTCTCAGCCCGGCAATCGCTCACCGCCCGTGTACCTGAGTCAGTCCTGGTCAACAGCCCAGTGGGTCTTCTACTGCTTCTGGCCCATGCACCCGGATTGGGCCAGCCCGACTTCGCAGCCTCCTCTGCCCGACAGTCGCTCGCTGCCCGTGTACCTGAGTCACACGCGGCCCATGAAACAGCAGATCTCTTTTTCTCTTCAGTCCTCGTTGACTATCGTTGACAATGACTCATCACTTCTAGAGCCATGAGGCCCACGCTATTCAGCATGGCTCCTCATTCATACAAAATGAAGGTGGAAGGTTGTATGGAATAGCAAACACGGGCCAACAAGAGTACGACGATGCTGTTACATTGAAAGGCGTGAATCCATCAGTTGCCAACCCGATGCAAACATTCCTTGCATCACTAGCAAAGTCTGCATCAAAATCATCTAGAGCCTTCCATGCCGCACCATCAGATGGGTGCACCATTACTTGATTATTCTCACGTACACCTTCTTTATGCCATCGCATATGTCTAGCGGTTTTCTTTGATAGAAACAATCGTTTCACCCGAGGTGTAAGAGGCATGTAACGAAGTTGCTTATGAGCAACCTCTGTCGTCACCTTCTCTCCGTCTTCATTTACGACCTCTACGAATCTCGGTTTACCACATTTTAAGCATTTCACCTCATTACTATGTTCTTTCCAGAACATCATACAATTTTCTCGGCACACATCAATCTTCTCATACTCCATACCGAGAGCAGAAAGCATTTTCTTTGACTGATACATGTCTTTCGGCACCTTATGGTTCTTAGGAAGGATATCGCTGATTAGATTCAAGAGCTCCTTATAACAATTGTTTGAAAATGCAAACTTTGACTTAATATAATAGCCATAATACGAGTCACGAAAGCGAGAACGCTTACGGTGGTGTGCTCATGCAATGGCTCTTCTGAAGCTCGACGGATGTCGAAAAACTTTTGAACCTCCGGTGTTGGAGGATCCTCGGGGTTTGATTCAAACTCTGGTCGTATAGCATCAACCATCTCATCCATCCTATCGTCAGCAACGCTATCATCTTCTTCTTCCACTACTAATACCGTTTTTTCATGGCCTGTCTCGCCGTGAAAAGACCAAACTTCATAACCTGGCACGAAACCATATTTGCAAATATGCAATGACAACGTCCTCTTGTCTTGCCAACGAGAATTTCTGCACTTCATGCATGGGCACCTCGCGCCAGTGTTTGTTGTCAAAGCGAATGCACGATCAACAAATTTCTCAGCGTTGATTACCCACTCCCTCGTGTGAGCTCCACTTTTCATCCAACCACTATACATCCACCGTCGGTCGTCCTCAGCCATTCTATATGCAAAACATTCATTCAATCAAGGGGCTCGCAACATACACACACCCTGGCCACCCCCCGCCTCCGCCTCCGGACAATGGAGGGGAAGTAGAGGCGGCCGGGTGGCCGGCGACGCAAGGGGAAGCAGAGCTCGCCGGCGACGCGATTCACCATGGCGTCCGGCGGTGACCGCCTGGACGCCTAGTCGGCGCAGGCGATGCCATGACAACCATGGTCTATAGGAAAAGATAGGTCCTAAACCCACCCAAGAGTGACCGCCAAAACATGGTATTTATGACGAGCCATGAGTCCGAACGAAATTTCAGCAGCATAACCCCGCTGTTCTCCAATTGCACGCCTGATAGTGGTGCAATGGAGAACAACAAGGTTATGTTACTGAAATCCCATTCGGACTCATGACTCATCATAAAACCACGCTCTATCGCCCACTCTGAGGCTGTCCAAAAAGGGACAATTCCAGACCTACACATCTCACACGCATGACACGTGTGAGACATGTTGGTCCGAAACGGGTGACGCATAGGTTTCGTTACACTATCTACGTTGTTGTCAAATAAAAAATTGCATACGAAAAGAAGTATATATAATAAAGTATATATAGATATAATACTAATCACCCAATGAAATCATGCATAATTTATACATAATATCACAACATATATTGCATATGAAAAAAGAATATCACATATAAAACAAGATTCATACTATCATTCAACATTTCCTACCTATACACGTCTATTAGAGTGTATCTGCTCATGCATACCAATGACAAAATTCATAAAATTAATGTATGATCATGACGGTCTAAAATATCAAATAATCAAAGCCACTTAATTTGAGTGTTTTAAGTCCTTTTGTAGAATGCATGTACAAGTGTTTTTTCTTAACTATAATAGTACAAATTAAAAAAGATATTAGTGGACTATAAAACTATCTATATGTCTCCATAATTTAATATCGGAATAATCCAGCATATCAATCATTTAATTCATCAATTGACAAAATTTAATCCATATCTATATCTATACGTCTCTACCAATTCAATTTACCAATGAAACAATTCACAAATAAAAAGCGAAAAAATTCGTAAAGCGGTGAAAATAATTACTTTGTGATTTGTGTAGGCCGGCGGACGGCGACGGCTCGCGGCGGTCGAATCGGGGACGGCGGCCGGGACGGGTGGCGCGGGCCGGGACGGCGGCGATGGCCGGGAGGGGGCGGTGGCCGGCGGTCGAGGCGGCCGGCCGGGTGGGCGGCGGCCGAGCGGGCGGGCGGCGGGCGGGTGGGCGGGCGGCGGCCGAGGCGGCCGGGAGTAGGCCGGGCGGGCAGCGGCGCGGCGGCGAGGGCGGGCGGCGGCGCCCGAGGCGGCGAGGGCGGGAGGCGGCGAGGGCGGGAGGCGGCGGCGGCGTGGGCGCGTACAGGGAGTTAGGTCTCCCTGTACGCGCGCGCGGTTGGGAAAAGGCCAAACTAACTTCCGTCGGCTTTAATGCTGGCCGACGGAAGTTAGGGGGATCCGAGCGGCCGCGGAAAAACCCCCGCTAACTTCCGTCGGCCACTGTCAGAAGCCGACGGAAGTTAAGTTAACTTCCGTCGGCTCGTGGAGGCCGACGGAAGTTAATTAACTTCCGCCGGCTTGCCCAAAGCCGACGGAAGTTAACTTGGCCGACGAAAATATTCTGTTTTGTTGTAGTGTGTGAGAGGCTTAACTGTGCCAAACTTTCTGTCTCCTGTACTTTTGATTCTTTCGCGTGTGTTTAGCCATTAATTTCCAACACAATATACATGCATGACTCTGATAAGTTAATATTCTACTGACGTTTCAAACGTAGTGTTTTTTAGGAAAAAGCATGTCTCCCGGTTTTATTTGAAAGCCGAAAGAGGGAACTAAGGTAACATTTATAACCAGGGACGTACTCTAGCTCACAAGAGAAGCTCAAAATAAAATTCAGGACTAGGAAACAAAAATGACAAGCAGACTAAAGCAAGCTAACACACCAGCATATTTTTCCTGGCACCAAAATTAAAGGAGTATCACCCAGCATTGCTGGATCCAATACTTGATTTTGTGGAGGCTTTTCCACAAAAAAATGTCTCGTGATCATCTCCATTGTAATTGCTATCTAACTTGCTATCCTTAAAAATAGCAAGAATTGTCAAAAAGTTGTCTCCATTGTACTTGCTATTTTAGGGAGCTTGCTATTAGCAAGTTTGGTGAGAGAAATAGCAAGTTTTCTAAAATAGCAAGTCAAATAGCAAGTACAATGGAGTGAGTACCAATATAGCAAGTCAATTAAAATAGAGAGACTTGCTATTGCTATGAATAGCAAGTCAAAAATAACAATTACAATGAAGATGCTCTTAGAATCTTAAGCAAGTTGGATCTTCGATCTGCAAAATAAAGGTAAAAAGAATATGAGAATACTTGCTTCCATCTCCTAGCTAGCTTGCATAATGTAGGTACTGATTAAAGATCACTGAAACTGATTACACATTAGCTAGTGCAAGTGGCAAACACCTGGACTAAATTTTCACTATGCGGACAGCCGGAATGTTTCTTCCCAGACGCGTGCGGCGTGCCACCTGGAGGCTAGAAGCATCCAGCGGAAGGGGAGGAGTCGGAGGCGTAGGGGCGTGGCCGATGTCTGCGAGGGCGGGTGGTGTGGAAGGCCGGGTGCAGTGACGGCAAATGTCGAGGAGCTCACGGCGCCGTCTGGATGCCGGACGCCGCCTTTGCCTTTGCCCCGCCGCCCTCCGCCCTCGCCGCCCCGTGCTGTTGGCCCTCGCCGCTCCCGCCACCCCACGCCGTCGTCGCCGCTCCTCGTCGTGTCGCCCGCGCCGCCGCGCGCTCGGCCTTACCGCTGCCGTCCGCGTCCGCGCGCCCCACACCGCTGCCTCTACTAGACTTCGGCCTCAGCTCACCACACCCATCGGGTCTACATTAGTTTTTTTTTCTAAATACCAAGGCTCCGGGCGCGGCGCGGCGGCGCTGGGCGGCGGACGGAGTAGGTACCAGGCGTACAGGGCCGCGATCTAAATAAAATCGCAAAATCGTATAAGGGTTTTTTTGTTAAACTATGGCCGTGGCAAAAAGGTGATGTGGGCTGTGAAAAAACTAAAACTGTCGTGAGATGTCAGCTGTGAGAAAGTTGAAAGTCGTTTGGCTGAAACAACTGTAAAGCTGCTTTGAGCTGTGAGCTGTGTAAAAAATTCAATTTATGAAATTTTGTATGGTTGAGCGAAATTTGAAATGTCAATTTATGAAATTTTGTATGGTTGTATGAAATTTGAAATACCAATTTATGAAATTTTATATGGTTGTATGAAATTTGAAATGTCAATTTATGAAAATTTGTATAGTATGAAATTTTGTATGGTTGTATGAAATTTGAAATGTCAATTTATGAAATTTTGTATGGTTGTATGAAACTTGAAATGCCAATTTGTAGAATTTTGTATGGCTGTATGAAATTTGAAATGTCAATTTATGAAATTTTGTACTGTTGCAAAGTCAAAAGCCAAAAGCTGTAGAAAGTATGTCTGGAGAAGCTTTTATATTTTCATTACGCCAAAAACTACTTTTACTAAAAACTGCTGGTTTGGAATATGCCATTTGATTTGGCTTTTGGCTTCCAAAAAACAAAAACTGCTTCCGGAAGCCAAACCAAAGAGACCCTAAAGGAGGTCTAGATGTGCAGACTAGAGTCGTAATCGTATCGAACTCTAAACCGAAATCGTATCGAACTCTAAACCGAAATCGTATCCGACTCTGTAGCTGAAATCGTAATTGATTCTACACAAAAGTCTCGTGGAGCCTGATTTTAACTTGTGAACTGGTCTATATAATAGGTTTGGCTTTAGGCACATTGTATAGGGATTTCCCATCGTATATGCCAATCATGTCTCTACCAATGGTGGTCGACGTCAATATCCGTCCGGTGTGGGCGAGCAACTTTCACTTCGAGCTCGCTTTTCTTAAAGATGTTGCGGTGGACGCCTTATACGTCGCAGTCAACGTGCAGTACCCTGGCGTCGTCGTCCATAGAACCGATAAACACCCAAACACCCTTACCATGGAGGAGCGTTACGCCGCCATAAAGGCGAACGTCGACGAGCTGATGAAGCCACTCCAGGTGGGAATTTTCATCCAGAACGCGCGGAGACAGTACGTGGCTTGGGAGTTCAACCTCAGCGACTTCGACCCGGCCGTCGACCGTCACTCGATATCTTCCCTAAACTACCTTAGTCACCGAGGGCTCCACGTCGCCGCGCTCCGCCGGTACGGCATCCCTGCGGCCGCGCTAACCCAGGAGCTCATCTCTTGTAGCCTCTTTCAACGGCCGGAGATATTCTGGATCACCTACGCCGGTGCCTACCACGTCGCGTACCTCATCAAGATCATTACAGGCGGCGCACAGCTCCCGGGTAGCATCGCTGAGTTCCTAAACACGGCGCGGCAGCTCCTCGGCCCAAACATCTACGACGTCGCGCGGATGGCGGCCAAATTCGTCGACTTGCCCGTGGGGCTAGAACAGATCGCGAAGCACCTCGGCATAATGCCGCCGACTTGGAGCCCCGCTCTCGCCGGCGCTGGTGGCACCGCCGTACGCATCCTCGGAGTCTTCATGATACTGCGGGATTTCCGTCTTGACAGCGACATGATTGCGTACAAAGGGTTGCTTCAAGGGCTACAATCTGCGTGTCATCGGACTTAGATCACGCTGTCAAGAATGTTTTTTTTATTTTGTTTAATGTCTGTCCTTTATTGATGAACAATTAAAGAATTTTTAAGCAAAAAGATTGTGATCGAGTTGAATATGAGAGTACTTGTTTCCATCTTCTAGCTTGCATAATGCAGGTACCGATTGAATCAAGAACAGTTCGAGTAAAAATGTATTATTTAAAAAATCGAACAGCTGTAAGAAGCCAAGCCCAAATACCCAAGCCAAGCCGGCCGAACTGTCCTCCGGCGTGAGTCCGACCCACTACTACGCAATTCCGCGCGCCGGCCCACTTCCGACGTAATTTACACCAGACCCGACCAGACCAGGGTCAGCGACTTGCACCCAACCCTAAACCTCGCGTCTCCATGGCGTCGCCGCCGCCGCCGCCGCCCAAGCTGCCGGTCCCCGGCCGCCGCAACGTACTCATCACCAGTGCGCTGCCCTACGTCAACAACGTCCCGCACCTCGGGAACATCATCGGCTGTGAGGCTCCCTCCCTCCCGCTGCTCCGTCCCCCCCGATTTTTTTTTCTCCTTCTTCTTTTGTGATGGATTGGGCTTGTTCTCGTCGGCGATGGCGGTGCAGGCGTGCTCAGCGCCGACGTGTTCGCGCGGTACTGCCGGCTGCGGGGGTACAACGTCATCTACATATGCGGAACGGACGAGTACGGGACGGCCACCGAGACCAAGGCCATGGAGGAGAAGTGCTCGCCCAAGGAGATCTGCGACAAGTGGGACATCCTTCTCCTTTCGCTGCTTCTGATTTAATCTCATCACACTCTGCTAGTAGCTAGTAACTTAGTATATAGTATTTGATTTGGGTCTATAGTTCTGGCTACGAGCTTACGAGTTGAGGTCACTGGGGGTTGGCAGACTTCGTTTTGATTTTGTATAATACCCATTGTCTTTGCCGCTGTTTTTGGTGGTACTCTCTCTGCTTACAAATACCATAGATACCAACTTGACCATTCTCCAAATAGATGTGCTGCACTGACGAGGTTTTACCTAGGACAATAAGAAAATACTCATTTGGAAATGCCGAAATGTGAGGTGCCATGTATAACTGAGAACAAATAAAATGATCAAGAACTACTTCAAATTGTAATTTACACATGATTGTACCAGTTGTGTACCTCTGATGTCATGCAAAGTGCTGGTAAAGTTTGCACAGGTTACATTAAAAATGTAAGCCTTTTCTTCATACAAACTTTTTCCTGTTGTAAATACAGGTATCATGCAATCCATTATGAGGTTTACAAGTGGTTTGACATAAAGTTTGACAAGTTTGGGCGGACATCCTCTCCTCAACAGACAGAAGTTTGCCAAGCAATTTTCCAAAAGTTGATGGAAAACAATTGGCTCACAGAAAATACCATGCAACAGGTACAGCTGATTCTTGGTTGTGGCCCTGTGTATCTATCTTCATAAATTCTATCTGTTATAGAGTATACTTATATTTTGCAGCTATACTGTGATACATGCCAACGATTTTTAGCTGATAGGCTCGTGGAAGGAAAATGCCCAACTGAAGGCTGTAATTATGAAGCGGCACGAGGTGATCAGTGTGAAAATTGCAGCAAATTGTTGAACCCAACTGAGCTAATTGATCCCAAGTGTAAGGTAAGCTAATTGATGCACTGAGCAGCTTTTTTTAGTTGCTATATGATATGACTGGCCAAACCACATAGAGCGCTCTGAAGTATTAATTGAGAACTTTCCTGTTGTCCTCTATCTTTCTGTAGGTCTGTAAGAATACTCCACGTATTCGTGACACAGATCACTTATTCCTTGAGCTTCCTCTTTTGAAAGACAAGCTGGTAGACTATATCAATGAAACTTCTGTAGCTGGTATGTGGAGTCAAAATGCTATTCAAGCAACGAATGCATGGCTGAAGGAAGGGTTGAAGTCACGCTGTATCACCCGAGATCTCAAATGGGGAGTTCCTGTCCCACATGAAAAATATAAGGACAAGGTTCGGGCATATCAGATATTAAGAACTCCTGCTTTTTGTCCATTTATATTATTTCTAACTTTTTATTGTTCTTTAGGTGTTTTATGTTTGGTTTGATGCCCCGATTGGTTATGTATCTATCACAGCTTCCTATACGCCTGATTGGGAAAAGTGGTGGAAGGATCCTGATAATGTAGAATTGTTTCAGTTCATGGGTAAAGATAATGTACCATTTCACACGGTATGATGCCTATGATATTGTGAACAGTTTCTTTAGGTTTTCATTACTATTTTGGCATGAATGTTTGAATCATCAGTTTTCCATGTGTACATATCATAAATTTGGTGTTACTTAGCTACCAAGTCAAGACAATATTATCTCCCAACTCCCAAGTACAAGTTCATTGATTTATCTGTAAAACAAGACATAGCAGATTTAAATTCTGATATATAAATACCGGATTAGCCTCACTCAACTGGGTTCTATGATTGATCATATGGCATTAATTTCAATAGGATATTAGGATGTTTAATATCACTCTTGACCTTGATATTCCAAAAGCTTATGTGTTTAAACTTTAAAGCCTTAATGGTCAAGTTGGTGGGTTGATGTGGCTTGATGTACTGTGTGGAACCTATTTATGGTAACTACCTCCAGCTAAATTCTCTGTTATCAGAAAAGATCAAGTTGTTTGTCAAATAGAAATTACAATATCTTCTGCAAAACCACCACAATGTAAAAATGGAGCCTAATGTATATATAGGCATATAGCATGATACAAACAGTCTGTTCTAAACTTCTAATGCTTGTAATCATTTACCATGTACTACTAATCTACTATTTGATGAAAGGTTATGTTCCCTTCAACGTTACTTGGAACTGGCGAAAGATGGACAATGATGAAGACCATAAGTGTTACTGAATATTTGAACTATGAAGCAGGTATCGTTGCTACAAATTTTTTATTGAATGCTTGATTGGTACACATTCAATGTTATTGATTGACACACAATAATTGATAAATGCTTGTTTGCTTGAGTTGAGGTCCCTGTGAATTCCCCAGAGATTTTTTTTATCAATAAAACTTGCGGCCTCCATTTATTTCCACCAAACTCTGATTGTTCACTTGTTTTTTCCTATGGTCTGATTCACTCCCTTATTGATCTCCTGCTGCTTGAGAATTTTAGTGATTTAGAACATGGGAGTGGAGAGGCGGAAGTGAAAGACTGGCTACCAATAAAGATCCCTCACTGCACACTTTATATAATTCTGTATCCAGGATCGGCTTGTATTAAATTGGCATCCTGAGTTCTCTTTACCATTTTATCTCACCTTTTATCTTTCCAACATACTTCTCTTCATTTATTGTACTGAACCGCAAATTTAAGCAACATGGCTAATAAAAAAG
Source organism: Zizania palustris (assembly GCA_019279435.1). Taxonomy (NCBI): domain Eukaryota; kingdom Viridiplantae; phylum Streptophyta; class Magnoliopsida; order Poales; family Poaceae; genus Zizania; species Zizania palustris. The sequence goes on from JAAALK010000283.1 coordinate 57,327,399, forward strand.
TTTAGTGGTTGTCCTAGACTAAAACTGTCATTTGATTCAAGTCTGACTACAAATGCCTATGTTCTCATTTGCAGTATATGTTTCTACTTTCTAGAAAGAATGTCAGACTGCTCTGCATGGCCTTTATCTAAACTTGCTGACCAAGATGCATGCTTGATTTAGACACATCTACATCTAATTGGATAATAACTGTATACTCGTTGCACTTGAAGGAAAATTCTCCAAGAGCCATGGTATTGGAGTCTTTGGTAATGACGCAAAGGATACAAATATTCCTCCTGAAGTATGGCGGTACTACTTGCTTACAAATCGTCCTGAGGTTTGTATTGACACTTTATTTAGCTGATTTTAATTTTTAAGTATATAATCACATTGCTACAGTACAATGATTACGATGTTTGTTCTAAATATTTTTGTTAGGGGGGTTAAATATATTTTTTATTTCAGGTATCAGATACACTGTTTACTTGGGCTGATTTGCAAGCCAAATTGAACAGTGAGTTGCTGAACAACTTGGGGAACTTCATCAACCGTGTGCTCAGTTTTGTTGCGAAACCAGCTGGTTAGTCTAGATTATCTTACACCTTACTTTCTAGGACTATAAATTGGGTTCAGTATTTTCTCGTAAGAGATTAGATTGACCACCAAAGATCAATTGCTATTCTTTTTTTTTTGAAACAGACGCAAACAAGTTGCGCCCAGCTTTGATTGAAAGTCACAAAGGTAACCAGTTCAACTGGGAACACCAGCTTTACAGTAGAAAGCACTAACCCACACCAAACCTCAGAACTAAAGCATTAGACAGATACAGACGGAGTAATCCACAAAGACCGACCACCCACCAGGTACTGGAAACAAACAACTAACAGAGTACCAAGAGCAACAAAACCAACGGAGGCAAACTGACAGTACCCAGCAACTTGAGACTAAGCACCCAAACGAGCCGATTAAGGAAGCCCCACTGAAGTCGCAACGGAGTTGTAATAAACCACCCAAACTTGGCAGTACTACATCTTCATCAAGAGGCTCTTGTCGCGCTCCCCATAACAACCAGCTCCTGGAGTTTTGCGGAGAGCAGTTCGCTGACTTTTGTGACATCTCTCGATAGCTGGACCGAAGCCAAGGCCTTCCACTGAGAAACAAAGCAAGTTAGCTTAAAGGGAAGATGAAGGGCGTTGCCCGGAAGCCGGTTATTAAAAACATAATCGTTCCTAAGCAACCAAATAGACCACATTACAACAGCCAACACCCCCAAAATAATTCTTTTGTTTCTAGCCCCACCGAGCGATCTAAGAGGAGGAACACATCCATGAGAGTATGAGGATTACGATCCCAACCCAGAGCATCTCTAACAAAACACCACCCAAAACGAGCCAACGCGCACTGAAACATCAAATGGTCCACTGTTTCTAAACTAGCACACAGTTTGCAAGCGGGATCTCCCAACCAGTTTTTATCTCTCAATTAAGCGCCCACTTGAATCCTTCCTTCTAATGACAGCCAAAGGAAGATTTTAGCTTTAAGAGGAGCTGCAATTCGCCAAATAAGGTGTAAATTCTCATCCAGCACCCCTCTAAAAGACATCCAATTATATAACACATTAGTCACAAAGCCAGATTTGCTAAGAGCCCAATTGGCTTGGTCAGGCTCATTATTAATCTCCACCCGAGAAAGATCCCTTCTAAGATCTCTCCAGATTTCCAGCTCAGACTCCGAGAGGGATCTCCTAAAGCCGGGATTCCAGCTATCATTGTGAACATCAGCCACCAAGATATCAGGATTCTGACAAATCGTGAACAATTGACAATATTGGACCTTAAGAGGGATATCATCCAACCATTAGTCCGCCCAAAACAGCACATTCCTACCATACCTGCTTTGAAGGAGCAATGTCTCTGGACACCCTGCCTGACCTTCAGAAAACTTCTCCAAAATTGGGAACCCGTGTTATGCCTTTGGCGAAACAGACTACCAACAATCTCATACTTCCTTCTCAGAATGTCATAACACAGCCCGGAACGATTAGTAACAACGTGAAACACCCACTTACAAAGGACCACATTCATAGTTCTGGTGTCCAAAAAACCCAATCCACCAAAGTTTTTTTGCATACAAAGAGTTTTCCAATTAATCATGTGAAACTTTTTCTTGTCCCCCAGGCCACCCCAAAAAAATCTACTTATCTTGTCAAAATGCTGATGAACCCCTTCCGGGAGAATAAACAGACCCATCGTATACAACGGAATACTACTAAGACACGAGTTGATCAAGGTCATTCTTCCACCAGAAGACAGATGGCCGCATTTCCAAGTAGACAATCTTTTCTCTACTTTACTGATCACGCCCCCAAAGTCAGATTTTTTGAGTTTGCAGGGACTGATGGGCAAACCCCCTAATTTGGAAAGCCCCTAATTTGCAGTTAAACACATCTGCAGCTCGTTGAGCTTCGTCCAAAGAAACCCCCATGGCAAACACCTCACTCTTCTGGTAATTAACTTTTAAACCCGACAGTTCTTCAAAGCAATATAATAGGAATTTAACTGTCATGAAATTATAATCAGAATACTCCATCAAAAGAACTGTATCATCTGCATATTGCAGGTGAGCAACCCCCCCAGGGATCAAGTGAGAGACCAAGCCTCTCAAATGACCAGCTTCTTTAGCTCTCTGTAGCATCTCAGACAGAGCATCTCCCACCAAATTAAAGAGAAGTGGAGAGAGTGGATCACCTTGACAAACTCCTCTATAGGTCCTAAAAAACTGCCAATTTCCCCATTGAGATTTACCGCCACTCTGCCACCAGAAATAATTTTCTCCACCCAAGCAATCCAATTCCTAGAAAACCCCTTTCTAGCCATAACCTCTAGTAAAAACTTCCAGCTAACCCTATCGTAGGCTTTTTCAAAATCCAACTTAAGCAGGATCCCTCTCTGTTTGTGTACCTTCACCTCATGAACTATCTCATGCAGAGAAAGAGCCCCCCCTCCAGAATATCTCGACCAGGTATGAAGGCAGACTGACAAGGATCAATAATTTTATCAGCGATATTAGCATGTCTGAGAGTGAGCACCCTTGTGATAATTTTAAAACAGACATTCAACAGGCAAGTGGGTTTAAACTGTTTAATCGAACAAGCATCCTTTATCTTTGGAATGAGAACAATAACCCCAAAGTTGAGTCTCTCAACATCCAGATCATTGTTGAACAAATCATCCAGCATCTCTTTAAACTGCAACCTGAAGTAGCCCCAAAAGTTTTTATAAAAGATTGCTATTCTTTTCTTACCTTCTTTCTGTTAAACATTTGTTTAAGTTCATTTCATTATTTTCTGGTAGGTGCTGGATATGATTCCATAATACCTGATGCTCCTAATGCTGAGTCGCATCCACTGACAGTGGCGCTTGCTGAGAAAACTAATAAATGGGTTGAACAATATCTGGAAGCAATGGAAAAGGTTGTCAACCTAAGTTATGATATTTGGAAATAGCAGAAATTCCAGTGCAGCCTGTTTAACATTTTTTCATTTAGCCAAAAAATAGGTTTTAGAACATAGGGTTAAGAGTTGTTTTTTGACAGGTTAAATTGAAACAAGGACTGAAGAGTGCCATGGCCATTTCTAGTGATGGAAATGCATATCTGCAAGTATGTAAATTTGTTTTTATATCATTGTTTTCATTTATCCTGTTTAAATAGCGTTTTAATATCTTCAATTCAATTCACTGTCCTGAGTGCAGGAGAGCCAATTTTGGAAACTTTATAAGGAAGATCCAACTTCCTGTGCCGTTGTAATGAAAACATCAGTTGGTCTTGTCTATCTCCTTGCCTGTCTGCTGGAGCCATTCATGCCTTCCTTTTCCAATGAAGTATGATCATCATTGTGTTGAACCATGCCTGATTTTTTAAAAATAGAGCCCTCATGCTCACCCTTGTTTCTTTGAATCTCACTCATTCTTTCACAAGGTGTTGCGGCAATTAAATTTGTCCCCTGAAAGTTTGTCGCTCTGTGACAATAAAGGAGAAAGTGACAAGGCAAAAAGACCTTGGGATTTTGTACCAGCTGGCCACAAAATAGGAAAGCCTTCACCTCTATTTAAGGAACTGGTATGTATTTGCAATTTTTGTAACATTTTTTCTGTAGTTGTGCCAAAATTTTATATCTCGACTTCCAATGGATGCAGAAAGATGAAGAAGTAGAGTTCTTTAGGAATAAGTTTGCAGGCAGCCAAGCTGAAAGGAGCTCAAAGGCACGAGCTGATGCTGATGCTAAGAAGGTTGCTGACCAGCTTAAGGGCACAAAATTATCTGGTAGTTATATGGACATTGCTATACTATTATTAAATTGTTTGCTTGAATCAGAAGACATTTCTTTGTTGCATGTTCAGCAACACAGATAAGAACTATGTTTATCGATTTAATATGAGTCTATGGATGACAGTTTTGCCCATAGGTACCTGACCTGATGGTGTAGGTTTGGGTTTGATTTTGTGCTCGTGGGTTCATAGGTTTGGTACCCGATTAGGGTTGGGTCAGGTGCAGGTTTAGCCTTCTGCCCACGGGTTTGCCTGCCCTCTTAGTAGTAATTTGCTATGTATGAATAATAAACTTAAATATTATGATTTATACTTGTGCTTTATGGGTTACATTGTAGTTTATGTTGGACATTGTAAGTTACACTTTATGCATCTACTCATTGTGATAAGAGTATTAAGGGGTAATCGTGTTTATTATGGTTGAGCCCATTGGTTATTTGTTGGGTGTGGAAGCGGGCACAAGATTGTGCCTGTGGGTTGTGCAGGCATGGCTTTTAGGGGGTTTCATGGGCAGGTTTTTACTGTGCCCATGGGTTTTGTGCTCGTTGCCACCCTATGAGTCAGGCACTAATGAATGGGATCTAGAAACAAGATATTTTTGGGAGAACTGTGTACTTTTTTTGGCAAAAAATGCTAACTGGATCCCTGTCATAGAAAAATGTACATCTTTCTTCTGTTTGATGTGTTGTGTTATTTTGTCTCGAATTCATTTCAAAATTGTAGCAATTTATTGGCTAGTTTCCTTTTTGACATCTTATCCAGAGGGAGGTCTGAAGAAGGAACAGAAGAAACAATCTGGTGGTTCAAAACCAAAGAACGCAGAGGTGGATGTCTCTGTTGCGAAGTTAGATATTCGAGTGGGGCTTATCAAGAAAGCAGAGAAGCATCCAGATGCTGATTCTCTGTATGTTGAGGAGATTGATGTTGGTGAGGAGGCACCACGAACAGTGGTTAGCGGCCTCGTCAAATTCATCCCTCTCGAAGAGATGCAGGTCAATATTTTTAGCATCATGTGTAGTCACAACATGGATGTGGTCGTTTGATTGTCTTGAATCCACTAATTTTGCAATTTACAATGAATTAACAGAACCGGAAAGTGTGCGTTCTCTGCAATCTGAAACCAGTAGCAATGCGCGGTATAAAATCACATGCAATGGTTCTGGCTGCATCCAATGAGGACCATTCAAAGGTAAGGAATCATGTCTTCCGAAACATATCACCGCAGCATTTCAGCTTGGTTTATGGATAAAGCTGACATTTGAACTTTAGGTTGAGCTGGTTGAGCCACCAGAGTCCGCTGCCGTCGGGGAGAGGGTGACCTTCGCTGGGTACTCGGGAGAGCCTGAGGCTTCTCTTAACGCAAAAAGCAAGACGTGGGAGAAGTTGTCAGCTGACCTGCACAGCAACGGCGAGCTTGTGGCATGCTACAGGGATGTGCCGTTTACCACTTCCGCCGGAGTATGCAAGGTAAAGACAATAGGAAACGGAGAAATTCGCTAAAGCACCGCACCGACTTTTTTTGACTGATTCGATTGGAGCTGTTGTTTCTTTTCCAAAAAAAATTCCACCCTGCCATTTTGATTGTCTTGTATTCGACAACTGCCGGGATAAATACTCTTCAGAATTATATCGTTGTGATTAAGAAGACACATGCAAGTTCCAACTTGGTCATAACTGCCCCTCGAGGCCCATATGTCCTTGGAGGAGGTGCAGTCGGTGTAGCAGTTGATTCATGATGAGCGGTGTCGGGTTGTCGATCCCGTTTGAAACTGTGGGAATGTACCCAAGTTTAGTCATGTTATCAGTTTTTTTTCTCAAAGACGAGTTTAATATAATGGATAGCATTTTTCTTTCTGCTTACTCTAGTTCTAGCCATGTTTGTAATTAGGACTGGAAAATTTGGTTGCGTGCTGGTCCTTTTTATCAACTCTGGGCCTTGGAAGTGGGAAGTGCTAGAGCCGAGCTGGCTTGTTGCTCGGCTGAGCTGGTTTTGTAGTTCGTTTGGACTACCGAGCCAGTCTGGGCTAGCTCGCTGCGTGCTCGGTCGAGCCCAGCCGGAGCCGGAGTTGGACTTGGCTTGGCTTCCATCACTCCTTAGGGGCTGTTTGGTAACTGGGCTAAAATTTACCCTCCCTCGCATCGGATGATAATAGAAAGATTAAACATTAGTTAATTATAAAACTAATTATAGAACTATTAGGCTAATTTACGGGAATAATTTATTAAGTCTAATTAATCCATCATTAGCATATTTTTCGTGGTATTATATTGTCAAATCATGAACTAATTAGGTTTAATAGATTCGTCTTGTAATTAGCTTTGGGTTTTACAATTAGTTTTATAATTAGCTCATATTTAATTTTTTTAATTAGTATCCAAACATCCGATGTGACAGAGACTAAATTTTAGCTTAGGGTTGCTAAACAGCCCTTGATAAGAGCATCATTAGTATGAAGTGCTCTTTGACTATCACTTGTTATTTCTTAGAAAAAATGTTATGGTATAACATTAGAGCTGAGATCTTACTGAAACTAGAACGGCCAGCGCGCCTTCGCGCGCTCCATCCGTAAAAAAGTGACAATAATCTAAAAATTTACTAATAATATGAGATAGTAAGTTTAAAAAAGATATAGTATGGCAAGTAATGAAATCTTCCTTGTTATCGAAGGATGCCATTGGAACCATGAAAGCGCTGCATTCACATAAGCTCAAATCCATTATATAAACCATATTCAAAATGCTCGTTGCTGGAAGTGTTGGAGCTATCTAAAAGTTAATAGCAATATTACGACAGACAAACATATGATATTTCCCATAAAAAATAGCATGATCAACAACCATAGCATATAGAGGCATGATATTTCCCATAAAAAATAGCATGATCAACAACCATAGCATATAGAGGCTTATGACAGGAGGAATATCGCCATATCAGTATCTACATGAGAAACGATCGTCTGCAAGGTGCTTTGTCTCAGTTGACTCCAACCATATGCTTTCCGGCAGAAGGCAGTTGCAAAAGGCACCTGAAATAATTTGGATTATCTTGCATGCTACAAAAGGGTGACAGTACATATTTCAGAGCTACACCATTATTGTTAATTGTGCAAGAATTAGTTGCAAATTGTAAACAAATTTGAATAAACTTCTGTTATTAGTAACTACGCTGTAGTTTATTCTTTGTGGTTCTTTATGGTTGGAGGGCATGTTATCGAAGCATATAATAGATAGCAAAAAATCAATTTGTGCTGAAATACTATGTAAATCTGAATTTTTTTATACAAGTTCACAATCCAAACCATATTGATCCACATTACAATCATATGATAATTCTGTATAAATCCACTGCACAAAACTTGCACAAAACTTAGAAATCACATCCAGAAAAAGCAGAATGCAACTGAGATCTAAATTAGTAAAAATTGATGTGATTCAACCTATGATGAGTTTGCAGACAAGAATTAAAATTCCATCATGTACACATAAGTACAGCGTTAATGCTAGTCACCAAGAAGGTTGAAAGGACATACACAAAGCGACACACGAACATTGCGATATTATGAATTCAGTGCATTTTCAAGTAGCTGCACACACAATATATAAGTAAAAAAAGTGCCTGATCTAGTTCAAATCTAGAAGCAATAGAAGGATCACCCTTGAGCATCATTAGGAGATTACCAACGATGCATACATCTCATTGCATGAGAAAATACAACACTCAACAAAATTCAAAGCATCTGATATAGGAAAGGCTGGTGTTTAAATCTATCTAAAATTCTAAACAGAAATCTGTCTAACAAAAAGAGTCAACAACCTTTATAAGAGAACTTGTGAGTTACTGTGGTGCTCTTCAATCAGTAGCTCCCAAGGTCAAGGCGCGCAGTGTGGTTTGTTGCCTCTTCATCCAAGTAATGTGAGATCCCATGGTGCCTGTAGCGCAGGTGCATTAGCAATATGTTAATTTCACTTGATCGTAATAAGGTCAATCCAATCCAATTTTGAAATCGAATTATCGGAAGTAGTAGGCAAGCAGTGTGAAGCATCGAAATGTGGCGATCTGAAATATGAATCGGAGTGGTTGGGGTACTCGAGGTGAAGTATACCTGTTGATGTCGAAGAGCTGCTGCTCGCGGGTGCGGGGGTTGAAGCCCTTGCAGAGGCAGTGCCAGGCGTCGCCCGTCCGTAAACATCTACTTATAGAAAAATAAAGCGATAAGAGAACACACTAACAAAAAGAGTCCACAACCTTTATAAGAGAGCGTGCGAGTTTGCTATGTACTCCCAAAATAGTTATAAAAATTTTAACGACAAATTTACTAATATAATATGCACCTATGTATATCAAGCAAAGTATAACTACAATCTGATCCAAAAGAGAGCTTGTATCAACTGAAAAACTACTGAATACGCATGCTGCTTTAATCCACGCAAATAGATTCCTTGACTTCAAGCCCTGAAGGTTCTGCGGATGATGACATATCTAGTGTTTCAGAAATACAAAATTGGTTTGCAGATTTTCTTGGCATGCTTGATGGTTTTGCTTGGTGAGAGAAGAGCGGATGAAGCACTTGATGCACTTGACGAAGCGAAACACATTGCTTCTGATGCTAAACATGAACAGATTCTAGCTACAGCTGAAATTGCAGCATTGAAAAGCACAATATGTAATAATCATCAAAAGCTAGCAAATCAGCTTTCTGAAACTACTTGCCAGTCTTCTACTCATGGCATTGAACTCCGTGCAGCAGCTTCTGCTGTAAAAAGGCTTGGCAATGGCCTTCGAACTCACATCCTGCTACTAAGTGCACATAATCAAAGGCTTCAATGCAATACACAAACTATTTTGGTGAATGGCATGCATCGTGTTCTTGTATCCTAATTATGATTTTGATGTATTGATTTAAGTGGCTTAAAGCAACCAAAATAGTAATAGTAGAGCAATTTATGATAATATATAAGTAATCTACTTTGCAGTTAGCAAAGAGAACTACATTAGATAAGAAATTATGTGAGAAATGCTAATGGAATGAGCTCGAATAACCGGTTTACCAGAGATGAAAATGAAGCACATCACACAAATGAAATCGGTTATTCTAATAATATTTGTCTGTGAAGATAACTTACCATCCTCATAACATACAAATAAAAGGTCAATACTCAATAGGTTTTAAAATGTGCAGGCCATATGTTCTAAAATTAATCAAGTGCAGGCCATAGGTTTTAAAATCAAGTTTGTAACCTATGCATCGAAAATCATCAGATGAATTAAGCAAAATAAATGGGAAAAAAGCCAAATTATTGAAGGGACATTCTCCACACTGCCCTTTTTTTTCTACAACCACATGTTTTAGAAAGCTTATATGTTAACACAAACTATGTGCATCCATCCAAAAGATTAAAGAAACAACATTACATAACAGATGTGAACTTCATAAGAAAATAAAAAAGGTGAAAGGCCTACAATGCCAATTAGAGGCTACTAATTACTGGAACATATAGGGATGTTTTTTACATGCTCTCTGGAAGAAACATCATACCTGTGATCTAAACTTTGTCCCCTAGTTTTGAGTCGCACAGGAAATTACTACAGATACCTTTCTTTGAGGGCTATTCCTTTGCAGTTTCAGGATCATAATATACAACACGGCAAACACATAATCCCTTTGAAAGTTAGCATAATCAATGCGTGAAAAGCTATTTTTGTACATTTGTTTTTTTATCTTCTGATGCTTAGCAGTAAGCTCCATGATTGATGCGTGTTTCTTTTCTTCAGCATATTGAAGTGATGGTTGGGTTTGCTCTAACACCTTTACAAACATCAGATGCAGATCAGTTCATTTTAATTATAATCGTTATTTAATTAGGAAACCACTGTTAGATTAATAACTCTGTAGCATTTACATTATTTTAGCTCATTAGAACAAATGATGGTAGCTTTTATCATGTGTATCAACAGGCCAACAACTCAGCTCAACCAATGCAAAAATTTGGTTCTGCTCCATAGGGATAGTTAGAAAACTGGTTAACTGACATTTGAGATACATAATAAATTATGAACTCCCAAATTTCCATCAATGTAACAGAAATACTAAGACCCTCTATGTTTACATACCTGTTCTTTTTAAAACATTGATTGTCGCAATTTGTCAAGAGTGTTATTCCTGGCTCCAAGGCAACACATACTTCATCAAGGTTAGCTCTTACCATACACATTATTTGAGTCCACTACTAAGATATAGATCATGTATCATTTAATAAGTCCATTGCGAAAAATAGGCATAATCTTTATCAGAAGTTGCATATACAACAATTCCAGTTATACGTAGGACCATAACTACAATGGGGCAGCTGGCAATCCAATCCTCTCAGGATTCATGTTGGACCACTCGTTCCAACAGTCCAACCACCATCAATAGAAAATACAATATAAAGTGAGCAACAAAATATTTTCCAGACTGTGAGCAATCTCATAGAGTAATAATTAGAAATAGGGAAGCAATATACACAGAAAATAGAAATTGAAATCGTTAGTTTTAATACCTAGAGAAACTGATAAAGTAGCTCAGAATTGAATATCCAGTCATGCTTTCAACAAAGTTCCTCTGTTAGTAACACAAATATATCAATAGGCAGTTCAAATACAATGTTAAAATTATGAAGTATTTCTACAATTAATTTAGTGGATACTATTAATTAATGAACTAAGGTCATTCAAAGTGAAACAAGGCATCAAAGTCCACAAATAAATCACTCAATAAGCTGTAGCGAACCATTTCTTTGACCTATACAACAAGTCAACAATCAATAAGCATGGTTACAAAAGTAAGCACTCTTTATATTGTCTTTATATCTTACATGGTAATGAATCCACTAATGTTGCATATGATAATTACAATTTTCTTTATATCCATACAAAAACAATACAGAACACCATAACGGAAATATTCTTTTGCACAAAGTTAATAACCATAAAACAGAGATCAGAATCATGACAACTTATAGCATAAAAATCTCCACCAGTGATAACATATCGAACACCTGAAGCAGAATGATAATAAGAGATAGTTTTAGAGTGCCTTGTACTGCACACTAAACTTAAGAAAGGATAACAAGATGTCTGAATTTACATATATTAAGTATACTAAAAAACATCGAGTTAAAAATAACAAAGTCCAAGAAATAGATGTAATGTAGATATGTATTGTAATGCAGTAAAATATGTAAGGATCATGTACTTTGTGATACCATGTCCATTCCAGATGGGAATTAATCATGATTTAAATATATGAAAAAGCAACAAGTGCATTTCTTGTACTTGATTCCAACTGAAACGCCCATTTCTTTGGAGACATCAGAAAAATCCTGAAAGCAAAAGAATTCAGTGGTGTAAAAAACGACTACCCTTTACAAATAATGTAGGTTATGGACCAACATGCTTGAAATAGTCAACATGCTTTGATGCATGCATCCAGAGTTCATTGTTCCAGGAACCAACACTGTTCAAGCAAATTGCATAATCAATGCTCTCATGTACACGTTGATCAAAACTTCTAAGTCACTGTATAAAATTTAAAAGATCACAGACGTGAGTTGATGAAACAGTCAAGCAGAATCCACCAAGTTTTTTTTAAAACACAATGCTGAAGATGGGAACTAACCTTGTTAGTTCCATTGTAATTGTAAGGTCCACAAGATGTTAAGCCAAAGAGAAGATTGTATTTGCCTCTAGTCTTAGGATTTGAATATAGGCGTGAAAAAAATCTTGCAATCTCTAGAAGAGCCACAGCTCCACTCCCATTGCTATCGCTCCCCACAGAAAGTTCCTGAGAAAATATGCATTATACAAAAATATCTAGAAGAATATTACAGAAGACAACAGGAACATTTTTCTTGGTGACATACTGGTGCAGCACCAAAAGTGTCATAGTTTGCAACAATGGCAATAGTTGGAAGCTGCTCAGTATCACCCTCTCCTTTCAATCCAGGTAACCATCCGTGCAACTCAAAGTATTCAGCTCAGGTATGTTGATATCTCGTGTAAAAATAGTATTACTTTTTTATGACAGATATCAGTTGGAGCAACCACTTCCAACAAATAGCGACAGATCATGGTTCATTTAGTCGTACCCAAAAGAGATATCCAAAACCGGTAGAGTGAACTACAACAAAAATGAACAAATAGATGTTGGACCAAACTGTATTCTGTTATGCAAGGCTACCTGGATATTTGAAATGGTAGGGGATGACACCTTTTTAGGTTCTGGTGAAGACACAACAAACTTGTAAGTACAAGTGCAGATAAAGATAATAAATGGAAGTGCAAAATGCCAGATGCACTAAACTTAGGCTTATTCGTGTATTACCCTCCTGTTGATGTCGAGGCTGGCTGACCTGAAGAGGCAATTTTACGTATATCTGCCAACAGGTTATCAAAGTTGCCATCCTCGAAAGTGAAGTACACTGGATACTGCAAGAAGTAATGGAAATATGTTAGTCAATGTATTACATCATAGTACAGAAGTGGGCTACTAAACAAAGAGGGGAGATGACATATGTATAGAGTAGAAAATAATGGATAGCATGAACAGAATTAGAAGAAAACACTCTAAACACAAACATTTTTTTGTGGGACGGTCAGCTCGGGTGATAAGTAGGAGATGTGGTAGGGAGGAAGGATCTGCTCGAGCGGCGCGGTCAGCCTAGTGTGCAGCGATGAGCAGTGGCCGACGCCGACGGCGTGGGCGCCGGACAGGATGACGAGCTCCTCGATGGTGAAGTTCTTGCGACGAAAGTTGTGGATGAGCTCGGATATGGCATCCCGCGCCGCGTAGATGATGATGTCGGCGCACGACACCATCCCCGGGCACCGCTTCTCCACCACCACCTCTTGCTTCCAGTCGTCGACTTGCTTTCACATGCGCACGCGCACCAGAATGCTCGCCGTGGAGGCTACCGAACAACAGGCGAGGGGAGGCGGCTTAGCGGGAGGCCGTAGACACCGATGGCTGCTCGCGGCGGTGAGCGCTAGTGGCGAGGGCACGAGCGGCTAGTGTGCACGACGGCTAGGGTTAGGGGGATGGGGAGCAGCTAGGAATAGGTATCAGGGATGGAGGTAGACAAACGGGGGACCAGGCACATGGGGGTGGAAGGGGGCAGGGGTCAGGGAACAGTGCCTCCGCGTCGCCATTGACTTCGTCGGCGCCGGCGCTAGCAGTGAAGCCGACGAGGAATGGGGCGAGGGGAGGAGGCGGAGAGGGCTAGATCAGGAGTAAGGAATGGGGTAGCCGAATCACCGAATGGCAGCGGGGTGCGGTGCGGGCGGATCCGCGGATGGATATATGGCATATTTACACAAACACCCCTGTATTTCCTTATTTTAGAGTGCCGCCCAAGTTTCCGAGTTTTCTCTTCTTTTCCTGAATTTACCCAGGAACATGAGGGCCTATACGTAAGATTTTCAAACGGCATAAACTACAAGAAAGGTCCATCTTAATTACCAAAAAGTAGAGTACTTTTTAAAAAAACTACCAGAACATCTCATAGTAACGTGGCCGCACGCAAAGGACCACGCTGGCCAAAATGGATAGGAGGCCTAACAAATTGCCAAAAATTAAAGGGTTTTTTTGCAATGAAGATGACGTGGCCTCTCCTGGGAGCCAGAAATCCCACCTCCTTTTAATAATAGTAATAAGTAAAAATGTACAAAAATATACATGTTCTATTCAACGTCTCACACGGTCTTCCTACTCGACGCCGGCGTCGCCGCGCTGTCCCATCGACCTACCCCCACCCTAGGCCTGGTGCCGCCCAGGCCCAGCTGCCCCATTCTGCCTTCCACCCCATGCCACCTCATTCGTTGTCACTTTGCCTCGTGCCATCCCACACTGCCTAGCCCAACGGCGTGTGGCGCTGCTCCGAGTGGCCTGGCGCCATCCCGTTCCCTTCCCCTTTCTACCTGGCCTTGCCCAACACTACCTCACTCGGTACCGCTCTGCCTTGCACCCCCTGCCCGACACTGCTCCGGCGATGCCCCGCTCGCCTCCTCTCTGCATGGCACTGGCCCTACCCCAACACCAAGGCTGCCCCCACCTCAGCCCTGGCGCCACCCGGCCCACTCCTGTCCACACGGCACTGCCCTGCCCTGATGGCGATGACTTTTTGCTAGAGAGAGACAAGCTCCTCGAGCTCATGTTAGGTCTGTGCACACACTTTGGTTCTTGGTTTGCTTCCTTCTTCAGTTTGCTCATTTGGTGTTGTGTGGTTTGATAGATGCGAGGTAAGCACAGGGCTTAATCTTTCAAGAAGATGCTGCAGGTGTGCCTCTCGCTGTCTTCTTTTCTTTGGTTTTTTTCTTATTTTGATAAGTTGTTTCTTCTGTTTTTGGTGTAGGATTTAAGGGATGCTCATCTCATTCCATCGGCGGATAATTAATAAGTATTTATTTTTTTCATTAATCACTGTGCAAATTTAATGGTGAGTTAGTTAGATTTATTATGTTATTATTGGAAAAATAACGGAGCAGCAGTGAAGATCCATTCTTCACCTGACAGGCTGACATGGGTAGAGATTGATTACGTCTAGACAGATTATCGGTGTCAATTTATTATGTTCGATAGTTCAAGGTATCTCTCGATGGAAACTTCAGATTTATCTTGACAAATGTTTGAGAGTTATATCATATTGCCAGTAACATACTAAGGGGGTGTTTGGTTCGACCATGTCATATCAAATGTTTAAATACTATTTTAGAGTATTAAATATAGACTATTTACAAAACCCATTCATAATCGGTAGATTATTTGTGAGACAAATTTAATGAGCCTAATTACGTCATGATTTGACAATATGTTGCTACAGTAAACATTTGGTAATCATGGATTAATTAGGCTTAATAAATTCGTTTCGCGAATTATCCTCCGATTCTACAATTGTTTTATAATTAGTTTATTTTTAGTCCTTCAATTTAATGTCCAAACATCCGATGTGACACGGACTAAATTTTAGTCCAAGGAACCAAACACCCCCTAAGTTTCACTATCATGGCAAATCACGAGCTTAGGAGAAATGGGATACTACTTAAATTATCAAGCTATGTTAAAAATTTCAACTCTGCACACTTTAGTGTTGGAGATTTATGAATATATTTCTCACATATATCATACAACTCCTGGTCATGTTTAGATTGACATCTTCAATTGTGCTGCATTATGTGGTGGTTTTGATTCATCATGTAGTTCATGCACTTCAATGTCATTGGTTTGCATCCAGTAAGCGAAAATAAATAAGCTCGATGCATATTGAGGAGGGTATATTTGAGTTTACAATTGATTAAATAATATTCAATATTTGTCTTTAATTATATCATTGTGAGAAGTAAATTTCCTTCAATTATATATTAGTCCTTCAACTAAATATTTGTGTCCTTTTCATGGACTAATTTTAAAGTATTTTCTTGCTCCTTATTATTTTATAATTTAATTATTAGATTTAATTATGTATGCATATATTTAAATATTATGAATATATTTTAATCCGTAGCAACGCACGGGTATCCAGCTAGTCTATCCAATAGGTAAGTACCAAACTAAACAAATATAAAATGTAAAAACTACTACTATTTAACTTTGAGGACTAGTATCTATCGTATACAGACTAAGAGTCTCTCATGGACTACAGAACAGTAGATAGCTTGGTCCCTCTCCTCTGGACCTCTACGTCAATACAAAATCTACACGGAGTCATTAAGACAACAGTTATGTACATAACAGTTATCGCGGTTATTGTACGGTTACCGATTGATTCCATCAAATTTTTCATTTCAAAATCTGAATTTAGATCAGTTCCACAAAACGGTTTCAAATTTGGTTACCGCGTTATACACTAGTTATCATGGTACATACTTTGGTTACCACAAGTTTGGTAAATAATGCAGTACCGATCAAATAAATTTTTTAAAAAAAAATAAAAATTAATAAATCATAGAAAATTATTTTTTTTAAGATAAACATGAAACATACTTTAAAAAAAATTACAAGTTTACAATAAAATACAGATTAAAAAACATGTTTAATTAATAATTCGAGTATTTCTAACTTTATCATTATTAGTTCTATTAGTTATAAGTGGTGTTACATTTATCTGTAAACATTAGTTGTAAGCCACGTAAAACAATTTTACAAGAATATTTGCTTTATACTCATCAAAAATGATATTTTATTTGATCAAATATATGATATTAATCCAAGATATTTGCATGCAAAGAATCAAATAATAACAAGCGAAGAAGATTAAAAAATGAAATATTTTTGCATTTTATGTTTTTTTCATTTTGCTCAGTTCATAACTTTACGATATTTTAATATTTTTTAAAATTAATTTCACCATAAATCATATTAATTTACCTACTGTTTTTAGGATTTTTTCAATTTCAAATTTGAATTTCAAATGAAATCGGTTGATACCGTCAGTTACCGATCGATTTTGTATACCTACTAAACATTATTTACTTCGGTTCATCATTTCTTGAAATGTGAGGTTTAGGATGCTAATCAGTTAAAAGGTTACCTTGATTCGTATACTTATGGGTGTGTATATATGTGAATAAAATAAAAATATATATAAACTAATTAATTTTTTCTAAGAATATATTCAAAATGTGTAACGTGGGATCAGAGGGACCATTACAAAATGTGTAACGGGATCAGATACGGGCGAATGAGAGATAATATCATTTTTTAATATATTTTTTCTAATTCAGATATTCTGAATACGGATACCGAGTCAGATCATGTAATCGTGCAACTTGACATATTGACATTTCATCGTGATCAAAACCATATCAGTGCCAAATTTCCCAAACAATATCTTATAGGACTAAATGAGCAAAAAGCTGATCTCAGGTTTAGAGATTACTGTCTTAGTTGCATGAATGTGTTGATCCAATTAGTAATGCATAGCAAAGTGGGATCCAATTAGTAATGCATAGCAAAGCGGGATCCAATTAGTAATCCAATTACTGTCTTAGCTTCTGCATTAAGACCAAATGGAAGTTGTTGGTTAGATGGACAGTATAAACTAAACCAATTAGCAATTTGCAGTGCAGGTCTGCATCAATACATGATACAAATCTAATGAAAACTGAAAAGTTTTATGCTGCTACAGTGAAAGTGATTGTTTACTTGTAATGGATTTTAAATAATTGATTGGCAGAGCAGCCTTGCTTTGTTCAGAAGAAATTAAAAATAAGATTGTCTAATGATGAAGGCACTTACAGCCAGAACACTGTCAATTCAAACAGGAAGCTAGCAAGATCCATACATTGTTACTGAAAGGCAAATGAAGATAGCTATTTTGTAAATTTCATATATTGTAGTTTGTAAAACCTGAGTGGTTAGATCCAGTATATATACACATCCATAGCTACCAAATAACTGCATACCTTTGTTTAGAATCCCGATCTATTTTTCCATCAGCTACAGGATAACAGTGATATATGTGCTATTAATTTTTCTAGAATCCCACTCTCCACATAACTCACATAAGAATGCTTGGAATTTATTCTGAATGAATAAAATGGTTTCAATCATAATCTTAATCTTTGATCTGCTATCATTATCTACTTATTTGCACTTTTTTGTTCCTAATGTGTATATTTCTGAGTAGAATCAAGATGCAGCTATATATTCAAGCATTTATAACAGTTTCAAACTCAAATTGATGAACTATGAACAGTTAAACTTGAATTGCTTCTTTCCTTCATAAGGTTATTCAAGTACAGAACATGTTTGAGGAAAAATTAGTTGCTCCAATACGTTTCCTATATCTTGTAGGAATTCCATTGAAAGCATCAACACGAAAATTGTTTGTTGCATCAAGAAATCACACTGCAAACATAAAATTTTGAGGCTAGCTATTTGAATTGATCGCAAACATAAATACGAACGATCGGGAATAAGTTCACGCTTTATAATAGTTTAGATTAACAAAAATCAGGGAACCATCACCTCACATTTCTATGAAAGGACATTTTTCCTTTATAAACACAACAGAATACAACAAGAAGTAACTCTATGCATCTATTCAGGAGATAATTTATCTCATGGCTGCTGTCTTTCAGTCATAGTGGAAGTTTTTGAAGTAACAGAGCCAGTGACATTGCTTGTTATAGCATATTTTTAGGTTTCTCGAGCCATTGCAATATTACAGAGACTTGAGATGGCAAGACATATAGAATGCCATGAAAGAAACTCACCAAATGCAGCAAGAAACAACTCTAACGAGGAGAAGCAGGGAGTTGGCCTTGACCGACTAGAGGCTGTACCTCGTGCGCTTGAAGAGGAACCACACCGCCACAGCAGCACGTCGGCGACTGCAAATGAGAGACCGAAGGACACCATGAGTTGCGGCGGGAGGGCCATGCGTGTGCGTACCTGCGCCGCCACCGAGCAAGGCATGGAGAGATCGGCGGGAGGTGGCCATCGGGATCGCCGCGGGGATTAGGGTTTGGGGTGAGACAGGGAGAGGACGAGAGGCCGGGCGAGCGGAGGTGATGGCTGGGTGGAGGCGGCGACGTCGGGGACTGGCCGGGCGGCGATAGGGCGGGCAGAGGCGGCGGCGACCTGGGCAGTGCGGTGCGGTGCGGCGACGAGTGGGAGGCGCGCGTGAAGGAACAGGCGGGTGCGCGTGCGGGCCTCCGGGGGAAAGATTTTCCCTAATTACGCATTTATTTAACTTCCGTCAGCCCACAACTTAGCCGACGGAAGTTATAGTTTATTTTCGTCGACTAAATCGAGCCGATGGAAGTTAGTTTTCTTTCGACGGCTTTTCGAAAAACCGACAAAAATTAGACATCGCATAAATATATAAATGTTTCGAGAAAGTTGTCACGTATGATATGAAAAAAGTTGAACATTCCATGAGAACGAAATATGATTTAAAGAAGAAATGTGTTGGGTTTAAAAGCAAATTAATATTTAAATCTTTATTTGAACTTGAAACTTTTTCTACGACCAACATAAAACATATATTATCTCATGTAAAATTTTGGTATTTTTTGAATTAGTTTACTATTTTATTTTATTAAGTATGTTTCTAGAATTTAAATTGAAATAGGTGAATTTTAAACTATAAGTGCTTGAAATAATGAAATAGAATTTATAGAAAAATCATATTCATGTTTTAGCCTATTTTTAGTTCTTATCCACTGAATTTAAAGAAAATTTGAAAAAACTAGGTTACGACACTCGGTGGGCAATGTGAAATTTAATGATTTTTTAATCTAAAAAATTCAAATAAAATCTAAAAAATACGAGACATGTCATGACGTTATGATATTATGATATAATACATAGATACTATGACAAAAAATTTAAAATATTTCAAAAAAAATTACCACGTACGATATTAAGAAACTTAGACATTCCACAAAAACAAATTAGGATTTAAAGAAGGAATGTGTTTGTTTTAAAATCAAATCAATAGTTATATTTTCATTTGAGCTTGAAACTTTTTGTATGATGAAAATGTAACATGTAAAATTTTGGCGTTTCTCTGTAACTCGTAAGAGCTTCAAATACGTACGTGACGGTCTCATATGCACTGATATGATGCGATAACACATAACACATAAGATAAGAGGATAAGACAGCTCAAATGTGCTAGTGTTAATATATCTGCTGTTTTTTCTCTCCACTATTTATAGAGATCTTAATCGCGAGATCCCATTGATCTTCCGTCCCCCTCTTCATGAGAGAGCTTAATTGCGGTGACTGTTGGCCTTCCGTCTCCCTATTCATGAGAGATCTTAATCGCGAGACTGTTGACTTTTCGTCTCCCTATTCATGAGAGATATTAATCGTGAGACCGTTGATCTTCCGTCTCCCTCTTCATGAGAGAGCTTAATTGCGGTGACTGTTGGCCTTCTGTCTCTCTATTCACGAGAGATCTTAATCGTGAGACCGTTGGCCATTCGTCTCCCTCTTCATGAGAGAGCTTAATTGCGGTGACTGTTGGCATTTGTCTCCCTATTCATGAGAGATCTTAATCGCGAGACCGTTGGCCTTCCGTCTCCCTATTCATGAAAGATATTAATCGCGAGACCGTTGGCCTTCTATCTTTCTCTTCATAAGAGAGCTTAAATGCGGTGATTGTTGGATTTCCGTCTCCCTCGGCATGTGAGCTATATAAAAGGGGCAGTAGCTGGACATAACTCTCTTTCTCTTCTTACTTGCGTCGTTGCCTCAAACCATCCCCGTCCCAACCTTCTGCGCGCACAGAGAGTTGGGAGAGCAGGCCTTCAAAGTCACGCCCGTTATCGAGACACCTGCCAGGTGTGCGGGTGATCAGGTTTTTGGGGAGTGTCTTCGCGACTGCTCGCTCCATCGTGGTGGTCGCGGTTGCTGACCACGCCATCGTCTTCCTCCCGGTGCTTGTGTGCGTTGCTGTGTACATCTTCTTCCGTAGCCGTTCGTGGGACTGCACTGCGAACAACGTCCTGCATCAAGCCCCGATCGACTACATCAAGCAACACGTTATGACAACTAACGTGAATGGAGAAACCAGTACCTTGAGTATGAGTCTCTCTGCTGGGTACATCCTAGTAACCTTTGTGTTCTATTTCTTTAACTATATCGTCTTGTGTTTGATGATAAACATATTTCAAGCTACTGCTTCGAGTAGTTTACACGTGCACATATCTGTCATTATAATAATCGCATACTATTTATGGATTAAATTTAATATGAAAATGTCTAAATTCGTAATAGAAGTCAGGTTTAACTAGCTTTAAAAAATTATAGATCTGGCGTGCCCTAAATACCCGATTTAATCAATAGGGGGCTTCTGGTTAGACTATGTTTTGCAATCCATTTTTTTGTTGAATATACTTGGTAATTGTGGTTTGATTGTTCCGACCAGTCAATACAGCAAATTGCTTCATTCAACTTAGGCAAGTATATTAGGTCCTAGGGGTGTTTTGGTATTTAAACACATTTTTTCTCTAAAATATACTGATACGATAAAATGATATGTGTGTGCGGTGTTCGATGTTCTTCGGCAAATCATCACAAAATTTTAGGGTTCTTTGAAATTTATGAATTTTACAAATATTTTATAGGAATTATAAAAAAAATCTTCCAAAATTACTTTTAAAATTTTCACATTGTAGTCCTTCTGATTTTTTTTTCAGATTCATCTACGTTGCAATGAATTTGAAAAGGCTGTGACTGTGAGACCAAGAGAGCATATGAACGACACTATTTTACTGGCATACATTCGGTTAAACTCTTGGGGGCGCAAAAAATTAGTTATGGTGAATATTTTATTTTAGAAAAGGTTTAGATAAATCCTAATTATATGCATGTACACTAATATTTTCCTAAACAATAAAACCGGTTTTTTACCCTAAACTATTATGTACTAGACAAATAATACTGGTTTGAGACGGTGGTTTTGTTGGTGTATTTGTCCACATGGTAGGAGACATTAAGGTGACTGCATGCTGACATCTAAACAATTGAGCTAGCTTAACTGATATATGAGATCCACTTATTGGTGACAAAAAGAATTCTCTCATGCACTTATTCATCCTTCTCTTTCTTCTTATTCCTCCTTTCTTCTTCTCCTCAATCGAGGCGACTAGAGCCAACGAGCGGGGCGATTGAGCATGCGTGGCATGTGAGGGATGTTGCCGAGTAGGTGCGAGACCGCCACACTCGCTAGATGTGAGGCGCGACGCAGGGTTAGGTGCACATCTGTCACGTAGACTGGAACCGAGGGCAAGATTTGGGGCTAGACACACGATGCGTGACGCGGGGGCTGGGTGCACCACATGTGGCATGGGGATGATGTGCATCGCACAGACACACAATAGGTGTGAGGGTTGGGCGCACCATGCACGGGCGCTCGAGGCTTGGCCACGACGGGGGCACGACCCGCGGCGGCACACGACAGCTAGGGTCGAGCACAAGCATATGGGAGAGGGTTGGCCGATTGAGAGAAGGGGAGGAGAAAGTAGGAATGAGGAGAAAGAAATAGAGAAAATATTTCATCCCACAGTTAAGTGGATCCTACTGTTTAAATGCACAACGTGCAGCCACTTAGACAACCAATCGTATCCTACCCGTCGACAGACACATCAACAAAAACACATTAAGGGTTATTTGTAGGATATTAATTATTTCAAAAGTAAAAAAAGCTAGTTTTAGTTTTATAGTTTAAATATTCTAGAGTCACCTAGACTTATTCATTTTATTTCGTTTGTAGTGTGATAACCTCGTTGCAGCCACATCCTGCATGTTGCGTCGATCTCTCCCTTTTTGCATCCATCCATCTCCATCATGTTCCTCACTCTTCCTCACTAGTCGACATAAGCACATCTCTCCTTGTCCTCTCTCCCCCCTCTCTCTCTATCAATGCGCACACATTTACTGCCACACCGTGTACACCGCAGACGTACACAGTGAAGAAGACAGACAGCACAAGGAAGGAAAAGGAAGCTGAGCAAGCAGAGCATAATGGCACCCTGCTAGTCAGACAAGGCACCAAGAACACAACAAGGAGGAGGACGAGAGGCAGCAATGGAAGTGGAGCCACCGTCACCGCAAGAGGCGGCGGCAGGGGCTGTACGGGCGGCGAAATGCCGCGGCGGTGACGGTGGCGCGGAGCCGGGTATGGGGACGCCGAGAGCCGTGGCTGCGGCGGCGGCCTCAAATCGGCCGCAAGAACCGGGTCCGGTGGGTCAGGAGGAGGACGAGGAGCCGGCGGCGCTGCGGCGGGGGCTCGCGGCGGCCAGGGCGAGGCGGAGGGCGGGACCGGTCACGCCGTCGCCGTCGTGGAAGCTGGAGGCCTCGCCACCGCGGCCGGAGGAGCCGCTGGTGGACGCGGCGGCGCCGGCGCCAGGGAGGAGGAGCTCGGGTGCGGCGTCCGCGCGGCAGCTGGGCGCCACCCTGTGGGAGATCCAGGATGTCATCAAGGTCGCCGGCGCTGGCCGCCGGATCCGGCGGCGCGCGCGGAGGGGTCTCGCTGGCGGCCGCGACGACGAGGTAGATCGGGTAAGAACTCGGCGGCGCGCGCAGTGTGCCTTTTTTTCGGAATTTTTCCTTTTTTTCGCGGTCAACATGGTGACGTCATAATGTTGTCAGTTCTTGCTTGTGTTTGCATGCGTGTCTATACCACTTTTCTGCCCCTCTTTCCTTTTGTTGGGTTCTTGTATTGCATCGTTTAATCTTGCTACAAATTGTTCGAAGACTTAAAAAACATTTTGCAGCTTGAAATTTGATCTGTGGAGTTCTTGCAAATGTTGCTGCAGATGGAGTAGAGATCAATGCAAGCCATTAGATAAATCTCATTGAATTTCAGCAGTTCAGATGCTAGAATATCATAGGCATATCCGCATATGTACGTCCTTCTCAGTTCTCTACATATCAAATCCAAAAACCGAGTTCGATTAGCTTCCATTATCAAATTTATGTTTTTTCTTCTGCACGATCAATCATTTTATTCTACACTAGTGCTTCTTGAATTGTCAAAAACTCAATTCAAGACAGCAAGTAATGTGCAATAAAAGCAGCATCAAAATGCGGTGCAGTAATGCTCATAATTTTGTACCCTCACCCACCTTTCAATCGTTCGCTTGTAATTTGTAAGTACCTCTTTTTACACAGGAGTTGGGCCTGTGGTAGATGTTTAGGTACGTGGCATTTGTTGCTTCAGCAATGAAATGCATTGGGAATTTTATATTTTGTACCGGAGAAGTTTTGATTTTTCTGCCACATAGAAGTTCTTTTTTGGGTGTTTTTGCTCATGGAAGTTTTCTTGTGTGACTGACAAGTACAACTTAGCCGAAGCAGAATTTGTTGGGAATTCATGGTTGTTGATTTATGGGTCTGAATATTTGTTATTCCAGTAAGCAATTCATGAACAGTAGTACTTGGTAGCAGAATTTCGTTAGGACCAATGCTCCCTTTAATTTGTGAAGTTCATAGATTGGTTGTTTTAAGATTATGCACAATGACAAGACAAAGAAAACAGGTATTAAATTGTTAAAGGGACAAATCTCTCGTCAGATTAGTCATGACCCATGAACAAACCAATATGTTTAAGGCTAGGCAATTTGCTTCTCAGCTTGAAGACACCAATTTCTTCTTCTGATCTCAATTTTGCTCTTACCATACAAGATAATGATCTTTGAATATGTAGCATGTCTGCACTTTCCTTGTTATGTTATTTTCCCCTTAAATAGGAGAGAGCTCCTAGAGTCCTAGGTTATATTCAGATAAACCAGAAGGTGTCTGAGCATATAAAAAACAACAGTAGTATAAGATTGCTGACTTTACTTTCTAACAGCAAGTGTATATAGAGAAAAACAAGAAGGGTCAGACAGATAAAAAACTCACGATATAAAGACTAGTAGCCAAAATGCTTATGCCTTGCACTATGCTACTTATTTACACCATTTCCCTCTGAATTTCAAGTGCCACCTTCTCAGCAAGGCCACAAAGATTTCTGCTTGTGCCATGCAACCTCTTGACGATCTTGCACCATGAAATTGTGAAAGATTCTTTCTGCCTGTTTTCCTTGATTACCTAGCCTATAAGGCCATAACATTAGTGCTACATATGCAGATCATAAGTTTTTCAATATTGCTTGCACTTGCAAAGCAAACTACATATATAATTATTTAATGCAATGTTGTCAAAATCATGATCAATATCTAAGGATCTTACAATTATGCACAACCTAGAAGACATGATTTGCCTAGCAACAACAACAACAACAACAACAAAATAACAACAACAACAACATAGCCTTTCAGTCCCAAGCAAGTTGGGGTAGGCTAAAGTTGAAACCCAACAAGAACTACAAATCAGGGTTCAGACACATGAATAACTGTTTTCCAAGCACTCATATCCATGTCTAAATCTTTGGGTATATTCCATCCTTTCAAATCACCTTTTACTGTTTCTTCCCATGTCAATTTTGGTTTTCCTCTATCTCTCTTCACATTGCTGTCACGCCTTAGGGTTCCACTATGCACCGGTGCCTCCGGAGGCCTCTATTGGACATGTCCAAACCATCTCAACCGGTGTTGAATAAGCTTTTCTTCAATTGGTGCTACCCCTAACCTATCACGTATATCCTCATTCTAGACTCGATCCCTTCTCGTGTGACCACAAATCCAACGTAGCATATGCATTTCCGCAACACTAATTTGCTGGGCATGTCGCCTTTTTGCAGGCCAACATTCTGCACCATACAACATTGCAGGTCTAATCGCCGTCCTATAGAACTTGCCTTTTAGCTTCAATGGTATCCTCTTGTCATATAAAATTCCTGATGCTTGGCTCCACTTCATCCACCCTGTCTTGATTCTATGGTTAACATCCTCATCGACATCCCCTGATGCTTGTAGCATTGATCCCAATTCCCAAATATCGAAATGCATCCTTCCTAGGCATTACTTGGCCTTCCAAACTGATATCTCCCTCCTCATGTGTAGTAATTCCAAAGTCACATCTCATATATTCAGTTTTAGTTCTGCTGTGTCTAAAACATGATTTGCCTAGCAATGTGGAAAAAATCACTTTCAGATTTATCAAACTCATGCTATCTTCAACTATGGTACAAACAAGAATATCTTGAAATTTACATTTGCTGATGCTTGCTTCCTTCAAATTATATTTGGATGACAATAATATACTTTCTGGTGGAGGTGTCGAAGTTTATATTTTGTGTTTGTCTAAATCTTTGCATTCTGAATTTCATTCTCATAAAAAACTTCAATTTCATTAATTGGATTTAGTACAATGTTTTCATGGCGACAAGTCGAGTCGAATTGCTAGCCACCGAGTAATCGATTTGGATGACTAATCGTCGATTAATCACAACTAGTCGATGGCTAGTCGCTAGTCGATGCTACTCGGTGTAGGTTTCTATAGTCTATAATGAGTAGAGCACTCACTAGGCTATATATAGTGTATAATTGTATAATGTACTATTTATGTATATTTTTTGCAATTTCAAAAACAATGTTGAGCCAAGAATGAATGTAGCACAATTACACAAATAATTTCAGAAGAATAGTAACTTACTTGCTTTGTTGATGGTTTTTTGATATCCTGTTGAGCTTGTCTTGCAGTTGGGACTAGCAACTACCAGAACATGAAATGGCACTAGCAATGCAAACAGCGTTGGCATGGTTGTTGATGGTGTAGTAGCTGGTGCCACAATACTGCTCTAGTACAAGGATGCTAGCATGGGAAAGGTGTAGGCAAGAGCTGGTTGTTGATGGTGTAGTAGTTGGTGCCACAATACTACTCTAGTGCAAGGATGCTAGGGAAAGGTGTAGGCAAGAGCGCAAGACTTGAGAGCATACTTGAGAGGAGGATCTGCTCATCATCTTCGGAAGAGGAGGAGATGTAGTAGTACTGTAGCAGCCACCGGCCAGCAATCCAGCAGCTGCCGCCAGCACACAAGCAAGAATAAGCTAGCTAGGGTTACACAGTACATGGGGGTTGAAATACATAATAAAAACATGGGTTGTTGTAATGGGCCAGCTCTAAAAGGCCCATGTACTGGGCTACCGTATCAGCACATAGCTGCACGACCAGGACGCCAAGAAAAATACGATTAATCGCGACTAAACGACGATTAGTCGATCCCGTCGATCGAGTAGACAGCTAGTCGAGTCGAGCATACAACTCGGAGTCTGGGTACCGACTTGACGAGTAATCGTCGATTAATCATTGAGTAGACGACGACTTGAAAACATTGATTTAGTATCGTTCTTTCTGCTGTAAGAGTCGCAGATTTGAAGTTTCACAAAACCATGGATGCTTTATTTTGTAACTTTCTTCATTTTTCACATTTCAGCCACAAAGTTCATGTGATGGTGGCGAGCATCTTTCACCATCATTGATGGAACATGACAAGTTACATGAAGAGAGATATCACTCAAGGCATCCTCTTTCACCGGCAAGTTACACTAGCTCAATTGGGGTATGCACACACATTCGTGCCCCTTAGTAACCTCTTGATAATTTTGCTGTTTATCTGTTTGTTATAGTTGAATCAAGTTTAGCATTTATATTTGTTGACTGGCATGCCTCTTTACATGTTTCCAAATAGTGTAAGTTACTACTTACTACCATCCATGTATTTTTTAGGGGGTCTGTCTCAACCTTGTGTATGAATATCTGCTACTTCTGTAGTCTATAAACAATGCTTGGGACAAAGAATATTTCTCAAACTGCTTTTGTTTGCCCATTCATTGACAGGCTGCTACCGTAAACTTTGTCAGTCCTATTCGGTCATTAGACTGCAGGGCTAAATTTAGGGAAGCAGGTTGCCAGCTTAAAACATCAACGGAACTATTGAAGGTTCTAAATCGGATTTGGAGCTTGGAAGAACAGCATGCAGCTGATGTAGTAGCTGTGAAGGGATTGAAATCGGAGTTGCAGCATGTTCACACACAGGTTCAAGAGCTTATGCAAGAGAGGCAGAGGTATCACTACGAAATCAACTCACTGGTAAGGCAAGTATCTGAAGAGAAAATGGCTCGGAAGAGCAAGGATCAAGAGAAGATCAAAGCAACCCTTTGTTCGCTGCAAGAGGAACTTGAAGATGAGAGACATCTCAGAAAACATTCTGAGAGTCTCCACAGGAAGCTGAGAAAAGAGCTGTCTGAGATAAAACCAGCATTTCTCAAGTCTGTGAAAGACCTGGAGAAAGAGAAGAAAACAACTCATCTGTTAGAAGATCTCTGTGATGAATTTGCATTAGTAATAAGAAACTATGAAGAAGAAGTCAGGTTGTTAAAACAAAGACATGTGAAGGAGTATGAACTCAAGTTTGATAAGTCAGTCGTTCATATTTCAGAAGCATGGCTTGATGAGCGGATGCAGATGCAAAATGCTGATCCCAGGGAAGCTTTGGCAGAGAGACTCTCAATCACAGAGAGGCTTAACAGTGAAATCCAGAGTTTTATTCATGCCAGGAGGTCAATTAACCCCAGGAACAGTAAATTGTACATCAATAATGAAAAGCGAGATGCAAGCTTGTGCTGTCAGTCCCTTGAGTCTGTCCATTTGAATGGAGCCACTAGTGCTCCTCACTTAGCTGAAGATGATGATGACGATTCTGTTGCAAGCGATTTGCATTGCTTTGAACTGAGCATGCATGGACACACCATTCAGAATCATGACCTTGCAGGAACTCGACACAGGGTCATTGGCTGCGTGCGTTCACCAATGAGAAGGTTGGAATTTTCTGATGGCGCATCTGTCAAAGGTTCAAGGACCTCAAACGTTTGCGTGCGTTCACCAATGAGAAGGTTGGAATTTTCTGATGGCGCATCTGTCAAAGGTTCAAGGACCTCAAACGCATCACCTTGTTCAAAGAAAGACAAGGCAAGGGCTAATGGCACTAGAGAACAACTCATTGCTTCAACACCAGATATTAGCCAATGCAATGATGCCAAAAATGCTCCAAGAGATGGGCAGGACGAAACTGTTATGACTCAGGTTTCTCAACGATTGCATGATGACTTGTTGAAGATCAAATCAGAGGCTCCTCAACATGCATATCTTGGCCAAAAATCCTATGATCATCATCACTCCAGGGAAAGTCAATTCCATGAATTCGCAACTCCAGGAAATGTACACAATCTGCGCAGTCCAGCTCATCAACTGAACAATCAACGTGCATCGTTGGATTATGAAATATCTGAATCCTCACCACTGCAGCCGCTGGGCGCAAAGGGAAGCACCACCTTAAAGGCAAAGCTACTGCAAGCAAGACTAGAGGGGCAGCACGCCCGAATGAGAGCATCAGGGTATTCCCTAACTAGCACAAGAAGAACATGAGAACTGGGCTAATCTGGGCTCTATGACTGTTCTGTTTCATGTAACATGGAGTTGTACCTGCAAGAAACCCGACTCTACTAGCTACAGTACAGCGCTTGCCGCATTTTAGATGTTCATGTACTTCTCACCATCTCAGGTTGCTGCACATGTGAATTCTAGCTGCATCCCTGTAGATTATATTTATCAACTGTCCAGCTAGAATTGGATCTGACAGGTGGATCCCGTTTATCGCCTCGCGGTGTAATTTTTGTATAGTATGAATGTCTAGCTGTTCCTTACTTTTTTGTATGAACACTTTTCTCTCCAGAAACAGTTTCATTTGTAGATGCTGTTAAGTTTTTCAGTTCTTGATCTCTACATAATCCTTTTGGCACCAGTCTTGTGACATTTACTCACTTACTCAGGATGTCAATTGTCAGAGTTGGAAGTTGATTGGAGATTTCTGTGCCCACACAACAGAAAGACAGATCAGAGCAGTGAAATGGATTTATCACTACAACTTATCATAAATCTTCAAAATTTGCTGTAGGACATGTCCTTTTATCTCTACACAGGTTCAAGAGCAAATCCATGTCATTATGTTGATCTTTTAGAAGCACACCTCTCTTTTTTTTTAAAAAAATTCCGGATCTTGAAGCAAAAGTAGTGCCACTCCAACCCTACAGTCGCATGTAGCTAAAAACAGGCAAACAACCTATCTACCAGAACATCAACTACCAACCGTCGCCCAACGTCTTTATGGACCTCACAGTACCCTTTGAAAATAGATTACATGTCAAATGAAAAAAAATATAGATAATCTATATATTAATTAATATAATGGCTTTGGTACAGTTGGTGCATCAAAGGCTACAACATTTGAGACATTATTCCGATGATATCATGCGACCAAAACTATGTATTTATTTTGACTACCTCTGCTTATAAATTATAGATGAGGAAAGGGAAGTACTGCTAATTATGTCAACAGAAAGTGTTTTCGGAGAGCAAATTTTCCTTCAGTTGACTTTGGTACGGTTGGTACATCAAAGACCACAACTAAGCCATTATTTCCGATAACGACACACAGTCGAAACTGTATACTTTTTTAACTACCATTATTTGATTAATAATTAAATTAACCATCATTCTTTTTTTATATAAACCATGACGTCTCAACGTCATCGGCTAAGGTTTCTATAACAACAGACAACCCAAAATCATCTATCCGTGCTTGTCGTCAACAACTCAACAAAATGTGCGTAGCATGCGTAGTTAATGAAACTATGGATAACCATGTTTATAGACTAATCACCGGATAACGGCTAAACGATGATATATAGGTGACGTTTAGTTGGGGGTAACGTAAACGCTAATGAAATTAATTACCATGCTAAATGATAGTAAATTACTAGATTTGTTTGGTTAATAACTGTAATGAAGTCTGGTAACGTGATCTGATACTGGTTTGATTTTGATTAGAGTGTAATGGGATGGTTAGTGGATTATAATCTGATTACGATGTATTTAATACTAACCTATTCAAACCAAACAAAATATTACGTAATCAGTTTACATTGTAAACAGATAACACGTAAAATAGACTCAACCAAACGCCTTCGTAATCATCTGTAATACAAGACACGTGAAATTTTTATAGACAATCCTTTCAAAAAAAAATCTATAGACAAGTTGAAAATCTCCTTTAAAACACCTGGCTATAGCATCTCATACGTAGTTTCGAAAATTACTCATATGCCATTAAAAATCTTCAAGAATTTCTTACGTGCGCTGTCAGTGATTATGACAGTTTCTATCTATCAGTGACACACCGATGATATATTAACAAACCGTAAAAAATATAATAGGACAAGAAAAAAATTTAAAAAAATATAAAAAAACTTTTTAACGGGAATGAGAAATAACCAGACCGATTACCGTCATCTATAGTACACTTGCCAGATAATTTGGTGAAGGACAAGATGATAATGATTGATCTCATCACAAATTGAGACCATTAACTCTAGAGCGGTGAACCCCGTGATGCCAAACCTACCCTACAAACCCCAGCCGTGCGCGCCTCATCGCCTATATATAATAACCCCATTAACTCGCATCGCATTCGCATTCGCATTCGCACGCAAGGCACACACCAAAAAAAAAACCGCCTCGCCGCGACCGCGAGTCACCAGATCCCCACCCTACACGCCTCGCCTACCCACCCTCCGACACGTGGGCCCGCGCTGACAGCGACGGGCCCGCGGACAGCTGGGGCCCGGCGGGTAAGGGTGGTGGTGTATATATGTTTTGCTCGTCCGGTCCGGGGAGAGAAGCGTACGAGCTTGCTTCGTCTAGTTCATTCCGTTCGTCCACTTTTGCGTTTAGCCCCTCGCGTTTGGGGTTATTACGATAATACCCTCCATCCCCTCAACCTCTTCCTGCTCACAGACAGTCTCCCACCGCACGGCTCACGGCGGTGTTCTGCAAGCATCGTTAGGGTTAGGGTTTCGGTAATGGGGTCGGCGGCGGCGGCGGCGGAGGAGGCGGTGGAGGAGGAGAGGTGAGGCCGCGCGAGGTTGATTGGAGGAGGAGGAGGAAGAGGGTAGGGAGGTGGTGGGGTGAGATGGACCCGGACTTCTCGCGGGCGAGCGGGGGCCCGAGCTTCGAGTTCGCGTTCAACTCCGTCAACTTCTCCGACCGGGTGCTGCGGATCGAGATCGTCGCAGGGGACGACGCGCCGGGGGCCAAGGGCGCCGCCTGGGACGGGTCCTCCTCGCTCGCTGACTGGGCGCGCCACCGCAAGCGCCGCCGGGAGGAGCTCCGCCGTGAGAAAGGTTGGTCCGAGTTCTTCTTCTGGTCTCGGTGGGTAGGGGGACGACTTGGGCGTGGATGGGATGGGTTCGATTTTGGGACAGTGGAGGAGGGGTCCGTTTGTTGGAATCCCCAATTTCTGACGAGTTGGGTGGGGCAATTGGGGGAGCGTGCTGCTCGCTTTTCTCTGCGATGATTTGATTTGACCGTCTGCTGGAACTTTAGGTAGAAAAGCATTTAGTTAGGTTTCAAGGGGGGAAAGAGAGAGATGGTGAAGCACCTTTATTATCTTAAAAAAACTAATTTGTGTATTTCAATGTTATTGTATAGTTGCTCTTCAAAAAAAAAAGTTGTCGCAATGGGGTTTAGGTAATGATGTAGTAGATATGTTTTCCCAATCAACCTGTTGACTGTTAAGGATATTATGTCATTAGTTGTGGTCTTGTGGAATATGGGGGGCATAATGAGAGGTATTGTAACTCAACGGAGTGGAGGGAGAACATGAAAATGAATTGTAAGTGGTGATCATTATCGTTTGTTTTCTTTTATTAACTAGAGGTAGTTCATTTTGTATATCTCCCCTGTTCTGTGGAAAGCTCAACATGGTTCATTACAATAATTAAAGTTCACATCTTCCTTTTTCTTACAAGTGTAATTCATATATCCAACTTTGCTCTTTATGGGCACTTCCACTTACCATTAACACTTGTTCATCCTTATATTTGAGATTTGTTTGTTGAAACTTGAAATTCATTGTATTCGTATTGTCCAGTGCTACTTCACTATTGCTATTTATTTTGTGTTGGTCTCATAATTATTCGTATTTTCTGTGCAACTTAGAATGTAGATCTTGATTTCTGAGAACTCTGCTCTTCTATTTCATGGCTCCAGAATCAGGAAAATATACAGATCAGGAAACCTGTAAAGTTGAAGCAGAAGAATGTGACACCTATGAGGAAAACAATGACGAACCTGTAGCTATGATTGAAGAATCTCCACCTGATATTGTACAAGATGGTCAGTGCAATTTTAATTTCCTCTTTCTGTTATGTTGTTAAAACAATGAAGTTTCCAGTCTCAAGAAATGGAACACATTTGCTCTCAAACTCCATACACTGTTCTCCAAATTTTGAATGGGGCTAGCACCTTGAAGAGATGTTAACTATTATCATTACTGATAGTAGATGCTTTTAGAGTTCAGAGCTGGTACATTGTGTTATAGTGATTTTTCTAGATTAGTTGTTGGCAGACATTGGTACAGGTTAATTGTTTTGAGAAAAACCAGCTGGAGAGTACAGGTTAATTGTTGCTTCTGCCTGTTGCCTTGCCAGTAAAAATACTTAGCAGATAACATGTGGTAATGATTTTGTATGCTTCAATATACTAGTTAGGTAATTTTCAAAGTTATGGACATACTTCTTCAAACTTCAATTTGCAAATTAGGAATAATTTGGAAACATGCTGCTGTAGAGAAGCATGCTTTTGTGACATATTTCCAGTAGAAGAAATTGATGCCATTGTAGAGAAGTAAACTTATTTTGCTCCATTTCCTTCTATTTCCTATTTGCCATTTGTTTCATTAGACTATTCTTTGCTAGGTGAAGATGGAGAAAGCAGTGACTCATCTTGGAGTATGGAGTGTACTCAAGTCTTGAGAGTAAAGTCTATTTACATCAGTTCTGCGATTCTAGCCGCAAAAAGCCCTTTCTTTTACAAGGTATTCAAATTTTTCTCCTGAAATGCTTCAATTGTTTAGTTTGCTTGTATTGTCGGCTAACTAATACCATCATTTCATTCTTCTTAGCTTTTCTCAAATGGCATGAAAGAATCTGATCAGAGGCATGCAACTCTTAGAATAGCTGCTTCAGGTAATCTGGGAGTTCTAACAGTCTTATTGTTTGTCTTTGTTAACAACAAATTAACTTTCTTCCCTAGTCAGTGATAGTCCCATGATTTTCTTTTACTACTACTATGATCAGTTTTGTAGTACTTACAGCTCACATAATCTGTCTCAATAATATTTACACTACTGAATATTTATTCAAATTTTCCCTAAAAGGTTGTGATAGGCTTGGCGAGCTAATGGAAAACCTAGCTACTCAAATAGATGGGTTTCAACTCTAGCCTACCCCAACTTGCTTGGGATTGAAAGGCTTTGGAGAAGAAGAATATTTATTCAAATTGATTGTTTATAGTACAGTGTTGTGCATACACCCCTCCATCATAATTAGGAATTGTATGCTTCACATGAAACCCTTTCAAATAAGAATAAGGGAGATTTCTCTGCTATTTGGTTTTCTAGTAAATAGATAGCTTAGGTCTGAATCTGATCATTTTATGTCTATTTGAAACAGAGGAAAATGCCCTAATGGAGCTTTTAAGCTTCATGTATAGTGGAAAGTTGACGACGAATCTGCCAGCCCTCCTTCTGGACATCTTGATGATTGCTGATAAATTTGAGGTTGTTTCTTGCATGAGGCATTGTAGTCAATTACTGAGAAGCTTGCCTATGACCACAGAATCTGCACTGCTCTATCTAGACCTCCCTTCCAGCATTTCAATGGCTGCTGCAGTTCAGCCACTGACTGATGCTGCCAAGGAATTCCTTGCCAACAAGTACAAAGATTTAACCAAGTGAGTATTTTCTATTGAATGCAGCTAGAATTAAGTTTTGTAAGCAACATGATGCATTAAAGGAATGCTTCCTGTTTTAGGTTTCAAGATGAAACGATGAACATTCCTCTTGCTGGCATTGAAGCCATCCTATGGAGTAATGATCTGCAGGTGGCATCAGAGGATGCTATCTATGATTTTGTGATCAAGTGGGCACGTTCCCAGTACCCAAAATTGGAGGAGAGGCGTGAGATTCTGGGCACTCGTTTGTTGCCACTTGTCCGGTTCTGTCATATGACCTGCAGAAAGCTGCGGAAGGTCCTTGCATGCAATGATCTAGATCATGAGCAAGCAACTAAATGTGTCACCGAGGCACTCCTTTACAAAGCTGATGCACCGCATCGACAGCGTGCCCTTGCTGCAGATGTGTTAACTTGTCGGAAATATGCTGAGCGAGCTTACAAATATCGTCCCCTCAAGGTGGTGGAATTTGATCGACCTTATCCGCAGTGTATAGCATACTTGGATCTGAAGCGCGATGAATGCAGCCGGCTTTACCCATCTGGACGGATATACTCGCAAGCATTCCATCTCGCTGGGCAGGGCTTCTTTCTCTCAGCGCACTGCAACATGGATCAGCAAAGTGCCTTCCACTGCTTTGGTCTGTTCCTGGGGATGCAAGAGAAAGGCTCAACAAGTGTCACCGTGGACTATGAGTTTGCTGCAAGGACAAGGCCGTCGGGTGAGTTTGTCAGCAAGTACAAGGGCTACTATACCTTCACCGGTGGAAAGGCTGTTGGATACCGGAATCTCTTTGCAATTCCATGGCCATCGTTTATGGCAGATGATAGCCTCTTCTTCATCGATGGGGTACTACACTTGAGAGCTGAATTGACCATAAAACAACCCTAGATAGTTGGCGATGTTCTACTAACAGCGTCTACGTCGTACCTTGATGTGTCCGACCAAATTGATGGGTCTTAGTGTGGAAAATCTTGTGTATTTTGGACTTGCTGTTGTTTTTTTACTTGAGCACCTAAATAGTCAGTTTGGAAACGAGAAGTAAAAGCCCTTGTCTTTTCATCAAAAGAGGATCGGCATGCCATAATGCGCGTCATTATGGAACTGTGAAAAGTAATTCTGCTAATCAAAGTTATGTTGAGTGGTCTACATATCACATGCAAATGACCTAAATCGTGCTGATTTAAATGATATAAATATGGTTAGGTTTCATGATAATTTAGTGCCATCTATATCACAATCTATAAGGTAGCATATTTGTTATGATCAATTACAATGTATGTTTATAATAGCTAGATTACACAACATAATTTATTATATACTTATATTAGCAAGTCATTTCTACATGATTGAAGCAATACATTTCATATTATTTATCTATTTCTATTTAAATAGTTTCAGACAATATAACATAAACAACAATATAAAATGTATACTGTATACTGGTCATTTTCGATCAATTTCTCTTACAAGAATTAGAATACAATCATTTAATCAAACTATTTCATAACTGGATTCGATTCACTGTAGAATCATCTCCATGAAAAGTCGGAATCAAGAAAATCTGAATCAGAGGTATACCAAACCGACCAGCTGTGTAGCTTGTCTATCTATTTGGAGCTGAAGAACGAGCACAACTCAATGATTGGGGCTGGAACTTTCTCTAGCAAGATACCTCTAATGGTATTTTAGGGCATCTGAGTGATTAGCCCATAACAATTATGAGACTTCGTAAAACTACTTTTTTTTGTTAACAGGTCTCTTCATACTGGTAGAATAACCAGAAGAGATTTTGACACCATTGAAGCATTCACATAGGCTAGTTTTATCTTCAATGTTTTCTTCATTTTGCTAGTAATGTTTACCAATAATACATCATTCAGATCTCCGTATACGTTCTTCTCTACATTCACCACATTGATGGCATGATGGACATCTAATTCTTTCCAAGTCCTAAAAGACGGTCTATTTCTATGCACAATTTTAATATCCTTCACAATCTTGAAAATATCTTTCCTAAAATATGGAGTGTTGGAGTTAAACCTTCTTTATCAGTCCCATCGAAATCTCTTTTATTTACGCATAACCGATACATACGAAAATGACCATATAATCTGAGCGTGGGCCTTTTTTATTACCGATTATTGATTAAAAACAAAGATAAATTAGAGCCAAAAGCGAAATTTCAATTATTTTAAATGTTTCATGTTTTAAAGATGAATTATGTTTCACCTGATTCTTTATTGAAAGCAGAGATGAATGCTTGGTACACGGCTAAGGGGGTGTTTGGATACAGGGGCTAAATTTTAGCCCCTGTCACATCCAATGTTTAGATACTATTTTGGAGTATTAAATGTAGACTATTTACAAAACCCATTCATAATCGGTGGATTATTCACGAGACGAATCTAATGAGCCTAATTACGCTATGATTTAACAATGTGACGCTACAGTAAACATTTGCTAATTATGGATTAATTAGGCTTAAAAAAATTGTCTCACGAATTATCCTCTGATTCTGTAATTATTTTTCTAATTAGTTCACGTTTAGTCCTTCAAATTGATGTCCAAACATCCGATGTGACACGGGCTAAAATTTAGCCCCTGGATCCAAACACCCCCTAAGTCTGTGTTTGTTTCAGCTAAAGTGCACTCACCTCGATACATGATACAATCAATTTTGTATGTATGTTTTTCTTAACATGAAACGACACCTACAGTAGTGTCAAAATATGTGATGGTTTATGTAAAAATCAACACATAGTTTCACAGTGACGGTTACGAGCCAATATGTATCTAATATACGTGTGGGTTCTATCTAAGTCTATTTATAATGGTGAGTTTAATAACACTGTTTCCTAAAAATCCACATTAGCTTTGTAACTGAATGAAATACTCTCTCTCAGTAGAGAGTTTCATTTCACTATTTCCTAAGCTAACTATTGTAATTAAATGCAACTAACTCTTATGAAATACCCTTTCTCTGATGAAACGATTTGGCTTTCAGTGGGCGTTTCATTTCATTTCATCCGTCTTAAAAACAGGTTAGCACCATATCATGGTGATGACATTACTTCATTCTCTTCCCTCATTAATTGAATGACATGTCAACAAAAAATCTGATGTGACATGGTAATTAATACCATGAAACACCCCATAAAACTCTCATTGTGAATAGCCTAAGAGTCCACACATATTTGTTTCTACTATATGTACCGATAAATATTACTCTCTGGTTGACTTTTAACTCAACATGTGACCATTCGTATTATTTTTTTTTTTGCAAATAACTTTCAATAATAAAATAAATTATAACAAAATAAATGATATTTAAAAAGATTTTTGAATAAAACGAATAGTCAAACGTTGATAAATTTATTTGTGTTATTTAAAAGTTAATGGAGGGAATAAAAAGTAATACCTATCTCACGAGACTTTGTTGGGTGGGAAATAGCTAAATATATATTGGTTTTTATATAAACCGTCACATATTAGGTCATCTAATATTTAATATTTTATACCAATGAATACGGAATATCAATTAAATTGACGGTGTATTCAATTTGATATCAAAACATAAAAAATAGCTAGTGCTGAAATTTGGCATTGTCCGGATGGTCGATTGGTTTATCACGGTACGTAGAAATTTTGAGAATTGTTAAATTTTGCATAGAAAATTATTCATGACATAAATTTATTATTTTCAAGATATATATTTTAATTATAACGTTACTTCTAAAACTAACTCAGACGCTGTGGGTATGGATGCGAATGATAAAAATGACCCGACCGAAAGTCCGAAACCGACCGCGTGGGTCTGGAAGGTTCCAGAGTCCACCATCAACTTGGGTTGCAATCCCATCCCCTGTTTTATTCGCGCGGGACCCGACCGCCCCACAGATCTCCCCTCCTCTCCCCTCCCCTCCCCTCCCCTCCTCGCCGGCGCATCTCCGGTCATGGCGACGAAGCGGATCCTCAAGGAGCTCAAGGATCTGCAGAAGGATCCCCCCACCTCATGCAGCGCAGGTAAACCAAGCTAGCCTTTTCCCCGTCTTCTTCGTGTGTCGTGTCCCGCCCGCATCCCTTATCCCTTCGATTTGTCCGAGTAGCAGTCATGGGAGATGGATGGATGGATGGATACGACCCTGATAGATCCCTCCCTCTGTTTCCAAAATTTCGAACCGATTGGAAGAGAGAAGAGGGAGGGAGGTCGTTTGCGCTGCAATTCTGTAGCTGTTGATGGTTTTGCTACGAATTTGATGTGTGTTATCAGTTATATGCCTGTTGCTGAAAATTTTGGTGAAAATTTAACGCGTTTTTGAATCGATCGAGAGAAAGAGAAGCGGAGACTGTGTTGTGCTACGAATTTTGTATAGATGCTATTGGTGTTGTTGCAAAATTAATTTGTATTATCAACCTGCTTCGTTAGTATCTGTACCTTTTTTGTTTTTTTGATAGTATTGCCCTGCATAAGTACCATTTTTGCAGGGCAATACTATCAGTCTGGAATCAGACTACAACAATATTGTGTGCGCGGTCTACAACCCTGCAGAAATAAAAGTATAAAATTACATCTTATTATTGTGTACTGATGAAATTAAACCCTCATAAAGATGTTCATGATGAATATTGTTCTAATCTATATGTGTTAGTGTTCCCCCAAGAAGATGACATGTTGATGAGTCAAGTAGTTTTGAGATTTCTAACTGAAAGCGCCTCTATTATCCACTAAAACTCACTTGTAATATGCTGTTGATGTATCCTGTCAATTTGCATGATTTGAAACTTGAATGACTTCTAGCTTGCACTTGTTTTGTGCTATATTTTATCAAATGCATTCCAAAAGTTGAGATTGGAGTACTAATGCATGACTAAAATGGATATGCTTGTACACTAAATAGGCCCCGCAGGAGAGGACATGTTCCACTGGCAAGCAACGATTATGGGTCCAGCAGATAGCCCATATGCAGGTGGTGTCTTTTTGGTCTCGATTCACTTTCCTCCAGACTACCCATTCAAACCACCCAAGGTATGAATTTTTGACATTCCAATTGCATGCATTCTTCTGAACATTCATAGGAGTTACTTCCTTCAATTCTATATCATCTTGAAACTCTCTTGAAAAAACTAATTACAAGGCATTTTGTTGTCTACAATGTGCATACATTTTACTTTTTCGTTTTTGGGTTTTATTCATGTTCACCCATCAGTGAAACTCAAAGTGTCTGTTAGTTTTGGTCTGAAGTGGAGTGGTAACCAGTAGTTTCCAAAGCTTTCATGTACTTGGCCAAATGTTAGTTTTTTCAAAGGTTCTTGTTAACTTGGGAAAATGCTTCTTAATTTTATCAATGCAAGAAAGTATGAAATGCTGGTTTCTTCCACAAAATATGCTTAATTTTATCTCAATGGTTACTGTAGTTGGCTCTGATAAAAGAAATTTTGCAGGTCGCATTTAAGACAAAGGTTTTCCATCCAAATGTCAATAGTAATGGGAGCATCTGCCTTGATATCCTGAAGGAACAGTGGAGCCCTGCATTGACAGTGTCAAAGGTGACCTTATCCTGCATACCATGATTTTCTAAGGGAGAGTTGCTCTCATGTCACATAGTTAATTGACATTTGCTTTTTTGTCACACCTGTGTGTATG
Organism: Zizania palustris; assembly: GCA_019279435.1. Lineage (NCBI taxonomy): Eukaryota > Viridiplantae > Streptophyta > Magnoliopsida > Poales > Poaceae > Zizania > Zizania palustris. Next base: position 57,367,640 of record JAAALK010000283.1, read on the forward strand.
ATATGTGACCTCTAGCTCAATTGTTATACACACATGTCTGGCAAAAGAGTAAACATCACTTAACTAGGTAGGTGGCATGAGACTATGAGAGTAAAAATTCCATTTTTCAACTAAAGCCAATTGTCACCCACTTGGTGCTATATGGATAGGAAGTTCGAGCTCTCACGGTCGGTCCAGCTTTTAGTCAATGCCATATGAATGAACCCCCCCTAAACACTAATCTGATTACCTTTTGTTTTCCAGCTGCACAAAATTATCTCACACGACACAATTTTCAGGTACTCCTCTCAATCTGTTCTCTACTGACGGACCCAAACCCTGACGATCCACTGGTTCCGGAGATTGCCCACATGTACAAGACTGATCGGGCCAAATATGAAACTACTGCAAGGAACTGGACCCAGAAGTATGCGATGGGCTGACAACCGCCAACATTGGTTATCGGGAAGATGGTGTTTCTCGCTATGTCTGTTGCATGTAATGATCATGTGCTGCACTGTCTTCCGTCACTGGATTTATGTCCAATTCTCGATTGATGATAGAAGATCATATGATAAAAAAATTGGTTAGCTGGAATTTCAATCGCTTCCTTCTTGTGCCTGTCTCGTGTTTTTTTTTCTGTTTCCTAGGACGCACCCTAGCATTTTGGTGCAAGTGATGCTGCACTTGTGGAACTCCGCCTATGTTGTCTCAACTAGTAAACTAGTAGGTCCAAGTCCTAGGTCCTGTTTGGGGAGCCGCAGATTCTTAGAATCAGTTAGTCCGAGTAGCTAGCTGTTGGGTGAGTCGGTTTTATTCAGTGACATAGTGGGTAAATAAAAATCTGCAGAATCTAGAGAAGCTGGGGTTAGCCAGCTTATCAGCTACTAGGCTTGGAGAGACTATCTGCTTCTATAGATTTTGAAAATCTAGACTACCTGAGATGCTGTTTGGGAGAGTTTCTAGATACTAGAAGTATCTAGCTAGCCAGAAGCTCCCCCAAACAGGGCCCTAGTAAAGGAGGAGAGTTGTGATAGGTTTGTTGAGCCAACATAAAATCTAGCCATTCTAATGGAGATGAAATCCAAGAGAAACCATTGAGACGTAAGCGACGCGCCATATCGGAACTCAGGTATGGTGTTAAATGGGCAAGGGTCTGGTCATCCTCCCCTGGGGGGTGTTGTGTCGTGATTTGGGCACAGTGTCAAGTGAGCAAGGATCGGGTCGTCAGTCCCTTAGTGGCGTGCTACATTGGCGCCCGGGTGTAGTGAAAATTGAGCAAGAGTCTTCACATCTCTCTCGACGAGTGTGAAGGGCGAGGAAGCTAGTCGAACCAACTAGGATTCATGTAGGTATTTGTAAGATAAGTTAAGAGAGTTAGTTGACGTAACAATTAGGAGATGGGTAAATATCTTATGCATTTAAGAGACTAAATGGAAGGGGTAGAAGGCGAAGGAGGTGGACAATACCGGCTTCAAGCTTTGGTACATAGGGATAGCTGCAAATAGAAATGGAATAGGAGTTTTAACTGACAAGAGCCTTAAGGATGGAGTGGTGGACATTAGAAGGCAAAGGGATAGGATTATCTTAGTTAGATTTGTTGTTGGTGATTTGGTCTTAAACGCGGTTAGTGCGAATGTCCCCCAAGTAGGCCACGATGAGAGTGCTAAGAGACATTTCTAAAAAGATTCAGATAGTCTGGTTAGAACTATTCCTTTTAGTGAGAAGCTTTTTATATGAGGTTTTGGGTATGGTAGTAGGAATTAGGAGGGTGAGGAAGTCTTTGTTGCAGTTAATCTCACAGCGACGAAGCGCTGCGACGAAGCGCTGCGACGGCGCCCAGGCGGCGCGATGCTTCGCCAGGGGATGCGATGGAAATGAAAGAACGCGACGGATCAGAAGAAACTGACACCCCTTGTACTGCTATAAATATGTACCGGAAATGATCAATAAAATCACTTGTTCTCAAATCTTTGTTCTTCATTTGTTCTTGTTCATCCCAAATCAAACACGTTATCAGCACTTTGCTCTTCAAAGAGCAAGAACAGGGAAGAAAACCCAAGAAATCATCAAGGTAACCAATGGAGGAAGTGATTTTTGTTCACACTTACCAGATCTATAGGACATACAACAGGAACAATACATGGCATCGTCGCCACCGCCACGGAGCTCCGGCGCCACGACCCGACGGCCCACAGGCGCCTCCGCACGCCCCGATGGCCACCTCACCGCCGCGCCCCCAGGCCGCCGCGCCAAGCCCCACCGGCCCACAGGCGGCCCCGCGCGCCCCGGCGGCCGACGCACCAAGCTGCGCCCCGATGGTCGCCTCGCCGACGCGCCCCCAGGCAGCCGCGCCGCGCCGCCCAGCCGATGCTCCTGCGTGCGGCGGCGGCCGTGCCCCAGCCCGCCGCTCAGCCGGCGCCCTGGTGGCCGCGCCTTCGCCCACGGCGGCGGCCTCGCCCTCACAGGCAGCTGCGCCCGCCACGCGCGTCCAGGGACCGGCGAACACGCGCGCCCCACGCTCCGAAGAAACTCTGGCGGCTCCCACTCTGCAAAAGAAACATGGTTTTGTTTATTCACAGAAAAAGGAGATGGGAAACAATAATGCAATGTTGGACCGGAAACGGCGACCAGAGGGGGGGTGAATGGGAGCTTTTAAAATTTCGGGCTAAAAACTTAGCCTTCGGATCTGTTCAGTCTTCTGCGGAACAGGCTTCGAACACAACCTTCGAAGGTCTGGTTCGGAGGTACTTCGACACCTTCGAACACAGGCTTCAGAGTGGCAAAAGTTCGAAGCCAAGAAGACTTCGCTCCACTTACAACCCTCGAAAATCTACTCTGCTAAGTCAGTGCAGGCTCCGCACACAGGGTGCTTTGAGCAGACTTCGCACTTCACCCTTCGCAGGAGTGGACAGCCCTCTGAGGACTTCGACCCAGTACTTGGCGACAGCAACAGATGCTGGGCTTCGTACCCGAAGGTCTACACGCACACGCAAATGGACTAAGCTAAGGGCTTCGACACAAGAAGCACTACGGGAACAGAACAGGGCTTCGCTAGTAAGCAGCGAGGTCTTGCCTCGTGTTACACAGAGCGACAGCACACTGACAAAACACACCTCGCACGAAAAACAACCTTCGCCACAACAGGCTTCGGTGCACTAAACTAGCGAAGTATGTAGATCGAGCTCAAGCAAAAAGCACAAGACAGACAGGGCTTCGCCGCTTGAACAAGGAACACTGAAAATGAACTCAGGATGTATTCAATCGAAGTGTGGCTACAGGAGCTCAACAGTAAATGCTCAAAGTGTTAAATGTTACCTACCGAGCCCCCATATTTATAGCCCACGGCTTCATCCTAAGGAAGTGACTACTTTACCCCTAGGGTTTACATCCATTTTGTCTCTACAGAACTAAGGGGTACAAAAGGTAGTCCACCTTTATTTTGGAGGCTTCTCTGTCAACTGCAGAGGGGACAGTGTCAGCCTTTTTCAGAACAGACAGTGTCAGCCTTTACAGAGTTGACTTCTGGAACCTCCCTTCGCACGCGAGGGGTGCGGAAGCTTCGGCGAGAAGCCTGCAGCCTGTTGGCCTACGCTCCGCCGAAGAAGACCTTCGATACAGTGACGGTTTTGAGCCGAAGCCGTCAAAGCCCTTGGGCCTTCGCACCACCACCTCCGGAGTGGATCACCACGGCTTCGCAGCTACTCCGAGCTCGAACACCGTCCGTCCGTGTACCGAAGCCATGCATGGCCGAAGCACCTCAAGTCAACCTCACTCCGGAGCTAGCCTCGCTCCGAAGTCCTTCACACTCCGAAGCCCTACCTTCGGAGTACCACCCTTCGAAGTCCCTCCTTCGTCCAAGGCCTCCGCATGAAGCATTCCATGAGCACTTCGTCGCAGTGTCTCACTCCGAGCACACTCCTCGACGAGCCTCACCCGGACCATGCCTTCGATGCGCCTCGACTTCAGAGACCTTCGTCGGGCCACCTTCGAGTGTCTCCCTCCGGAGCACACTTCGAACACCTTGCCTCCGCAGAGGACTTGTTCCACCAACTCCGAAGTCACTCCATTCGGAGTACCTTCGAAGTGCCTCACCTCCGAGGACTTGTCTCGGAGTACCTTCAGCCGGAGCCACGCTCCGCACTCTCTGCCTTCACCTGGCACGCCTCGACCCGAGGACCGACCCGGACCACCTTCGCAGCCACCGTGACGGAGCTCCCCGCTCCCTTGGCATCAAACCACCCGCTTGACCCAAGTTCACCTGGCTCGAACCCTGTCCGTCGCCTCCGAAGTCCCTGCGCACCACCGACAAGCAAACAAGTGTATCCAGTACTCCGGAGACCTCTCCGGGTTAGCAACCTTCGGCACACACTCCGGTGTACCGCCCAAAGTACCGAAGCCATCGGTACGAACCCTGTCATCGTGTACTGCCGGACCCCTTCGACAGGTACACTCCGCTGCAACAGCTGCAGCAAGCAAACACACACCGAACACACTTCGGTGACACACCTCCGAACACCCTTCGGAGGTACCACCTCCGAAGCCCCTCCGGAGGTACCCTTCGAACAGAGGGTAAAATCCAGTCAATCACTCATCACAAAACACCGAAACCACCCTTGGTTTCTCATGCAACATGTACACAAGTGATAGCACCAGAAATTTTTCTAGAAGAAAGGGAGACTCCGGCTAAACCAGTTTCATTAGCATATTTACAGCCCGAAGTTACCAGACTTCTGGAAAAATGTGAGAATATGGGAGAAAGCAGTACAAGTCGAAGGAAATTAAAATTTCCAATAGATATTAATGTTCCAATTAAAGAGGACAAACTGCCATCTCCAACTCCATCATCACCGCTATCTTACAAACATTTTCTTCGGAGGATACCAAATGCAGCAATCAAGAAACCAAGACTGTCGGGATCATGGGATCCTACCAAACTTGGGTTCTAGACCAAATGTACCCCGAAATATATAGTCACCTCAGTGTACTATGTGTTTGTAAATGTGTCACTTGTGTTATTGTAAATGTGTTGTTTATATAATAAAATGTCATGTTATATCACGCATAGTATTTACTTTATGTCATTTTATAGCATACTTTAAATTCCTCATTACATTTTAAGTATAAATACATGTCATATCCATATACTTAAAATTCAAAACAGGAATTACAAATGCAAAATAAATAAAATCATAACCTAAAATTTTAAAAGACATACAATATTATCAATTTGGATCCACTGCATACCAGCAGATTATCCATTTTATATTTTAAGGTCTACATTTTGTTATAAACAGAATGACTACCTTCAAAAAAATATATGTCTTTTAAACACAAATTTTAGGATCTTACAGCAACAATATCGTGCTAGAAATTTCCAACTTTATTCTGATCTTATTCATGTATTAACTCAGGCTGAAAAACATGATGAACTTTTATTGAAAAATCATCACCAGCGCCCTATTGGGGCCGCACCTTTACCTGAAGTACATGCATATGATCAGAATAAAAATAAGTTTGGTGGCCATTTCAAAAGAAAATCATCAAACTTCAATGGAAATAATAAACGTAATAACAAGAAGCAAAAACCACAAGTACAAAACAAGAGGAAAAACATTGTCAAACCAAAGTTTGACAAAACAATTATGTGTAAAAAATGTGGTTGCTACAATCACATTACCAAAAAATGTCGTACCCCAAGGCATTTAATTGATCTCTATCAAAAATCTATGGGAAGCTCTCAAGCTACTCGAGGACAACAATATGAAGCACACTTCAATATCCAACCGGATACTACAAAGGAGGCCAGTTGTTCACAACATGTTCCACCAGAACCAATTAACAACAAGGATCTCCAGAAGGAAGAAGAGCCTGCCAAAGATGACATGCTCGCTGCATTCGCTTCACAAGACATATTTGGAGATTTTCTTTAAAAAGAATACTCTCGTTGTCCTAAATGTTTATATTCGTCCGTTCAAAACGTTGTAATAATGTAGAACCAAGTATGCTATGCAAATTAGTGATATTTGTATGTACCCTATATATTCACTGAAATTTATCTATTATTTCATATATATATATATAGATTTTCTACGGGAAACAATCCAATGGAAGATGAAATATGCCTTGTGGATAGCGGCACCACAAATTCTATACTTAGGGAAACAAAATATTTCCAAACTCTCACTAAGAAACAAGGAAATGTTTTGACAATTGCTGGACAAGACGCAATAATTATTGGCTCAGGTCGTGCCATAATTACCCTACCTATGGGTACTCAAGTTACAATCGAGGATGCATTACTATATCCCGATTCAACTCGTACCTTACTAAGTTATAGAGATATCCGTCAAAATGGTTTCCATATAGAAACCCATAGTGACAATAAAGAGGAATATCTTCTCTTAACCAAATTTGATGGATATGGCAAACAAATACTTGAAATTTTTCCTTCCTTCACCTCCGGATTGTACTACACATACATTCAACCCGTAACAAATGTTGCATACAAAGTTATTTTTCAGAATGTCAATGCATTCCAAAATTGGCATGATCGCCTTGGTCATCCTGGTATCGAGATGATGCGAAAAATCATAAACAATTCTAATGGTCATGATTTAAATAATGCTAAATTTCCTCAAACATCAGATTTTATCTGCACCGCATGTGCTACAGGAAAACTGATACTAAGACCATCAAAACTTAAAGTTCATGTCGAACCACTCAAATTTCTTGAACGCATTCAAGGAGATATATGTGGTCCGATTCAACCTTTAACTGGTCCATTTCGATATTTCATGGTTTTAATAGACGCATCTACATGATGGTCTCATGTGTGTTTATTATCCACACGGAACCATGCATTTGCAAAATTAATTGCACAAGTTATTAGGTTGAGAACTAACTATCCAGAACATCGAATTCAATCAATTCGAATGGACAATGCTGCAGAATTCTCCTCACGAGCCTTCAATGATTATTGCATGGCCCTTGGAATTCAAGTACAACATTTCGTCCCATATGTTCATACTCAAAATGGTTTAGCAGAATCTCTAATCAAGAGGATTAAACTCATTGCCAGACCATTATTACAGAATTGTAATCTACCAACATCTTGTTGGGGTCATGCGGTTTTACACGCTGCAGACTTAATCCAATTACGACCTACTGCATATCATACAAATTCCCCTCTACAATTAGTACGTGGAAATACACCAAATATTTCCCATCTGCGTAAGTTTGGATGCGCTACATACGTACCAATCTCACCACCACAGCGTACATCAATGGGTCCACACAGGAAATTAGGGATCTATGTGGGATACCAATCTCCGTCTATCATAAAGTATCTCGAACCCCTTACAGGGGATCTTTTTACGGCCCGGTATGCTGATTGTATATTCAATGAGGAACATTTCCCGGCATTAGGGGGAGATTTACAGTACCACTATCAATGCCAGGAAATCAATTGGAATGTCCAAGGCATTCCTGCCTCAGATCCACGTACTCAAGAATCTGAAACACAAGTTCAGAAAATCATTAATTTGCAAAACATTGCAAATAACCTGCCAGATGCATTTACTAATTACAAAGGTGTCACAAAATCATATAATCCTACTAAAAATGTGCCTGCAAGAGTAGATATACCAGCTAAATCTACTCATCCACCTGTTCAAAATAACAGGGGGAGTATGCAATCTCTTGTCCAAAATAAAAGGAAAAAGGGAAAGGCCATTCAAGAGGATCAACAAGCTTGCAAGCGCCAAAGAATTTCAAAGGATAAAACATCCGAAGAAAATCAACCTTCAGTTGATGGACACTTAGTAAATGTACAAAAATCCAGCTCTATAATACCTTCAATATATGACGCTGGAACATCGAAATACCCTGAATCATTGGGAAACTTAGAAGAGTCACAAAGGGTACAAGAAATTTCCACCAATTATGTAAATTCTGGAGAATCATACGATAGAAAGACTACAATTGTCGACACATATTTCTCCAACACTATTGCACAAAACCTTCAAAATGATCCAGATCCCAAGACCATGGCAGAGTGTAAACAACGCTCGGACTGGACACAATGGAAGGATGCAATTCAAGCGGAGATAGCCTCGCTTAAGAAAAGAGAGGTATTCTCAAAAGTAATACCTACACCTCCAAAAACCTTTCCTGTGGGATTCAAATGGGTTTTCGTTCGAAAACGAAATGAAAACAACGAGGTGGTGAGATATAAAGCAAGGCTTGTAGCACAAGGGTTCACGCAGAGACCCGACATTGATTTCAATGAAACATACTCTCCAGTAATGAGTGGAATCACATTTCGATATCTTTTATCAATGGCAGTACAATATAATTTATCTATGCAGTTAATGGATGTAGTGACTGCATATTTATATGGGTCACTTGATTCAGACATATATATGAAGGTTCCCGATGGAATCCAAATTCCGAATCCCAATTCAAATCGCAACTTGTATTGTGTAAAACTCAACAAGTCCTTATACGGCTTAAAACAGTCGGGAAGAATGTGGTACAATCGACTGAGTGAGTTCCTTATACAAAAGGGATACTCAAACAATGATGATTGCCTATGTGTATTCGTCAAGAAATCTTCAACAGGTTTTTGCATTATATCTGTATATGTTGATGATTTAAATATTATCGGCAATACTAACGATATAGACGAAGCTCACAATCATTTAAAGACGGAATTCGAGATGAAGGATTTGGGTAAAACCAAATTTTGTTTAGGTCTTCAACTTGAACACCTTTCATCAGGTTTTTTAATACATCAAACCACTTATGTCCAGAAAATATTGGAGAAATTCAATATGGACAAAGCATATCCATCTAAAACACCTATGGTTGTCCGATCTCTAGATATAGAGAAGGACCAATTTAGACCACGGGAAGCACAAGAGGAGACACTTGGATCGGAGGTTCCATATCTCAGTGCTGTTGGAGCGCTTATGTATCTTGCAAATTGCACCAGGCCTGATATCGCATTTGCAGTTAATTTACTAGCTAGGCATAGCGCTGCTCCAACCAAACGACATTGGACCGGAGTCAAAAATATCTTTAGATATCTCCAAGGTACCAAAGATCTTGGACTATTCTTCCAAAGAAACCAAGATCCAAATGTTATTGGATATACAAATGCTGGCTATCTATCAGATCCCCATAATGCCAGATCTCAAACAGGGTTTGTATTCTTACATGGTGGAACAGCTATATCTTGGAAGTCTACAAAACAGACACTAGTAGCTACATCCACTAATCATTCTGAAATAATTTCGTTATATGAAGCTTCACGTGAGTGTGTATGGCTTCGCAGAATGATCAACCACATACAAAAATCTTGTGGTATTGGTTCCATTGAATCACCAACAATTATCTATGAAGATAATGCAGCTTGTGTAGCACAAATGCAGACAGGTTACATAAAGAGCAATATCACTAAGCACATTGCTCCTAAATTATTTTACCCGCATGAATTACAACAAAACGGTGAAATAAATGTCTTGCAAATTAAATCATGTGATAATCTCGCAGATTTATTCACAAAGTCTTTACCAACATCCACATTTGAAAAATATGTTCATGGTATTGGTATGAGACGTTTCAAAGATTTGCAAGCATCAGGGGGAGTATCTCCTTGAACAATTAACCTGTATATACACATTATATTACACTCTTTTTTATGAGTTTTTATATACTTTCTCATAAAAGTTTTTAATGAGGTAATATCTACACAAGATCATATATATACCGTATTCCTATTTTTCCCTAAAAAGGGTTTTTATAAAGGAATACATATATATGGTATATTAAAATACAAATTATATGTTGTATCATTTTCTCCTCATTTTACCTACGGGGTTTAAAGGAGTTTTAACAACATATCATATTCCCTCCTATTTTTCCCATAGGGTTTTTGGAGGAATAAAAGCATATATTAATCTTTATTATAAGTTCGATTAAGGGTGAGTGTTGTAGTTAATCTCACTGCGACGAAGCGCTGCGACGAAGCGCTGCGACGAAGCGCTGCGACGGCGCCCAGGCGGCGCGATGCTTCGCCAGGGGATGCGATGGAAATGAAAGAACGCGACGGATCAGAAGAAACTGACACCCCTTGTACTGCTATAAATATGTACCGGAAATGATCAATAAAATCACTTGTTCTCAAATCTTTGTTCTTCGTTTGTTCTTGTTCATCCCAAATCAAACAGTCTTGAATTTTGTTGTAGCTTTTGACTTGATGATAATGAACATTTTCTTTAAGAAGAGACAGTCTCATTTAGTGACCGTTAGTAGTGGCCAATACTATAGCCAGATTGACTTTATCCTCACAAGAAGAGAAGATAAATAGGCATGCTTGGATTGCAAGGTAATTCCAAGAGAATGTGTTGTTTCTCAACATAAGCTTGTGGTGGCAGACTTACGTTTTTAGATGCTCGCATGTAGAGATAAACGAGCCAAGATTGCAAGAATAAAGTGGTGGAAACTAAATGAAGAGACATCAAATATCTTCAATGAAAGGGTAATCAAAGAGGGCCCTTGGAAGGAAGGAGAGGACACAAACAACATGTGGGAGAAGATGGCAAACTGTATTCGGAAGGTGGCCTTGGAGGTGCTTGGAGTGACCAATGGGGATAGAGGCGTAGATAAAGACACTTGGTGGTGGAATGGGGAAGTTCAAAAGACTATTAAAGAAAAGAAAGAATACTATATGCGCTTATTCCATGATAGGAGTGTGGACAACATAGAGAAGTACAAGGAGGCAAAGATCACAAAGCGAGTTGTAAGTGTGGCTAAGGGTAGAGCGTATGAGGATCTTTACCAACGGTTAGGCACGAAGGAAGGAAGGACATCTATAGGATGGCTAGGGTTCGTGAGAGAAAGACGAGTGACTTCAACCAAGTTAAGTGCATTAAGGATGAAATGGAGAATATTCTAATAAAAGAGGAGGAAATCAAACATAAATGTTAAGAATATTTTGACAAAGTGTTCAATGGTGAGAACAAGAACACAACCTTTCAGTTGATGACTCTTTTGATGACACCAACAGATACTTTGTGTGGAAAATCTAAGAATCTGATGTTAGAGAGGAGTTGAAGAGGATAAAAGGTAGTAAGGCGATGATCCTGGATGGTATCCCAATTAAGGTGTAGAGATGCCTCGGGGATATAGCCATAGTATGGCTAACCAAGTTGTTCAACCATATTTTTCGGTCGAACAATATGTTGGAAGAGTGGAGGAGAAGTATATTTTGTTCCAATATATAAAAACAAGGGAGATATTCAAAGTTGTACTAATTACCAAGGAATTAAGTTGATGAGTTATACTATGAAGCTATCGGAGAGATTCATTGAGCATCGATTGAGAAGGATAACGTGGGTCTCTATGAACCAATTTGGTTTCATGCCTGGAAGATCAACCATGAAAGCCATTTTCTTAATAAGACAAGTTATGGAATGGTATAGGAAGAAAAAGAAGAACCTACACATAGTCTTTAAAAGGCGTATTATTGAGTTAAGTAGTGGATGGTCCCAGTAGCTCAAGGCTATAGTTCTCACCATATCTCAAATTTGGAAAATTAGATGAGATTGAAAAGTTTTGATAAAAAATATATTGTATAAGAGGTACAACTAAGACAAGGGTAGTTTAGTATTTATCTCACAAAACTGTTTACCCTGTTCTTTCATGTTACAAAATCGAGAATACAGAGTTGAGGGATTTTACCCAATAACTTGAGAAGATAACTCTCTAGCAAGGGGAAACTGAACAAACCCGCTAGAGTGAAATATTCTAGTCACAAAGGATAAAATTGTGTCCAATTTACCTCGAATTCAGAAGTGCGAGGTTTTGCAATAATACCTTCTCTACTTTTGTCGCCTCTTCTGTTCAACACGTCACAGTTTTCTTCGTGTGAAGACAAGAGAGGATGGATGGTTCAGTATGTAGAGAGAATATACTCTCAAATTGTATTGTTCTATCTAACCTATTCGTAAACTAAACGTCACTCAAACTGATAGAATGATCTTATCCAGCCTAATCCAAACAATCAAACAGATCCCAAAATATTGTGAAGTGGTGGTGGTGGAGGCTCTCCTCAACGTCAAACACCCTTCTGTAGCCTCACCATGTCATCGACCGGCACCACCATCATCGGGTATCCGGTGAGTCAGGATCAAACACAGAATCTTGCTAGCAAGGTCGAGAAGTGTAGGTTTGAGGATGTTTCGCATGTATGTTTTTAATGTGCCTATGATTATGTATCCGTTGACATCCCTAGAATGTGGACTATCATATTGAACTCATCCTTTTAAGTAGTAGAGATTAGCTTGTCACATTTTTATTAGACCTAGAGTAGCCCGTTTAAGTCGAGAGAGTGATGTAAATGATATATAAAATCCAGAAAAATAGTGTCCGATCATAAGGTAACTGAAAATCCAAAAGTTGAGGGGTGAAGTACTGAACTGTCCTCATGAAAAAAACGTATTTTAAAAAAAAACAGAAGAAATACCTCTAAAACAACTAATAATTCTGCATCGATCGGACTGTCCAATCGATTGCCGACCGGGTGACGGCGATTCTTCAGCCCAAGCTGCAAGTGGTAAGTAATATGTTTTATCGTTCTTGCTTAGTTGCTTTGGTCCAAAGTGACGAGCAAACAAAGCGAAGCAAAGTACCCCCAAGCAGCTGCAGAGCCTCATGTAAAATGCCGTCGACAACTTACGGCAGGCGTCGTATTCTCGTAAGCTGAATTGAAGACGACAGGTTAAATCACACGTTTTTTTTGTTTTTTTTACTTGTGTTTCCAGCTGAACACGCACGAACTCAACCTGAAACAAACTCGGCTACAATTTACAAGATTTGCAAGAGTAAATAACGCTACGGTGGTTTGAGATCGAAAGGCGAGAGAGTGAGGCCGAGCTTTCACCAAACTGCAATTCGGCAAATCTAATGTAATATAATGGAGGCGCCCTGCTCTGATCGTCCCGGACGGCTGGCTTCAGCTCCAGCTTGTACGTGCAGCTGCTGCCCGTTGCTTGCATTGCCGGGAAGCCGACGATGCTTTACAACCACCTCCCCTCCTTCCAACCTCATGCCCCAACTGACAAAAGAAAGAGAGAGAGAGAGAGAGAGAGAGAGAGAGAGAGAGAGAGAGAGAGAGAGAGAGAGAGAGAGAGAGAGAGAGAGAGAGAGAGAGATTATGCAAATTATTATTATTATGGTGCTTTCTTTTTAGCTTGGCTTGATTTAACTTGTGCGGATGGTGTGTTAGGTTGATGCAACAGCTCTCCAGCATGATGCATCTGACAGGTTGACGCCTCTACTCTACAGTGCCTCACCTGCTGCTGCTGGAGCTCCTCTTTTTTTTTTCAAGAATTGAACAGTTTCATGTGGAATTGGTTGTTATGACAAATGAACTGCTCATGTGAAACTGGAGCTTCGTGAATGGTAGGAAACTAGTGGAAAGTGGTCGTCATTTTATTTGAAATGCAACATTCTGTGTTAAGATTGTTGATATGAAAGCGTCCTTTTCGAGCAGTCCTTGTGAAGTAAGAAAAAACAGTGTGCTCTAGCAGTTTGGTTTGGTTTGGTTCAGGAAAAAGGAAGCAATTAAGAATGATGGCTAGAGATGACCAACAAAACAAATGGAAAATCAACCCAACAGAGAACACCCAACTACTTGTTTTTGACTTGTAGTAGGATCGATGCAAGATAAATCATCGATATAAACAGTGATTAAACCTAACTTTTTAGATTTCAAGCAAGACCTATTTACCGTCGTAGGTCCTCTCGTAGACTCATACTACCAACGTGTTACGTTACGAAGGGTTCGGTTTTATTTTGAAGTCAAACTTATTAACTTTGACTAATTTTATAAAACCGACAGACACGATCAATGCTAGCAGAGCAATCGGATGATGATATTACCCAGCGTTGGACAGCGGACTGGCACTACAGTGCCAAATCAGCCTACCTCATACAGTTTTCTGGCTCTTGCCAACCCATCATTGTAAAAGATTATGGACAATTAAAGCAGAAAAGAAATGTAAATTCTTCGCATGTACACTCGTCAAGAACAAAATTCTCATGGCATACAATGAGACAACCTCCTCAGAAAAGGTTGGCCATGCAACTTGACTTGCAGGCTGTGCCTCAATGCGATGGAAACTCCGTGACACCTGGCTGGCAATTGCCCTTTCACCACGGTAGTGTGGTCTCAAGTTCTACTGCGCTACAAGTTCATTGGTATCCCCCCTTGCAACGTGTAGAAGCTTACAAAAATGGTGGCCAAGACATCTAGCAAAATCAACCCCACCCAACGTTAAGGTTTTCAACGATCTGATCATCTACACCTGTTGCATTATTCGGAAGAAAAGAAATTGCCGGACTTTTCAATCTCTCATCATGTTCATACATCCCATGGCGTCTGCTTCGGTGGGGCAAACTTTGCGCACCTTCTTCGTCGGCGAATCATCGTCGGCTTCGGTGCAGGGTGGAGAGCTCTCCAGCGACGTCGCCGCTTTGGACCTGGGCCGTGGGGGAGATGCAGGAACGGGTTGCATCGCTGATGTGGGTGGGCCGTCTGGCCGAGGGCATGTTGGGCCTCATACGAGCAGCGCAGCCCGGCGGGGTGATTTCGATTCGTCGGTGAGGACATATAAAAACCGCTGGATCTGGTTCCCCAAAGCAGCTCCTCTCTCGGTTTCCACGGTTCACCTAGGGTTTGCGGCGAGAGCGGCGGAAGTGCGGTGATTCGGGGCTGGCGGCCGGCGCTTCTCTCGTTCAGAGCCCAGGTTGGTCGATTCCAGGTCTTTTGCTTCGATTGTGGGGGGACCTGATATGGATCAATCTGGAGGTCTGAGGCGTGATGCTGCTCGGGGGGAGAATTGGGGAGGGGGCGGTGTTCGTGGTTACGATAAGGATGGTTTCAATGGTGGTCAGGAATTTGTTCGAACTGGGGGTAAGAGGAAAGCTCCAGATAGGGGCGATGACTGGGGTCTTGATGGGGGGCGAGGTTTCGGCGATGGGGGTTTCCAAGGTCGTGGTCGCCGTGGTCGGGGTGGCCGGTTTGGTTTCCAAACCGCCAGGGGGGATCGCTCATCTGATGGTCGCCGTGATTCTCACGAGGGTCCTCGGCGGGAGCAACAAGCTCATAAGGAGTTGAAGGGGGAAGAGATAGTCTGTTACAATTGTGGTTTGTCGGGTCACCATCAGGTGCAATGCCGTCGACCGATGATTTGCTATTCCTGCAAGCAGCCAGGGCATGTTTCTTCTCATTGTCCATCTACTGAGTTCCAGAAAGGGTCTAGATCTTTAGCAAATCTGCCGATTGAGTTCTGTGGTTTTGGTTTTCCTCTTCAAGGCTTCTATTTCCTGCAAACTGAAAAGACTGAGGTTCCTAAGACAGAATTAACAGTGGTTGGACTGCTGACAGTTGAGGAAGGGGTGTGTTCTGTGGAACAGATTACAATGGAATTGGCTCATTTTTTTGAATGTGATTGGGTCTGGAGAGTTAAAAAGATTGATGAAGGACAATTCCTGGTGGAATTCCCCTCTAAGGAAATGCGTCGGGGTTTGACGCGGCTAGATTCGGTTTGTTTTCAGAAGTTCAAGATTAAAGCACGGGTTGAAGAGACTGAACGAGTTCTTGATGCTTTTGGAGTTTTGAACCAAGTTTGGGTTAAGGTTTTCGGAGTTCCGAAGGTTGCCAGGACTATTGGGGATATGAGTAAAATGGCAGTCTTAGCTGGGAAACCCATGGATATTGATCCCTCAAGTCTTGACCATTCGGGACCGGTCAAAATTAGGGTAGCTTGCAAAGATCCTACAAAGATTGGGGGGACTACGGAGATCTACATCAATCATGTTGGTTACACGATAACCTGGGTCCCTGAGATGGATACAATTGTACCTTTCCCCTACAATCAGGATGGGGGCAGTGTCTATGTGCATGATGATCCGAACAGGGGGAAAGAGAAACAAGATAAGAATGTGGGGGGTGGAAGCGAGTTCAACGGATCTGATGATGCTAATGACAAAATCCAAAAGAGTGACAAGCAGTCTGACGTGTCTCAAAAGAAACTTGAAGAATCTATGGAGGAACATAACTCAGATGTGGGTGGAAAAGTAGATATCCCTGAATTTTTTGAGGACATCTCGGATGATGAACTGAATGAAGACAATGCGGCTACTGTTGGGGGTTCCAAGGAGGATGTCTGTAGTGAACAGATGAACGTTGTGAACTTAACGGAAGGAAGGTGTAGGGAAGAGGCAGCTCAAGGGGATGCCAAGTTACATGGATCAGTGGCCTCTGGGGACGTTGGAATGGATGTTCAGATCGCGGAAGATGATGTGAGGAAGGGGAAAAAGAGGATTAAGCATCAGAAAAACCCACCAGTTGCACAGAGGTTTAGCACAAGAATCAAGAGGGATGGCGTTCCGATACAGATCAAGGCTCAGAACAGGATTGATCAGATCAATGACGTCTCAGGTACAACTCGATTTACTTCGTTTAATAAGGTGGATTCTAAGAAATTGGCACAAATTGCTTTAGACTCTGGGGTAGCTTTAGGTTCTTCTGAAAATGAAGTGTTGGATACTATAGATTTCCTTAAGGCCAAAGAGCTAACTCAAGCCCTTCTGTGTGTTGCTAAACAAAAAACTGAGATTAAACTAGATCATATGCAAAAAGGGGGGACGATGATCATGTAAATGATCTAAACAACCCTCAAATCCTAGAAGGGATTGAGGATGATGGGGCGATTATTGTGGAAGCCTCTGATAATCGTGATTAATGAAAATTGTCTTTTGGAACATTAGAGGCCTGGGCAGTGGGGGGAAGAAAAAAATCCTTACCGAGTTGGTTAGAGACAATATGTGTGATTGTATTTGTATTCAGGAAACTATGAAGGATAGTTTCTCTCAAAGGGAGCTAGATTTCTTAGTCGGCCATAGAGATTTCTGGTGGCTGACGAAGCCTTCTATTGGCCGGTCTGGGGGGTTACTTTTGGGGGTTAATCTAGAAAAAGTGGATGTGGGAACTGTTGACCAGGGGGAGTTCTTTCTAAGCGTAGTTGTGAGCTCGAAGCCTTCGAATATTGTGTGGGAAATTGTTAATGTGTATGGGCCAGCACATGATGATGGTCGGGGGAGATTTCTTCAGGAGTTGTCTCAAAAGATGAATAGTCAGCAGGTTCCTGTGCTGATGGGAGGGGACTTTAATCTAATTAGATGCCCTGAAGAAAAATCCCGGGGGGTTCCGAACAGGAAATGGATGCAAGCCTTCAATGTATTCATCTCTGATGCTGAGCTGCGAGAGATGAATAAACCTGGTTGTAAGTTTACTTGGACGAACAAAACTGTTCCTCCCACTAGAGAAGTTCTAGATCGGGTGCTGATGTCCAATAGTTGGGAGTACCTTTTTCCGCTGGCTTCTGTCCAGAATCTCCCAAGAGTTGGCTCAGATCATAGCCCGTTACTTGTTGATGTTGATAACCAGAACACGAGAGTGCGCGGGTCTTTCAAATTTGAGAATATGTGGTTAAGTCAAGAGGGCTTTAAAGAATGGATTATGAACTCTTGGCCCAAGCGTTCTAAACCTAATATTATGGACCACTGGCATGAGGTGTGTCAGTCTTTAAGGAAGAAGATGAAAGGTTGGGGGGCGAATATGGTTAGTGATTTACAAAAGCAGAAAAGTGGTTTGAAAAAGGAACTGCAGAATTGGGAAGAGAAAGAAATTCATAATGCATTGACAGCAAATGAGTGGGATCGTCGTTATGAGGTGGAGGAAAACTTGATGAGCATATATCAACAAGAAGCAGTCTATTGGCATAATAGAAGTGGCCAACAGTGGCTTCTCCAAGGGGATTCTAATAGTGCCTTTTTTCACAAAGTTGCCAATGGTCGGAAACGGAAATCTAATATTAGTTATTTGGAGCATGAAGGTCGAATGATCTCTGATGAGGGGGAACTAACTCAGCATGTCTATTCTTTCTACAAAAACTTGTTTGGGTCTGATCAGTCGCCGTGGGTTCATTTATGTGAGACGGTGTGGGGTGATAGAAGGCGTCTTTCTTGTGAGGACAATCTTCGTCTGGTCGCACCTTTTTCTTGGGAGGAGGTGGATCTGGCTATTAGGTCTATGAAAACGAATACTGCGCCAGGTCCGGACGGGTTGTCGGTTAATTTTTTTAAAGCTTTTTGGCCTCAGCTTAGAACGATATTCAAAGAGATGTTGGATCAACTTTGGGCGGGAGATTTAAATTTAGCGCGCATCAATTATGGGGTTATAGTTCTCCTTCCAAAACTTAAAGATGCTAATAACATTAAACAATATAGGCCGATTTGTTTGTTGAATGTTTGTTACAAACTGATTACCAAGACTCTCATGAATAGGCTAGTTCAAGTTGCTCCCACTCTTATTGATCATAGACAATCGGCTTTTGTGCCTGGGAGAAATATTCTAGAGGGGGTTGTGACACTTCATGAAGTGATCCATGAACTGCAAACTAAGAACCAAAAAGGGGTGATCGTGAAATTGGACTTTGAAAAAGCATATGATAAAGTTCAATGGGGGTGCTTAGTGGAAGTTTTTCAAAGAAAAGGTTTTGATAACAAGTGGATTAGTTGGATGAAAAAAGTGATTGAAGGGGGGAGAGTATCGATTAATGTTAATGGAAAAGTGGGGGGATATTTTAGGACTTATAAAGGGGTGCGGCAAGGAGATCCGTTATCCCCTTTGCTGTTTAATCTGGTTGGGGATGTTCTGTCTGAAATTTTGGTTAAAGCGAGTGAGCATGGGCATCTGACAGGCGTGGTCCCGCATTTAATAGGAGGGGGCTTACTCATTTACAATATGCGGATGACACAGTGTTGATGATGGAGATGTCGGAACAAAATTTAATAACAATGAAATTCCTCTTGTACTGCTATGAAAATATGTCAGGAATGAAAATAAACTTTCAAAAGAGTGAGGTCTTTGGGGTTGGCCTTTCTGATGAGGAGATTACTCGGGTAGCTGATGTTTTTAATTGCGCTAAAGGGGATTGGCCGATAAAGTATCTGGGGTTGCCGGTGAATAAATCCAGACCAAAAAAAGTGATTTTGAGGGTATTGTAACTAAAATTGAAAAAAAGCTGGCAGCTTGGAAAAAAAAGCCAACTGTCGTATGGGGGGAGGATGGTTATGATTAATGCATGTCTTAGCAGTATTCCTATGTACACCATGGGGATGTTTTTACTCCCGGAAAACATTTGCAAGAGAATTGATTCGATCAGGGCACAGTTTTTTTGGGAGGGTCTAGTGAATAAAAAGAAATATCACATGATATCCTGGTTGGCTCTCTGTGCTCCCAAAAATGCGGGGGGAATGGGTTTCATTGATATTAGGGCCATGAATCAGGCCCTGCTGTGCAAATGGATTTTCAATATTGAGAGTGGTTGTGTGGGAAGCTGTTATGACATCTTGAGGAGAAAATACAAAATTGATAGAGGAGTGCTACAAGCTGATATAGGGGTTGGTTCTCATTTCTAGAAGGGCCTGAATAAGGTTAAGAAGTGGACCAGAATGTGTTGCGGGTTCAAGGTGGGGGATGGTACTAAAGTGTCTTTTTGGCACGATGTGTGGGAGGGGGATGTTCCCTTGAAAATAAGATTCCAAAATTTTTTTGAAGAGTGTCGGGATAAAAATGCAACAATTGCGGAAGTGGTTGCAATGGTTCGGGGGGATTCCTTGTTGAGAAGGGCCCTTAGACAAGAAGATTTGGGTAGGTGGGATGAGATGGTAGATATAATTAGGAATGCGGTTGGCACTAGTGAGGTGGACAAAATTACTTGGCTAATGGACCAAAAAAACTACTCTTCTAATACAGTCTACAATCTGATCATTTTTAGAGGGGTGACGGATGTGGATAGTATGCGGATTTGGAAGTGTGGTTTGCCTCAAAAGGTGAAAATATTCACTTGGCTCATGATGAAAGGGAGGATACAAGTGGGCGAGCAACTGAAACGTATGAACTGGAGGGGGGATCCGTCGTGTAAACTTTGTGGTAAAAGTGAATCAGTTGACCATTTAATTTTTGATTGTATGTTATCTCGAATGCTTTGGCTTTTCGTGGTTGAGAATCTGAGTTGGGAGCTCCCAGATTATAACAGGGATGGGTTCTGTGAGATGATAAGGAGGATTAGAGACCCAAAGGGTAAGGCGTTAGCGGTGCAAATTCTGGGGGCTGTTGCTTGGACTATTTGGCTGACACGGAACGAGTTTGTTTTCCAAAACAAAATTTATACTAATGCTTTTCAGGTCATTTACAAACTAATCACATTTCTCACCCAGTGGCTTCAACTGGTATCAGCACGCTTGAGGGAGGAAACTTCACGATACCTCGGATTGCTCCGTGCTCGGCTGCATCAACTCGTGCACCTGGATGTGGGTCTAGTCCCAAACCCGGATGGATGAAGATAAGTGGAATTCCCGGAGTGAAGAGAACGGTCCGCCGTGACAAGGCGGGACTCTAGAGTGCTTTACTTGGATCTTTTCTCTGTGGCGTTTCTTAGTTACATTCTGTCATCGTAAGGGCTTAGTGTCTGTTGATCTGGTTGTGATGCCAGCGTTGGTTATGTGCGTCTTTTGTGGGTCTGTTGGGCCCGGACGTTGCGGTTTCCTTGTGGTCTTGTATGGTCAGTCGGTTTCCCCGGCTTAACTTGGTTACGTTATCTGCTTTCAAATAAAGCAGGGCACCTACTTAACTGTGGGTTGCCTTTTTTCAAAAAAAAATGTTCATACATCCCATCATGTTCATACAGTAGTAGTTGATATCATTGTGAAGGAATTCGATGTATTCTCTCTCATAGGGACCTTGAGCCACATGTAGCTTAGGCTATTGTAGAGCCTCCACCCTCTCTTTTGCCCCCCTCTTTCTCTATTTTCCCTTCATCTCCGCTCTCTTCTTTCTTCTCTTCTCTACTTCTACTATCTCTTTTATACCCTTATATACAAGTATTGAAGCTATATATTTCTCTTTATCTCAGTGAATTGCAGCGACCCTCTGAACTATCTTCTAAAAATAGTGTACCTATCTGATATTAACTTTGAAAAAACCTAAACAACTTACAATATGAAATAAAGATAGTAAAAAAATAACTCCACATATAGTCTTGTATCATACATATTATCGTGCTAAAATAGCACCAGCAGCACCAATTTTCAAGGGATTTCCACCGTGTTCATTTCAATTCCCGCGGAAATAAAGAAACTAGTACAACAACCTGAAGGAGACCTCAACCATGTCTGAAATTCTTCAGGATTTCCGCGATATATAATTTCATGGAGTTCCTCCACGCATTCTGGTGCTGCTTCCCCTCCCGTCGTGTTTACTTTACTCATGTAGCACCAGCACGACGCAGCCTCTCTCTCTCTCTCTCTCTCTCTCTCTCTCTCTCTCTCTCTCTCTCTCTCTCTCTCTCTCTCTCTCTGGCCAAGGAAGCATCCGCTTGACAGCATCAAAGCACGCCTGCACCCACCAACCAAACTGCCCACCATACACACATCCCCTTCACCTCCCCGGCAAACTTTGAACATAAAAACCAACCGCTTCTTCCTCCTTCCCTCAGCTCCCTCCCTATACCAATACCAAGGAGGGCGACGTCAAGAAGATCGAGGAAGGGAGTAGAGGCCAAGTAGAAGAGAAGCTGTTGGAAATTAAGGTATGATCTGGCCGGTCTGATCGAAGCGAGCATATATTCATTCCTTCCTTCTTTTGTCTCGTGGTCGATGTTGTTGTTTGATGAACTCAAACTTTTTTTCCTTGGCAGGTTAACTAAACGGGTCTTTTTGTTTATTTAAGAGACAGGTTGATAAGCAGGGTTTGGGTTTCTGAATTTCAGTAAGTTGTGCATGCTAGCTCAACTCATTTTTGTTTTGATTGATCGGAGCGTGAGACGTTTTTATGGGCAATGCAAACATTTTACGCTGTCTGATAGTTAGATGATAAAGAAAGAACCGATTTTTGTAGTTTGAAAGATGTCAAATCATGCGTGGTTTGCAATCTGCAATGCTCATGGATCATGTATTTGGTGTTCTTTTAGAGGGGAACGAACATAAGCAAAAAAAAAACGATAATGAGTCACGTGATAATATGATACGGTTGAGATTTGAGTACATCTGGCTACCATACCCTTGCCGTTAGGACATTGTAATTGTTAGATATGGTAGAAATAATTAACTAGCTTGCGAGTCCGATAGATCTGTGCACCTGCATATATGAGCATGAGTTGGCAGCTTTATTGATCTGGCCGATTGTCAGCTCTACACGAAAACAGCATTAATTACAACATAATGTTTGTTTTTAAGGGATGTGGCTAATTGTAGGAAAAGGATTTACTCGTCTTGCTGGTTCTTTAGTTGTAAACCAAAAGGTTTGTGAAGGCAGCAGTTCATATAAGGATTAACATAAAGTCCAACCAAAGCAGAAAATCTTGAGAAGACTGGGCGCAATATATTAGCTTTTCAAGGTTCCTGGTAGATATTTGGTCGCTTTTGTCAATCCTAGAATTAGAATGAGTGTAAACTTGGATCCTTTTAAATTTAATTCAAGTCCAGTTTTTAAAAAGTAACCCACAAAATTCAGTATCAATAGAACAGACTGATTCAGAATCCTCTTGTAATTTTAACCGTTAATCCATAGCCTACACTAGCACATTGTTTTGCTTGCATGTGTTTGGTTTCTTGTCCACACTTTGCCAACTGATCAACCATTTTGACACCGACTCAGAAGCGCCTTTTGATCATTGTACCCTGCAAGAAGCAGCCCGGCCGGTAGGTAGCATGCACCAACTCTACATTATAGAGCAAAGCCACTGGTTGAATCATGACAAGCTACTGGCTCGCTCGTGGACAGTTTGGCAAAGAATAAGTGAACAACATACATGGATGCTAAAGAAACAATCTACAAAAAAACACACCCAACATTTGCAAATAGTCAAGCATCACCTAACTTGTCTTAGTGGTTTGATGTGATGTGGTTGGTTTGTACTGATTGCTAATGTGCTAATGGTCAGCCTGATTTGATGGACAAGAAGCTGCAATTAGTGATTGTGAGGAGCCTGTTACTCATAACAAACTTCAGCTTTACCATGACCTAACAACCTTGGAAACACCATCTGCCTCATGTAGTGATTGCCATGATTTGGGCCATTTCCATAATCTAGTATGATGGGCACTAATGGTTGATCGTAGTTTTGTCACATAGCCAAATGGCACCTAACCACCTAACAAAAATTGGGTCCATGGATGACCATGCTAGAAGCAAGACTGCATAATCATCTAAAATATTCATTTCATAAATCGCAAATAGAGCATATATGCTTTTCCCAAGAGATGACACAGAACATGTCTCTCCTGGTTGCGTGAAACAGCCTACCGCTATTTCGATTAAAATGCATACAGTCCAACATCTATAAATTATTTAAGATCTAATCATCTAACAGTTGATGTTTTAATTGTTCAATCTAATTTACATCCTTTTGTGGTTTTTGTTCATCAGTTCAATGTTATGATGTGCTTTGGTAACCAGAAAACTGTCAGTTCGATGTCATGAAATCATCTGTTTTTTTTATGCTTGAACCTAATACTCATTAAGTTGTTTGCTAGAGTATCTTGCATAAGAATAGATGAAAAAAATTAGTCACCTGCTGCTTATGGAGCAAATAGACACCATTACTGAAATTCTTTTGGTCTCCCATCTTCAGTGAGTTGTATGCACGTGCGTCTTGCACTGACTTTCTTTATGTATAATGTAGCTTCAGAGGAGCAGAGAAGCAATAGCTGGCTCGTTATGATGTCGGCCGGGTTCCCGCTCGGTGTGATTGGGTCTCTTGCACTCTCTGTTGCATCTTCAGTTGCCATTGTCATCTGCAACAAAGCTCTGATCAGTACCCTTGGCTTCCCTTTCGGTTAGTATTGCTGAACATAATTACCATAACAGAATGCAATGCATGCATCAAACAAGCATACTTACTGGAGATTAATGCTACATTCTGTTGTTTGTGAACCTGTGTAGCTACTACATTGACAAGCTGGCATCTCATGATGACCTTCTGCACCCTCCACGTGGCACAACGCATGCATTTCTTTGAACCCAAGGCAATTGATGGACAGACAGTAATCCTCTTTGGGATACTGAACGGCACCTCAATTGGTCTTCTCAACCTCAGTTTAGGATTCAACTCCATTGGATTCTACCAGGTTAGAGGTGTACTCCCATCTTGGTCGTTTCCTGTAAAACATGGAGCAGGTACATCAACTTCAGTATATTCTGCAGATGACAAAATTGGCGATCATACCTTTCACCGTGCTGCTGGAGACGATCTTTCTCAAGAAAAGATTCAGGTTTTGAAATGTAAACCGAGCACTTTCTCTTAACAAGTCAACAACTATCCACTGCACCTCGTTAGGGAAGAAGTAACAATACAAGATAGCTAATGCTGCACGTAAACCCTAAGTAAATACTGAAATTGATACAAGCACATTATTGAATTCATTGTTTACATTCTGTTCGCAAATCATTGTTTGAACTTTGCTACTTTCTATCATAATTGAGCTAATGACATCCCAATAATGCGCAGTGAGAGTATCAAGCTTTCTCTGCTGGTCTTACTTCTTGGAGTTGGCATTGCTTCAGTTACTGATCTGAAGCTAAATCTACTTGGGTCCGTCCTTTCTGGCCTCGCCATTGCCACCACTTGTGTTGGCCAAATTGTATCCTTCATTTAGTACTTCTGTGCACGTCTTTAAAAAAATGGGCAAGTAACAGAAAAGAAAACTGATATAAAAAAACTACTTTAAAATGTTATGTTTTGATTGCAATCTCCAGCTGCAAAGAAGGTTTTCTTAAATAAACTAGGCAGAATGAATATCCTATGAATTATTCGCTAACCATTGAAGTTCTGATAACATATTGCTATTTCCTTTTGAATATTGTGGCATTAACTTGTATGTCCGCACTACCAACATAAAAAATAGGTTAATTCCTAACCTGCCAACTGTGACCACATGGTACCCTTAACCTGATAAATTTGAATGAAGCTCACAAATACAATACAGAAGAGATTGAAGGTCTCCTCAACGCAGCTACTGTACCAATCTGCACCTTACCAAGCAGCAATTTTGTTTGCGACCGGCCCCTTTGTGGATCAACTCCTTACTAACCGCAGTGTCTTCGCCCACAAGTACTCTGCTCCAGTTTTGGTATATTCTGAATACTTCATCCATTTGCAATTGTCTGAAATGTCTTATAGTTCAAGATAATTGCATTGTGAAATATAATAATTCACCATTGCTCAGAAACTTGAGATTGCTAGAGGAACTAAGATGACAAAGACAACATGTTTTCATAATAACTACAAACCTAAGATTAAAAATATAATTTCATGATCCACCCATTGTATTGGGTTTCCCAGATTGAAATTGTATATCCTAAAAGCATGTTTAACATTGTATGCAATTTCAAAGGAAGAACCTGTTGTATGAAGATGGCAAGGATGCAAGATAGAATTGCATGTGTGAGCATCAACCACATAAAAGTGCCTTCAATGCAATTTCGTTTCAAGTACTGAAAACCTCTGTACAATGATATCCATGGAAGTAGACAGCAAATACAATATAATAATGGCTTACAATATTATTTATAATGCATCTTCATTTTCGAGACATTATCAATCAACTGTCATGCTCCAGAGTGACTCATAATTTGCATATCTATTTAGCCTTGGAAAGTTCTCCCACATATACAGATATACCACAAGATAGGAAATGGCATGCAAAATGACACTTTTTACCATGATTTATATGCAGGGTTTCATCATTCTATCTTGTTTGATTGCGGTGTCTGTGAACTTCAGCACATTTCTTGTGATTGGAACAACATCCCCGGTTACATACCAGGTGCTAGGCCACCTTAAGACATGTCTGGTTCTCTCGTTTGGATACATTCTGTTGCGTGATCCTTTCAATGCAAGGAACATATTAGGAATTTTGATTGCTATATTTGGGATGGGACTGTACTCCTACTTCTCAGTGAAGGAGAGCAAGAAGAAGTCAACAAATGATTCTCTGCCAGTTTCGCAGGTTCGATTTTTACCTCAACCCTTATATAATATCAAAATTGAAAGTGTATTTTCTGTATTAAGTACACATGATAATTGTGATAGAAAGCATAAAAGAAAACTAATCCACCTATGGCAATCTGGTAGGAGCAGAGGAGCAGAGGAGGAATTAAATAATTCCTTCTGTTTGGTTTATTCCATAGCCCTTAAAGGGTATTTATAGGCCTAATACAATCTAATCTACTAACCTTATCTCTATCTTTAAAACAGAAATAATCCTAACTAACTAATCTTATCGTAACTAATTCTAACTAATTATGCCAATGCACATAACACAATCATGCCAACAACTGTTCTGCTTCTTGGTCAGTCTCTCAGCAGCAACAAAAAAGAATCCATTTTCAACGACTAGCTAAATGTAGTGGCAGCTGAATCATATTATGATTCTATCATCATGCAGTAACAATGAAAATGTCATATATGAAAATTGAAACTGAAAACGTAAAATTAGAATACTTGAGGAGCAGAAATCAGAATCAGTTTCAAACTGCTTTTGTCAGGGAAATAAATGCAAGTAACAAGAATTAATGTGGGGCAGAAAGACAATTTATATGCATACTAGCTAAAAAAAAGTAAGCTGGGAAGCTGCTAGAAGACAAAATGGGCCCACAGCCTCTTATGTCATACACAATAGGGTCAGGGAATTTTTTTCTCAGATGTAGAATAGATTTTAATTTGATCTAATGGCAGTTGAAGAACTTAATTAACCAGTTAAAATGTTAGGCTCACCCCACCTAGCCAACCCAACCATAAAACCTAGGCGTTATAGTGGGAGAGGTGGGGGCTTTTATCCATAGTCCAACATTCCCCCTACGGCGTGCGAGCCCGGCGTAGCCCGCAACAGGTTCTAGAGGCCCGGCGTAGCCCGCAACAGGTCTCAGCACACTAGATAGGTGCAGGGGAAATCACGCAGCGGAAATGCGTGGCCAGGGGGATTCGAACCCAGGACCTTGACTCTGATACCATGTTAGGCTCACCCCACTTAGCCAACCCAACTATAAAACCTAGGCGTTATAGTGGGAGAGATGGATGCTTTTATCCATAGTCCAACATAAAATAGTAAAGGAACTGAAATTAACAAAATTAAAGTATAGGCACTTGATTAGGTAAAATGGGATAGTTATGCACTCAGATCAACAAACTTATTAGATGGACTTCATTAGACAAGACACAATAGTTCAGGCACCCCAAGTGCAATTTTGCCTACTGGCCGGTAGGAGCAGAGGAGGAAGAGGAACTAAATAATTCCTTCTATTTAGTTTATTCCATAGTCCTTAAGGATATTTATAGGCCTAATACAATCTAATCTGCTAACCTTATCTCTATCTTTAAAACAGAAATAATTCTAACTAACTAATCTTATCTTAACTAATTCTAACGAATTATGCCAATGCACATAACACCTAAATTGTTCTATAAACTTTAATCACATCATGTTTCTGCTAGACATTATCCAATACTTAGAACCAAACTAGAGCTTGTAAATATAATTATAGTTGAAAATCTTATGTGATACTAACATCATGTTTTCAATGTCTTTGTAGATACCAGAAAAGGAGACTGAACCACTTTTGGCAACCAAAGACAACAGTGATACCAAAAAAGCAAATGGTGTATCTCACGACTGCTAAGGCTTCTCTTGCTTAGTGTAGATCTAGTATATTCATGCAGCATGCGTGCTCATCGAATTCAAAGGACCTGGAAAGCCATTTCTTTCCATTCTTGATTTGTTTTGTAGCAAAGAGTAAGGAGCTTTATATTTGTAGAGTGTGTATATTTTGACATTAAAATTATCATTTGATCCTCCTTTCCAAATGCAAAGTGAAAATTGTACTCATCATTTCCATCCATTTAACTTCATTGGTAAATCCAGAGTTACAACAAAAATTTAACATCGCTATGTTCTAGCAAGATATCAACCAGACAACAGTCAACTACTATTAAGATGACCCATCAGAAATTCCATTCCTTACACATCCATGGGATAAAACCATTACCAACGTGTTACCAACAGTCCAACACTGAGATATTAAAATATACTTTAGCATAGCATACATAGTTTCTCAGACCTCAGGAAACCTAATGGTCATAGTAATAAAAATTTCATGATATCTACAGATCACTGCTACACTAATTATTGACTATTGTAAGCCTGTACTTATCATGTTAGCGGTTGTCATACCTCTGAGATGAACAATATTGTTAACTCAACTTTGTTGGAATTGTTACAGTTCTCTATCATCTCATTGCTACTTGTGTCACTGTCACAGTGTCGCTCACTGAGTATATTCATGCTGCAAATGTCATTCATCAAATGCATATTCTGCATCCCATTTGCATGGGATTGTCATAACGAATTTTTCATTAGAAGAATCCTCTAAAGTCTAAACTTCATATAATAGGCCCAGTAAATAGCAAGCAATTGATATTGACAAGCTGCTACCCTTAAAAGGCCTTTGACCATAATGCAAGAGCCAAATTATTACCTACTGTATGGCTTGCTGGATTGAGTCCTACTTATCAGTTATCAGAAATATCTGGCAGGTCAAACAAATATAGCATGCCCAGAATGCCTTCATGTACCAAATAGCAAGATCACTTGAGTAGTTGAGTAGCTCTCAGCAGGCTCACTACGCCTGTCCAACCCACCTTGCAAAACGCATTTCCTCATGATAGGCAAGTTCACACCTGGAAGCCAAAGAAAAAGGAGCAGCAAGCTGGATGGGGGAAAGGAATATATACTATTCACAAACTCAATATTGACAAGCTACTTGCCTACTTCCCTTAAAAAAGGCATGCCATCTCAGCGGTGGATTAATAGAAACAGGTATTTAACCATTCTACAACAGGTCAAATTCTTACCATGTGTATGGCTCACTGAATCAAATCTTACTTAGCAGAAATATGTGGCAGATCAAACAAATATAACCTGCCCAGTAGCCAGTTGGCCTTCATGTATCAATTATCAAGATCACTTGATTAGCTCCCTCAGCCGATTTAATATGTATGGTTTGTCCAACCCACCTTGTAAAACATTTTTCCTCGTGTCAGGCAGGTTCATATATGTAAGCCAAAGAAATGAGCAACAACATGAGGGAAACAAATAGCTCCGGGTCATACACTTACTTTTTCTTTCCAAATATTTAAGAAAAATATAATCTACAGTATGTGTTGGAGGCTTGGAGCTAAGCTTAACGATGGCTAAGGTAGTGCGTGTGAGTCGCGTTATTCTGTTAGTGCATGTGCATGCATTAGTTAGAGTCTTGACCGGCACTACATGCATGCGTGAGTTGTGCAGGTTAGTTGCATGCGTTTAGGAGGTTGGAGCTGCATGCATAGCGCGGCCGCGTGAACGACATGCCCCTGCGCACCAGCCGCGCACAAACACCCACGATGCGGCTGCACTCCAACAAATTGCACGCAGCTCCAACCTCCTAAACGCATGCAACTAACCTGCACAACTCACGCACGCATGCATGTAGTGCCGGTCAAGACTCTAACTAACGCACGCACATGCACTAACAAAATAACGCGACTCACACGCACTACCTTAGCCATCGTTAAGCTTAGCTCCAACAATCACCCCCCTAAGCTTGACATGGCACACTCTAGACCTACAACATCAACCCCAGCTCCTCATCCGTGTCTACCAGGAGCGCCTTCTCCTTCTTCTTCTCACGGCAGAACCGGGCGATGTGCCCATAGCCGCCGCACTCAAAGCACTGCCCCTTGTTGCGGCTCCACCTGCGCCGGCTTGATCCCGAGGCCAAGCTGCTTGTCTCATCGTCGGCGTCGCTGCGATCGTCATCGCCATCGCCGTTGTTGCCGCGCCGCTTGTCTCCACCACGACGCCTACGCTCCCTGTTCCGCTCCCGTCGGCGCGCCTCCCACTATGCCTCCGTGAGCATCAGCTGCCCGACACCCTCGGTGGCGACCTCCTTCGCCTTGGCATCGTCCTTGTCGGCGTCCTCCGCGACTCGCAGCCGCCCGATGAGCTCCTCCATTGACACTGCATCGAGGTCGAGAAGCATCTCAATCGCCACCGCGATTTGCTTCCACCGCTTGGGCACTACTCGCAGGACCTTCCGCACCACGCCCCGTCCTTCACCTCCTCCGCCGACGAGGGAGTTGATGCGCATGGCGAAGTCGTCGATCGACTCGTCGTCCTTGAACTGGAGATTCTCGAACTCCTTCAACAGTCGCTGGCGATTGGCGGCCTTGACGCGGTCCTCCCCGACGCGCATCACCTTCACCGCCTCCCATGCCTCCTTCGCCGTCTTCTTTACGGCGAGCGTAGCCTTCAACTCCGAGGGGATGCCGCGCAGGATCGCGGCGAGCGCCATGCGGTCATCCCGTCGCTGGAAGCAAGCAAGTGCTAGCCTATTTAACATGCATGTACGCGGTTGTTTTGGGTGGTGTGAGTTGCATCAACAAGGAAAAAAGACAGGTGTTTGCTGCCTGGGTGTTCGTCGCCAAACTCCTATGCTTTCTCTGTGTGTGTCTGATTCATCCACATGAATTGAGAGGAGTTCTCTCTTTGGCTTGCTGCGCGGGTTGATCTGAGGCGTTTCTAACAGTATGCTGGTAAGTTCTCGAAATGGTGCACAAAGACAAACTCATATAACTTCTGTAGGTTTTTCATTGCAATTCTGACAAAGGCCTTTAAATTCTCTTGTTGATTAACAAGTATTTGTTACAACATGAAAGAGATGGAAAGACCCAAGTCAAGAATGACTGCTTTCTGTATCTCCCCCTCAGCCATATTCAGCTAGCCTTTCTTCATTAGACAAATCACTATCAATATGACCAACACTAGCACGTTTACATGAATGCTTTGGGACATAACCAGCTTTTATCATTTCCATCCCAACAAACTCCAGCATTGAGTATATTTCCTCAGACTCTGGATGTGATCTGTCTTCCACTATAAAAACTTTTAGCTCCCCCTTCAGTTTAATCCAACTCTTCCCTGGCGATTTCTTAACACCACTGCTTCTCATCACCTTCTTCAATCGTGCAAACTCATTCCAATTACCAGAAGCAGCATATATGTTGCACAGCAAGACATAAGCCGCTGAATGGGAAGGGTCAATATTCAAAATACCTTCTGCTGCCCTTTTTCCCATCTCCATATCATTGTGTGTTTTGCTAGCAGCCAGTAGGGTTTTCCACATTATAATATCAGGCTCAAATGACATTTGATCAATAAACTGTGCTGCCTCAGTCAGTCTCCCAGCACGTGCCATCAAATCAATGACACATGAACAATGCTCTCTTGTTGGAATAATGCCATACTCAGGCTCCATAATGCTGTAGTAATAGCAGCCTTCATGAACAAAACCAACACGGCTGCATGCCGTAAGAACCCCAATAAAGGTTACATGATTCGGCCTGATTCCCAGGCTTCTCATCCTCGAAAATAAATCAAGTGCTTCTTTTGCATAACCAAATTGGGCATATCCAACGATCAAGCTGCTCCAAGAGAACACATCACGGTTGTTGCCCATTATTTCAAAGATCCTCATAGCATCATCTAAACTCCCGCATTTAGCATAAGTATCAATTAGAGAATTACTAAGCATTATATCATCTACCAGTCCTACCTTGAAGGCATATGCATGAACCTGTTTCACCATTTCAAAGTAACCCAATTCAGCAGAAGCACTCAGTGCATTGTTTAAACTAATCTTATCGAGACTTGGTTCAGACTTGTTTAAGAGGCTGAATAACATCAGGGCTTCTTCCAGGTGGTTGTGTTTGACACAGGCAGTAAGAATGCTGTTCCAGGTTACGACATCCCGATCTTTTGTTTCATGAAAAACATTCATGGCAGAGGGAAAATCCAAACACCTTGCATACATGCTGAGTAAAGAATTGCAGACTGGAACATCCGCATCTAAACCCAATTTGACCAAGTAGGAGTGGATCAATCTACCATGATATAGGGCATCGCAGCCAACACATGCACACAACAAACCCCTAACAGTAATACCATCAGGCCTCAAGCCAGAATATCTCATCTCATGGAACAGGACCAAGACCTCGCTAAGCAGGCCCTCAACAGAGTATGCATTTATTATGGAATTCCATGAAACCAAATCTGGTGCCTCAATCCTGTAAAATGATGTTCTTGCAGAGTCCAGCTTCTTGCATCGGGCATACATGTCACTCAGTGAGCATCCTGCATATAAATCACGGTCCAACCTATACTTGATGGATAAACAATGAATCTGCTCCCCATAATGCCAAATACCCACAGCCCCGCATGCGCGAAATGCACTACCAAAATGGAACTCATTCGGTTGATGCATGCCCTCAACAATCATCTCCCTGAAAATCTGTAGCGCCTCCATTTCAAACCCTTTCTGTGTGAACCCAGCAATAATTGACCCCCAGGAAATTAAGTCTTTACATCTAATCCTCTCGAAGAGCATGAATCCCTCATCAACCAAGCCAGTCTTGGAGTACATTGTAACGAGTGCGTTCTGCACAATCAAGTCACCACCGCTCTCTGACTTTATAACATGAGCATGCAACTGCCTTCCTGTGCTGACGTCCCCAAGCTCCGTGCAAGCGCGCACCGCACTGCCAAGCGCAAATTGGTCAGCAGCAGTTCCTGACCTTAGCATTGAAGAGAAAAAGCCAAGAGCGTCACCGGCGCGTCCATTCTGCACGTGAGCGGCGATGACGGCGGCCCAGGAGACGGTGTTCTTGGAGGGCATTTCGTCGAACACCTGACGGGCGGAGTCCGGGGCGGCGCACCGTCCGTACATGGTGATGAGGTGGTTGTTGAGGACGGTGTTGCTGGCGAGTTGGGCGCCCTGGCAGGAGGAGGAGGAGAATGCGACGAGGTGGCGGTGGACGCGGCGGCCTTGGAGGAGGGAGCGGAGGCGGGAGCAGGCGGCGACGAGGGCGGCATAGGTAGCGCCGGTGAGAGGGGCGTGGGAGGAGGGGAGCGACTCGAAGACGCGGAGGGCGGCGGCGAGCTGGCCGGCATGGTAGAGTTGGAGGATGATGCCGCTGGCGCTGGGGTTCTGCATCGGCGGCCGTTTTCGGGCTCGTCGGAGTTTGGGAAGGGCCGAGTGGAGCGGTGGATTCATTTAATATTTTAGTACTCTAAACAAACTTAGTGTTTTCAGTATTTAGACACATTTTTATTGACTTAGACGGTTTTACATGTCAATCTTAAGAAGTGTTATTATAACAAAGTACACATATTTAGAGTGCTAAAATAGTAAATCTTTCGGCTTCTTCAGCTGCTCCAATGTATTACCAGTTGTCCGATAGGAGGACAAGGAATTAGATGTATGATGTATCGTTGATTTGATTCATATTATAGAGATTAACTGAATTAATTAATCAAATAATTAATATTATAGTTATATATTTACCATGCAATTTTAATTAAACTTTAGTCTTGAGTATATAAACTTTCTCAAACCTTAGCCCTCTATCTCCTCGAGCGTATAAACTCTCTAAAAACTTAACATTTTTTCAAACCTTAGATCTCTCTCCTCGCCACCATCCAATCACCGGTCTCTTCACCTCATTCTCTCCGACCACCATGTTCATGTTTCTCTTCAATCTTCCCCCTCTCTTTAAGATTCATAACTTCTCTTTTCCTTAACTGCCACATGCCTTCTCCTCCTAGACTCTTGTGTTGGCTGGTCCTTCGATTGGAGGACAAAGCACAGATAGGAGAGTAGATCCTGAGCAGCGATGTCGGATTTGCTGAGAAGAACGATGGTGTCGACACCGGATCGAGAAAGGGCCAAAGGGAGCAGGTGCACACAGGGCCGTGCCTAGGGGGGTCGAGCCGTGCGCTTGACCCGGGCCCCCACTTTCCTAGGGCCCACCCGGCCACTACAACTAAAATTATTGAAGAATTATTTAAGTTCTACAATGTCTCAAGGAAGGCTAAATGGGCTGACAAGTTTACGTATTGAAAAGAACTTGTTAAATGATATTAATATTGCAACCATCATTGATGATTTTGCATCAAGAAATGTTAGAAGACATTTTTAAGGTGATCTATAATATATTTAAGGTAATGATCTTATTTCTTTTTTTACCGCTTAAAATTTTCTGTGATACATTAAATTATTTTAGTTAGTTGATATATCATAGTAAACAATAGTTCTTTGGTATATTTATAATTTCACCCCGGGCCTCACAAAACTCAGAAACGGCGCTGGGTGCACAAGGGAATTGGAGGGGAGAAAAGAAGCAGACCTACCTTTGTTGGTTTATATAGGACCGATTAATCGCTGACCTCCGTTGATTTGACTACACGATTAATCAGTACACTAATTAATGGGTTGATCGATTACTTTTTATCACTACATAGAATATATATGTTGTAACTTCATTATCATTAATAAAGGAAAAAATTCAGTATATACACTTCAACCATATTCTTTAATGTCTAATTGATTATATGCGCTTCTCTAGTGTGTTCGCTTCAATATATATCATTTTTACATTTTAGTATAAGCTCAATATATCACTTTTATAGCAAATGCACTAAAGAAACACAAATAATCAACTAGGAGAGTAAATCCCAGATTCTAGGATAGTTGGAGGGCGTATACTAAATTTTCTCTTAACAAAATCAGACAACATTTTGCAATGCTATAAGTTCATTCACCTTATAGACTTGACAACTGAAAGGTCTCAAGTTGTCCGCCTAAAAACCTGGGAGCTAACAAGTACTGCTTGGAACAATACAACTCTTACCGATCGATCGTATCGATCACCTGCAATAATTGAGTCGAACATATGGCAAAAGTACACTTTGCGAGATGAGCCTGATGTCATCTTTGAGGATTGCCTGTTGAGATATGAGATGAGAGAGCTCAATCTGATCATACTTGAGAACGTACGTAGCTAAGGAAGGAGGAAGATATGGCGGGCACACAAGAAAAGTTGACTCAAAGGTGTCCAAACTCCTGAATCCTGATGACCCGCAGCTGCACGCCGGCCGGCCAATCTGGCCCTGCCTCGGCAAAAGCTTTTGTATGCACCATTGCATGGAATCTCTTCTCTGGTGAGGTTGAGGGTAGCCAATAAGAGGCCAGGGATTTGGGGGAGGAAGATGGAGTCGCCATGGATGGAGATCAAAGGAGACAAAGAACAACAAAGATTTGATAATTACTATATACGGGACATCGCCATGGTATACATGACCTTATAGTGTAATCCCTATTTCCAAAAATATAAATCCTATTACTTTTTACATCAAGATCAAGGAAAAAAAGATCTCAATAGTTACATTAAATCTTCTGATACATTAAATACAGTCACCAAGGAGTAGTACTAATGCTAAGGAGTGGTACTAATATTGGATGCAATTGGCGCCATGAATTTACTAAACAAAATCAAAAGGATGCACACGAGCCAAAATTTTCAGTATAAGCTGGCTTCTTGGGTCATGTGACATCAATTAATTCTAATACTATAATGATGCTCATTTAATGATTAATCTTGATAAACTACAAATAGGCCTAACATTTCTGGAAAAACTTAAAAATGTAATAAGACTTAGATTTTTTGAAGGAGGGAGTATACGGATATTTTTTTTATTATTTGGAAAAAGTGCAGGCAAAAAAACTGATGAAAACATATACTAATAAGTTACTAAATTATGTATAATTAGAAATTGTAGCCGTCCTAGCTCAGTGGTAGAGCGCGTGGCTTTTAACCACGTGGTCGTGGGTTCGATCCCCACGGACGGCGTTGTAAATTTTTGAAAATTATTTTAATTTTTTTTTTTGCAAACTTATTTGGGTTCGATTTGGATCCTGCTTCATGTCGGGATGTTTTCAATTTATATTTTTGATACTCCTTTTTTGGTTTTTGTTTCCAATCTTTCCATACTCTTATTTATTCATGCTCCTACCACACAGGGACAAAAATACTTGTCGAACTAGAGGCTTAAAGCATCTCCAAGAGAGCTCTTATAGGTTCCTAAATTTAAAATTTAAGATTTTAATGAAAAATTAGACTCCAACAACACCCCTAAACAAATCTTCATCCTAAATCCCTTGTTATCTATCCTAAATATAGGATCAATTTCTCATTCCTTATTTAAAAAGAGGGATAAAGAAACTATTGGAAATCAAATTAGTTTTTAAGGAATTAAATTTAAGACATAATACAGCCCCCAAACAAAAAGAAAATGATTAACCCGATCATTGCCTGAATGATTTGGCCCATATCAGGTGTGGGACAAAGCTGACATGCATGGTTAGTAGCCAGTAGGTCATGCATCTTGCAAACTGCAAGACCCAACCTACCACTAGTCCACTACTACTATACTCCACATCAGAGCACATGGCAAGGAGCAGTGCAGCACAGAGCACAGAGCAAGTGGAACACACATGTTGCAAGGCAATCGCAGATCAGAGAGTGGCAGAAACATGTCGTCGAGCCAATGGAATCACCACCAAACATGTTCATAACCTAAATCCTGTATAAACTCACAATACATAATAGCTAGCTCTATAGATCGTGATTCCAACTTAATTAAAAGAGCTTATATGGAGATGAAGCGTCCAGTGGATGGATGAGGTAGGTGAGCACAAGTGCCACAAGCATCAGCAGATATGCAATTCCCTGGTCAATTGATGTGCCTGCATGAATAGATCAACAACAATATTGCAGGGGTTAGCCATAAGCCCTAATGTCTCAGATAAAACAACAAGACTGACCACATCAGGAGACAGCAGAAATGTTTGGGTTGTTGTTGACTGTAGATCTATCTACAAATTCGCTAGGTTCGGTTCAGTCCTGCGGAAATGAACTCGGCATTTGAAATTACGAGGGTTCAAGAAGACATGTATACAGATAGCAGCTTAGTTTCATCAACATCTAGATGTCCCTGGTGAAAATGACTTGGCTGGAATAAAATAAATTCAGGTTGCTTGAAACTACACTCAGAATTGAAGGGACGATATAACTGAGTTTACGTGTCCTCTACCAAGTAATCGACAGAAACAACATATTTTTTAGGCAAACGAAATGAAATTTTTCTGTAATAATACATCGCAAAAAGAACAAGTCCTAAAAGCACCAGAACCAAAAAAAATGCATATAGTAAGACAGGAAAAGCTCATCGTATGTAGACATATATAGTTCTAGAGAACCTGAAGTCACTTTCAGGAAAACAAATTTCTTGAGATCCTTCAAATACAAGTACAGAAGAGCAGTTGCCAGAAATCACGCATTCAGTGGAAGCTACTCAATGAATCATGAATACTACCAACGAAAGTGGAGCTCAAACCAACTCACCACCTGTACAGCTGAACAACAAAACAAGATGCTTGACAGATGGACAGAAAAACACCCTTAGTGGGATCTAGCTCAGCATCTGTGCTCACCACTCATCAATGAAAAGCCCTTTCACAAACGGACACACCATGAGTAACCTCCTAACTGTTCCTTTTAATCAGGATGCGATCCAAAGTATGTTTTGCCAGGCTATTACCCAGAATGCGTTGCAATGAACATGCACAACACACTTGGCAAGAACCAAACATGACCTCGAATAACTTGATAGAGAGTAGAGACATCCCCCAGCCATAATATCGTAGTTTACTTGTTTATCGAATTTGGCACGCTAAAACTACTGAACCCTGTCATCTAGGCCTACCAAATCGACGTGGACAAGTCAGAGATGTCAAGCATATTAAGATCATAGAAGATATTCCATACCACCAAATCTGCAGCTTTCAAGGAAAAACGTAAAAAATGCACAACTTCCAAAGAATTGAATTAAAATTTCGCGGGAACTTTCACCAGCAAGATGGATGTTTTGGGCTTTTTGAATGATCTGTTCTTCCATGGAAATGTTTATAAGGTTTGTATGGACTAGCACGAGTCGATGACCTTAAACATGTTTCCAAGCAAAGCTAGAACGCAAATATTTGGTTGGGGCAAAAGCATTTTTGGTAACAGCGAGAGTTACAGTACACCGAGAAGATCGTACGGAAGCGGGAATTCAGGAATTGAACCACGTCTTGCAAACAGCGCAGAGATCTACCTCCTCATGGAATGATTTCGTTCGGTTTTTTTTTGCCGTTTATTTGCATATACGAGAACCGAGCCGAATTTCGGCTTAGTCCGACGCGCCAGCCAAACAGACACACGAGGAACAGGGGGGAATAATGAAGGACCGTGGTACTCACCGTCGCCGGTGGGCGCCGGCGCCGGCGCGGGCGGCTGCGCCTGCGCTGCGACGACGGACGCCGGCATTGCGATGCCCACCACCAGAACGGCCACAGCCACCAGCCCCACCGAGGTCCATGCCGCCGCCGCCATTACCAAATCTCCTCCTGCCCTCTCCTCCCGGCACCTGGCGCTCTCCCAAGTCCTGTTCTCCTTATATCCTACTACACCGCCACCGCCACCGCCAGAGATTCGACCAAGCGGGAAGGAATCGCAGAGAGCAGCGGCGGCTCTCCGTCTCCACCAAAATTTCTCTCGGCGGTCGGCGCTCCCCAATCTCGGGCCTCGGGAAAGCCAGCAACGTGCGCGCCTCTCTCTTATAGACGAAAAAAATGGTATTTTGACACTCTAAAATGTGCTATGAGGCTGACATGTAGGACCACTTAAATCAATTAAAATGAGTTTGGATGTCAAAAATATAAAATCCATTTTTTTAAGTGTCAAAATAGCAAATCTCTCTAGACGCCACCGCCAGAAGCAGAGCATGACAGACGGGACCCATTCCTTCCTGCCAATGACACGTGAGTTCTCCATACCTTTGCCGATAAAAATTATTATATTTATTTAAATTAAGATTATTAAATTTGTTCGCTACACTTTAACAAATATAATAGAATCCGTAGAGATACTTAACAGGTTCAAGTGTTAAGAACCTCAAACGGTTTGAAATGTTGTATTGATGTTTGAATAATATCCAAGGTTTTTGAATGGAATAATAACCTTCAAATAAAAGCTATATTAATCAGTATTTTAATTGTTCGATACTCTTTACCTTGTAAATGGATGATATTTATAAGTAAAATTATAATAGAGTAATATGAAGTTGCCATCTATATTAAACCGACTATTACATTGTTTTTTAGAGGTAATTTAGTGATTTCTCACGTGAATAAGCCTAAAAGTATACTGCGACGAAGGGTTCTCATATCATATAGTTCTAAACGTCACTTCCGAGTAGTTTTAATTGCCTCTTTACTCCGGAGGGAACTTTGACCCAAACATACTTCGTATCATTGCTCCGTCCAAAGCTTCGTATCACCGGTGCTGAACCAACATCTATTCATGCAGTATGCTCTTGCTAGTTTATATTTATAAACTAAGTTTCATTAAAAAAATTTAAAAATTGTCAAATTTTCAGAGTGCCTGCAGAACGGGACAACAATCGAACATGGTTTCACATGTGTGTGAGGGCGGTGCAGGCAGCTTACCAAACTAGTGCCGCGGTTTTGCCGCCGCCGCCGCCGCCACCGCCGCGGAGGAGAGAAATGGCGGCCACATGGCAAGGTTTGGTTCGGCCGTTAGTGGAATCAATGAATCGGTCACATCTCGCCTGCATCCACCAATCTCTCTGACGAATCGATTGATTTCTTCCGTTCGTGGCAGTGGCCTGCTCAGCAGAGCGATCGCCATCCGGTTTAGAACATGCTTCCTGTAATGGCAAATTAATTAATAAACGTAAATGACATTAGCGGATAAAAAGAGCAATCCATACACCTGCCATTGAAATTACTCCTGTGATGTTGCACTTTAAAGCATCGTAAAACATCAAACCTATAAAGCCCAGGCATTGTTCGCAAAGTACTGTTCAAGATTTCAACGGGGGGAAAATACCGCTCGCCCTTCTTTTCCCGGTGAAGAAACAATGGCACCTCAAAACATCTCGAATAATGCGAAGGCATAATAAAACATCAAACTTCCTAAATCTAATAGAAATAATTTTCATCAATACATATGGTCCGGGATCAACACAACAGATCATCGAGATAAGATATCTCAAAAAAAACTCCGTACAGAAAACTCCAACTTAGAAACTCTATTAAAGTAAAATTCATTTATTAAAGTGATTTACATCCCAAAAAAATCTCAAAATGTTATATAAGATGTTATATAAGAAGTCAAATTTTAGAGCTACTCTGACAAGATCTAGGTCGATAACTGGTAAATGTTCTTCGCAAACTGATCTGGCATAGAGCACACGCGTTAGGAAGGGCATTGCCAATGCTCCTTCGTGTTGAATCCAAAGAAATTTCTCTAAAATTTATAAATTCCAAACAATTTATTAATAGAATGGGCAAAAAAAGGTCGAATCCATAGAAGCCGTCTGGTTAAATCACCAGAGAAGACATAACAATGGATTTATTTTTCAGAGCCCAGAAACAAGGAAAAGAATACACAATTTAATAAGGATTGGGAAATCTATACACGATGAGACAATTATTCTCATGTGTATGTAATTTACATGAAAGCAACAAATGTGCTTCTGGGTACAAGTCCTATGGTCGCGGCCATGGCATAACACCCTACGTGCCCTCCTGTAAGCCTATTCCCATGCACTAGCGCACCAATGACCTATGCATCACCATCTTTTCTCTTTACACGATTTCTCCACAAAAATCTAACTACCACCCTGTGTCCTCAATAGAATAGCTTTCATCATCTCCATGAAAATGCGAACATGGAGTCAGGGTAGAATTCATATCAGGTGCCCAAAGTTGCACTGGAACAAGAGTATGGCTCATTTCATCAAATCCAAGAACACAAAACCATTCCATAGGCTGTGCAACACCATTGACGCCAACAAGTTGCGTGATCTTGCAAAGACCCCTCCCATCACAACACCAAGAAAAATCAAAGGCATCACCCTCTGTGCATTGAAGTGCGCCAATGCAAAAGCTGCGGAGCTTACCAGGATTGACCAAGAAAGTGGCATGTACCGTGTTAGAGATGGGAGAAGAAAACCTCGGAATACAATCTCTTCCCATATAGGTGCACATACAGTGACCACCACAGCATACAAAGCCATCGCCACTGGATCACGGGCCACAATGGACTGTTCTACACTAGAAACTCCGACAACAGGCCCTGATGACATTGGCACTAGGTTGATGTTGATGTGA
Source organism: Zizania palustris (assembly GCA_019279435.1). Taxonomy (NCBI): domain Eukaryota; kingdom Viridiplantae; phylum Streptophyta; class Magnoliopsida; order Poales; family Poaceae; genus Zizania; species Zizania palustris. Next base: position 57,408,924 of record JAAALK010000283.1, read on the forward strand.
GAGAGAAAATTGACCAGTGGGAATAGTAGGCACCCCAATGCTACATCCAAATACCATCTGCCCTTCAAATTGAACTCAAACCAGCCAGGAGGAAGGGGGCGAAATCTACCAAGACAATGCTGGAGGATAGCGATCCCAGCAAGGCCTTCAGTTATGTCTGTCAAGAGGCTGTATAGTGCTTGTCCCCTGTGTGTCAATGTTTCCTTGCTAAAACCAGCAGCATGAGCCAAAAATGGCACTATCCAGGAACCCACAAACCAAAATGTGGCAATCCATAAAATCATGACCTGAATTAAGTAAGTGTAACCAAGTTTCGCTTAGTACCACATTTTATATAAACTGCTATGAGATTGTTAGATTTAATCAACAGTCAGTTTAACAAACAAATTTAGCCCGGTAATCCATAATCAATATATAATTTGTGACAATGAAGAGTTTAATGCGGCCTTTTGTGATACGCCACCAATTGTTCCTTTCTATAATGTGTGCATATCTTGCTATCAACCTAGCATACATATCAAGACCTTTTTTTGAATGGAGATATATCATAACTAAACATGGAACATGAACTGAAGTATCAAACAGTTAGCTTGAGCACAGAAATATTAAATAAAAAATACCTGTGACAAGAATCACAAGATCTACAACAATCTAACAAGTCATATTTGAATGAAAGTATAATGGTAAAATAAAAATTTCGAACTGAATCCATACTCAGCACATTGCGTATTTCAATGCATAACATTAGATGAACCTTTTATAGTTTTATTGAAGATAGCACCTTATATAGTTATTATATCTACGGAGCATGCTATTTAAAGTACAGCTTGCACCTATAAGGCTACAAACTATCAGTGTGGATTGCTGCAATAGACAAAGAAAAAACAGAGCATGGATAAAAGAAGTGAAGAACTAACCTGAGCAATGGTTTCCCCAGTCCAAGGTACCATCCATCGTTCTGTCTGAAATCTTAATATTTTTTCCTGTAAATTTTTATTTATCTGCAATACAAATATAGAATTCTTATTGAATCACAGGATAAAGTCTTAAGTGATGATAAGGAGTCGAAGACAAAAATAAATTCATCAGGATAACACCTTGCCATTCCCTGTCGGCCTGTCCTGTTTATTTCTTAGCATTTTATATATGTTTACATAAGTACTATATACCAACCGATTAATTCAGTTAATTCCAGATTAGCTGATTAATCCCTATTCCCGACCTGCTGATTACCTACCGATAACTGATTTTTTCAACACTCACAAATAGTGAAGACTAGAAAATAAGACATTAAAACTCAGAAAAAAAATGAATGCCTGAATAAAATTTCTAGTAAACTAATACTCCATTCGGTCAAAATACATGACATTTTGACCGAAATACAGCCAAACTTTTGAAATTTTGACCATTAATAACTTTTAACATACTTAGTTGAAAAACATAAGAATGTCATGAGTAGATTTGTTTTGAAAAGTATTTTCACAATCTCATCATTTTTGAAAATACTATTCTGAGTTTTATTCTCAGATTCTAGCTGAGGGGTTTGCGATCATTGTAGAAATCCTATTCTCGCTACAAGAACTTTCTTCTCCAGAAGAAAAAGAAATACCAAAGTTTTAGAATTTGTGATCTTTTCTCAAGTAGTCAAGTGCCAACCAGGTTGCGGTGAATGTCTGAATGATAATAGTTCACAAAAGTGCTGGAGTATTTTCAAGCAAGAAAGAAAAGTTGTTGGAGAGCTACAACATCAAGGTTTAGGTTTCTATACAGGTGGCAATTATTTTACAAGCTCATACTCATTCATCAGGTGTTGTGGAGCAATGTGATACTTTAGGCATATCAAATGTATAATGTGAAATACGAATATGGATCCAAGAGAGTGCAACTATAAATTCTAACTGCATGTCTGCAGGCACAAAAACAGGTTAACCTAGCTGATAAGTTGCATGATCCACCTGCTAGTATCCAACTGCAGTAGCATATTCTACATCTGAAATGAATACTATTCAAAATTCAAAGGAGCTTGAACGCCACAACTGCAAAAAGGGGGAAAATGAAATCAGACTAACCCTTTGCGCTCTGACGAACCAATTCCCTTCCTTGGAACTGCGCTCCCCCAGCCCGCTCGAGCTTTCCCCCTCTTCCCCATTCGCCTCTGTGCCTTGCGAGCTCTCCGGCTGCAAGATGCCCTCAAAGCCCGCAACACCATCGTCAGACGTCGTCAGGCCATCTTGCTCCTGCCTGAAGCAGGCGACCTGCATCAACCTCCATCCCTGAACTCCCCCGAACAAAACAGGCAGTGAGAAAGAGAGAGAACATCAAACCAGCCCACGCGCACATCAAAGACGAATCGAGGGGAGGTGAGATTTGGTCGCGCCGTACCTTAGCCGGCGCAGCCGCCGCCCTCCTTCGAACCCCGAACCCGCGCGACGGCCTCGCGCCGGCGGCAGTGGCGGAGGAGGAGGGAGGTGGGAGGTTGACCCTCGTGCAAGGGAGCCGCGGAGGGGGAGGGGCGAGGCAGGAGGCAGAGGGCATGACGGTATGATTGTGGGAGAGGAGGAGGCCAGGAGGGAGCACGAGCTCTGCCGCCCCTGCCTGGCTTGGCTGCCTGTGCCGGCATCTAATCTCCGGACGATCCGACGAGCTCCAGCCAACTCATTGACGCATCGACGCGACGACGCGGCTGGTGACCGCTAGGCCTCATGTGGTTGGGCTCTTTGGGCCCTGAGTGTGCGGGTGGGCTTTGGTTCTAGGTGCCCCGAGCCCCCGAGAACGACAGAAGTTGCACGCGGCGGACAAAGGTGCCGGTGCCGGTGCCGGCGCCGGGTTCCGGAGAAGAGGGGGGCGGTGGTGGACCGAGCATGGATGAGGGCGGCTACGCCGGATTCCGGAAGACGGCGCCGGGCGGCGGAGGAGGGGTGAGGGTAAGAGCCTAAGGTACGTCGGAAAAATTTATAATAAACTTTGATTATAATGGTATTTAAAAGTGACTAGTCAGATTCCCGTACTTTGCAACAGATAATCTTATTTTTTTAAGATGTTATTTGTATAAAATTTATGTTTCTACGTGATTTTTTAGAAATCTAAGGTTTTTTTTTTCAAAATTTATACGTAAAATAAAAAAATTAAAAAACTGAAATGCAAAAATATTTTTTCCTTTTTTTTATTTTCCTTTATTTTATTTTTTTCTTTTTTTTCTTTTTTTCATTCCGGTTGCAACGGCCGATTCTTTTTTATTTTCCTTTTTTCTTTTTGTTAGTTCCCGGCGGTTGCAACAAATGAGGGCCGCTCGGCACGCGGGCCGGTGGGCGTGGGTAAGTTCGGGCGGTTTTCACAGAGCACAAGTTTTGACTGATTTTTTATGAAATGTAAGAAAAATGCACGTGGTTGTGGACGGAGACGGAAACGATGGACGAAATAGCAGCATTATATTAGTTAAGATATGTAAGACCACCTAAATTAATGACAATGAGAGGGATAACAAAAATGTGAAGCCACTTTTGAGCGGCAAATTCTCAAATCTCTCTTACAACGGGTGGCTTGACAATTTGCAGAAAACTCCGCGGTGATTGCAGCAGACGGTCATCACTTTGTGAAGCGACGGCAAAAGCTCATGCACCGACCCCGTGCAGATCCAGCTATGCGCATGAGGCGAAGACGTAGGCCAAAATCCGTTCGCCCTCGGTCTCCGATGACCTTCCCTCTCTTGCGATGTATTTGAAGAACAAGACGACCGCAGCGTCGCTGGCGACGAGCAGATTTCCCCATGGCAGCAGCGGCTCAGCGGTGGCATTCATTGGTCGCAAACGGAGGCTTCGACGACGGCCATGGGCTCATCGCAGCCATGGGAGGAGACACGGGCGTCAAAATCGGAGATCGACAACATGGGGATGAACGACATTGTTACCAATACTGAGATTAGTTTGTAGTGTTACTCTTGGAGGTTGATTTTGGCACATTGTATAAAAAACTAGTCAGATGTTTGTGCTTTGCAACAGAATTTTATTTTGCAATAGGATCTTCACACAAAATTCATGTTTTTGCATGATTTTCAAAAATTTAAGAATTTTTACACAAAATTAGTATATCCGCGTAAAATACAGAAATGTAAAAGTATATTTTTTTTCTTTTTCTTCTTTTTTCTTTTTTTCTTCTTTTCCTCATTTCTCACGTTGGTTTTCTAAACAGGTCGTGCGGGGCAGTAGTTGCAGCGGCACGGGTGCTGCGCCTTTTCCGTGGCGCGTGCGGGAGCACGGTTTTGGGCCGGACACGATTTTGTGCGGGGAGGAGCGGACGGAATCCGCGGACAAAGTAACCTCTTTATATTAGTTAAGATTCTTCTTTTCCTCATTTCTCACGCTGGTTTGTTGAACAGGTCGTGAGGGGCAGATAGTTGCAGTGGCACGGACGTTACAGTTTTTTCGTGGCGCAGGCGGGAGCATGGTTTTGGGTGGGCCACGATTTTGTGCGGGGAGGAGCACACAGAATCCGCGGACGAAGTAGCCGCTTTATATTAGTTAAGATATTTGATTTATGAAAATAATATTATATTACATTATATATATAATATCATATATATTGAAAGATTTGTTGTGTATCTACTAGCAACACAATGATATATAAAATAATATTCATAACTGATCACGGTTATATGCAAACATTAAATTATTTATAGATAGCAAAATGTTCATCTATATAAAAGGAGCGAGAAAAGGGGAAACAAGGTCGATAAGGTGGCCTTTGGATACCCAATGGTTTGGGAAGAGGTTAGAAAATCTTCAAAAACTTCATATCTCACTCTTTATAAATAAAACTTAGCAACATTTTAAAAATTAAAACTCTAATATACTCTCTATCTATTCCATTTTAAAGGTTTTTTTTAAAATCCTGCCTGTCTTTTAGAATCAAGAATCTATCTCCGAACTCCGGTTTCATATTTACTCCCGTCAGGCACATCAATATATGCACATTGTAACCTCATCTATCATTAAAACAAATAGATAAAAGGTTTAAAGTTAACCCTTGATATAGTTTTACTTTAAACACAAAGTCACCTATTTTAAACCAAAAGGCATTGGTGTCACCATCACATTGTTCAAACACTAGTCATAATATTATTATCCATATCCTTAATGAGATCAACAATTTATGTTTGTCCAAATCCCACCTCGTGACATTCCTTGTATTTTGTTTCTCCAAATAAATGATGAAATGTACAAATGAATAAAACAAAATAATATATATGCAATCAAATACTCGTGCCAAAGTTACTGATTCGCCCGAGAAAATAAGCAGAACCTGTGTGACATGTCAGATCTGTAGGCTATCTTGCTCAACCAAATCTGATCAGTAGCCTCAGCACTGATATGGCTGCTAGAACACCAAATCTGAGCATAGGTTTCACAGTCCAAGTGGGGTTACAAGAACATGCTGCTCAGCAAGGCGCTGCTGAAAACTTGCTAAGCGAGCCTGCAAATTCATAAGACCAGCGGCTTTCTTGGATATTATGGCATTCATTCTTGTTATGTACTCATCTAACTGATTGCCTGGTAGGTCTGCTTCCTCTAGTAGTTCCATCTCCTGTATAAACAAATGTACATGTTTTTTATATAATTGGGGCATATATCTGAAAGTAACTGCATTACTACACATACCTCTCGAAGAACGTTGATAGTCTCCTCCACTTGCTCACGATGAGCCATGACCAGATCTTCTTCCTCCTATAGAGGAAAACAACATAGTAATTGTGGCGGACTGTGTATTCACTATTCAGTATACAGCTTAATTTTAAAAAAAGAAAGCCAGCAAGATCTAAGCATAATATATAAACTCCAGAAAATATATTAACAATAAAAGTATCCAAACCTTCAGGAGGGCATCAAGACCATCCAGTGCATCCGGGACTTTACCATTTACTTCAGGAATGTTATTCCACAGAGTTTGAGAACCAGTCTTTCTGGTTCTCGTCCCACCCAAGGTTGCAATTGAGCATACATTTGGTGCCGTTCCTTTGTTTCGTCCTAAAGGTTTCCCTTGCTCAGGTCCCTCTTCTGATAAATCATTGTCACTTCCTCTTAAGGAGATCCTTGAGTGTTCCTCAATATGATTAAAGTGCGATGATAACAGAACCTCCCTAGCACTAGGAACACGGTCTATATTAGAGGAAAGATAATCATCCTGTGCAATTTGCTTGGAGCCAAATCTTGGTAGTTTGCTAGCAGCACCATTGCTATAATCAAGATTTGATGGAGGGGGACCAGGACTTGATTCTCTCATACTTGCCAAAGCTTGGGGTGCATCCTTCTTGGAGCCTCCTTTTGAAAGGCTTTTAACTCTGCTCAAGATGACCAAGTCTTACCTTGTAAATCATAATATTCCAACATAGTTTGTTCATTTTGAAAGACCAGGTTTAACTATTACATCACCTGTCAGCATATCTGAGTGTATTTAGTGTGTGCTCACATGAGCCAGAATTTGGAGAGATGCAGGAGATCATAACAGTCCGTGAGTTTCCAATAAAAGAATCTCTCAACACTTCTGTCAGTTTACTTCCTCTGAAAGGAATATGAACTTGGTCATTATCAAGTGCTCTGATACATTCCTTAAGGGCAAGCAGACTTTTGTTGATCTCAGCACCTTCAATTCTGAACAATCAAATAAAGTAATGTGTAAATAAAATTAAAATAAGAATGGTTTTGTATTAAAAAAATAAGGAAAATAACATATTAAGCAGGACCTTGTTTGCTTATCATTATCTGTCGTATCTGCACCGCGCTCACTGCCAGCAAGGTCAATAAAGGATAATTTCCCAATTACTCGAGATGGTTTTGACTCCTTATCCTCGAACAACTTTTTTACGACAAGCTGAAGAATTGCGTGAGATCTTGAGGACTCCTCATTGGCACCAGTTGTTCCTGTGCTTCTGCAAGCATTGCCTCGCTCTATGAGATCCTTTATCATTTCAACATCTGAAACTCTGTATTCCTTCAAGCCCACAATGCAGACTTGTTGCTTACCATCCTCCCTCATGCAAAGCTTCCTGCAAAAAGCATAAAGGTTAGATATTTTGTATCAAGAACAATACTTATAGGCAAAATATAAAAAACGCATATACCTCTTCTGATTAAGAAGATCAAAAAGCTTGCCACCGTAGATCTCAAAGAAGCTAACAAACAATTGAAAGCCTTGGTTTCTATATGTGTAATGCATTAAACTCAAAATATCGTGGGAGGCTTTAAGTGGCAGTGGTTGCATTGTATATGTCTTTCCACTACCTGAAATAGATCAAGCACTGAAATGTTAGAACAGGTTAGACTAGTGTTACTCCACGCGATAAAAACCAATATAGGAGACTAGCAGTTGTCTGGTGAGATTTGCTAAATGCAAAGAGATGCATTTAGAATATGCCTTTTTGAATCGAAATTATTATGTATGTTATTAAGGACAAATAAGGATGGTCTTACATATTAAATCAATATATGCACAAAAGATAGAGACTTGCCAGTTTGACCATAGGCAAAACATGTTGCCTTTGTTTGCTGAAAAATGGCAGGAACAATGGATTCCACTGTTTCCCGGTAAACCTTAAATGAAATACGAAATGTTAGGAAACAGCACACCAACATATGTAATTACAACCATTTGAAGGTCAACTAACCTCATCATTTGAAACATCATCATCCAAAACAGAATCAAATACAAACTCATGTCTATCAACATATTCTGTTAAGTCAACCTGTACAAAAAAAATATCAATAGTGGCAAGTATGAAGTATCTAGTAAACAATATACACAAAGATACAAACAGGAAAAGTGGCATATCATAACACAACTCTGATAACAAATTAAGAATCAAGCAATTATCGTGTTTTATTCTCCCATTCCTAGTGTGATTCCATGTTGAATAGGTGCTTGATGTTTTTTCTTAGTGCAATGAGTACAGCAAACTGAGCAAAGCCAAGAGATTTTCAAAGGAAGTAAGGAAACACAAAAGATACCTAGCAAAAATGAGATAATTACAACCATGGTGTTGTTGTATACTCATATATGATATATCACAAAGTATAAAGCAATTTATTAGCTTTGCAACATATACTTTGGCTCAAATGCTGTTGCCACATTCAATTCAACAAAAAGGCATACAATATGATACCAGTGAACACCTTAAAAAGGATAGCATGCTCGTGCTGAGGTTAATTGACACTTTTGCAGAATTACAGTTAGCACCAAAGCATTGCAAAAATGACAATACAGTAATGTACAGCTCAATGTTCCTAAAATAGTGCCATAGTACTACTTTCATCATATTTTGAGAGAAACATCAATCTTAGTACCTTCTGCAATTTTTGATTGGACGTGTTCTAGTTGTCAATAACAGTTAGCTACCAAACTCAAAGTCTCAAACCATAATATGGCAACAGACAATTCTATAAGAAATAGGTGGTCACCTTGAGCTTTGTCTCATGAACAGTGAGTGAATTAGAATATGTGTCTATTGTGATGACATCCTCCTCCTTTCGAGATACTTCCTTCTTATTTAAAGGCCTTTTCCTCACCTTCATACCCAGAAAAGGTATTGGTGTGAGCAAATTTTGCAGCATATAAATATATAGTACAACAAATTGCCTATGCTAGATGTTTCAACATTATTAATTACACATATGAAATAACTCGCAGTGAAGTGACTACATTTTTTATTGATACAAAGACGTACCACTACTTTGATTTTGGCCACTGAGCTAGACTTTGAAACATTGTTCTGCTTACTTGTGCCAAAGCTTGGGTCATAGTCATTGAATCTTTGATCCCTTGTGTGATAAAAAGCTGCATTGGTATCATATGATCCTGCAACAGGCATCTTTATGCCAAATCCCAAGGTCAACAAAAAAGCCCAACACATCTCTTGCATGATTATGCAAACACATTTATTAGTCATCTCAAGTGACCCAATGAAAATAAAGGTAGATTAATTCATGAAAAGTGTTTATTGCAACAAAATAGTGTTCTAAAACAGGGTATACTAGGCTATATACAAGGAATGAGTTTCCCTAACTCTACTGCATCACTGCATGTTAAGTACATAATCAGGCTAGTTAGGCAGTATAATACCATAATCACTACTAGATAAGTGACCAGTCAAATACCAATAACTGATTTGAGAAGTTTGCCAGGAGAATTTCATGCTAGGAAAAAGTCTATAATTGGTCACTAAAATCTTTTTATTATTATTTCTTCTGTCCTCTTGTTCTTGCTGCTCTGCTCCAATGTGGAGATCCAGCCTATAATCTGATGCATTTATTTGGTTTATCCGTTACTCAAAACAGACCTCCAGAAGTTGTCATGACAGCAGCTCCATGGAAAACAAAAGGATTAACAATCAAGCTAATAAGTCGACTCTGTAGCTACAATTAACAGATCAGGATCGGGCATGGCACATAACTAAGGCCGAGTTGCAACAGGCAAAGCTACACACAAAACAAAATCTCACGCACTACAATTTGAAATTTTGAGTCAATCAACCATTAAACACAGCACTCTGTCACTAAAATTTAAATTGACCGTCCATCAAACTGGATAAGCAGTTAATCACAATGGAATGTTGGCAACTGAAGCCCAATTAAATCCCTAGCCTCCTCGCTAGTCTTAACATGCATCGGGAGTCAGGACAGCCACAGAAGCAACAGATTAATCTGACTCCGACTTCCGCGAACCGTGGCAAGGACTCCCCACCTAAAGCGACGTACAATTGACGCAAAGAGAAGGGAAGGAAATCTCACATCCGTAAGGAGGAGCTCGGTGTCGAGGGAGTGAAGATCGAGCAGCCCAGGGCTGTACTCCCCCTCCACCGCCGCACCCGCCGGCTCGAGCGTCCACGTCCGCCTCCCGTACTCGACCTGCGAGCAAGGTAGCAGTGCGAAAAGGCCCAGCCAGTCAGAACCCCAGCCTCTGAGAGCCCAATTCCCGAGCCCCCCAGTTCAGCTCACCTGAGGGGGCGGGGCCTCCGCCGACCCCGTGGATGACGCCCACCTCCCGCTGCGTCCCCCGATCGCCGCTGCGCCTCTGCTCATGGTGGCAGCAAGCAGCAGCCGGCCCGGCGCGGTGGGTGCGAGGGAGCTAGCAGCCGAGGGAGTGAGGAAGACGTAGGGTTTGAACTTTGAAGGGTTTGAGGAACTTGAAGTCTCGAGGGGGCGAAACGAAAAGGCAGAAAATTTGTAGGAGGAAGCCATGATTCATGGGACGCCGCTGAAATGTCTCTTTCGAAAGTAAATTCCATTCTAAAAAACTTTTTCTTGTTTTTTTGAGCGACATTTTTCTTTTAAGAATTGTATGTATAGCGCAGGATTACCATACGTAATTTAATTTAATTTAATTTCAAGTAGGAATTTCAAAACTATAGGTAAATTAAAACCGTGCCCGAACCTATTGGGTACGAGAAATCCGATGAAAAACCTATCGGTTCAAACATGTAGCGGTAGAAGAAGCATAAATAATTCTATTGTGATAGAAACAGTAACGAAAGAAAAATTAAAATATTTTTTAAAATTTATATCCAATCATTTATCTTCTATGGTCTCTTCCAATCTCATCTTTGCTTCTTTTTATAGAGCTAGTTTTTTTATGTGAGACATCATTTTGCTCTCTCGTCTCAATAAATTCTTATCACATCGTATTTTAACTTAACTTACGTTCAATATAATTAGAGCGACGTTGTAGTTTACAATCCGACACAAATGAGTCATTCAGATGCCTCGGAGGATGGATCAAATAAACAACTTACGGCAGATCTGGTAAGTAAGGTCAACAATCTAGATCATGTGAGAACATTATACAGTCATACAAAAGCGGCGGTTGTATGTCAGAATTCAGGACGTGGGCGACAAAAAGATTGGGTCCTTGTATGTGTTTGCCCATCCCCATCTTCTGGATGGTGAGCTCAATTAATATTTGTTGAACCGTTGATCTGAAATGTTTTGTGCGATAAGTTAGTCCTCGTGCTTCTGGGACTGGTAGGATGATAGGCAATTGCAAGGACGACAAGTTTAACATAAAAAAAAATTCGTTGCCCCTCAATGGCAAAACGGGGATTGGAATGAAAAGATTAGAGTTCCAGGGCTGTTTATGTACCCTGTTTTTTTAGGTTCGTGCTTTATTTTATTTTTAGGGGAGTGGGTCCTTTCAGCGTAAAGGACCGATAGATTTGAGAATTTGCCACTTTCAAGAAGTGGTTTCGCAATTTTGATATTTAAGACAATTATTATTGATTCGGGTGGTTCTACAAATCAATCTCAGAAGTGGTATTATAATTAAATTGCATATCTTGAAAGTGGCAAATTAATAATTTTTTCGTAAAAGACCATACCCGTCACTCGGAAGGGATTAATTATCCTCTATGTAATTTCTCGTGAATAATAAATAGTTATTATTTCCGACTTCTAATGAAAGAATTTTTCAGAATGAATCGAGAAATGAATCTCCATCGACATCTTCGTACATCTTCGTACTCACGTATGTGGATAATAGTAATATAATCTCTTTTTGAAGTTTAAAACTTATGCTGTACAAGAAGAAGTATATAGTCGTGTAAATCCACCACATTCACAGTGACGGCAATCCGCATCATACAGAGATCGACCCTGCACTCGCACTCGCTGAAAATGTTGTCTCAGAATATGAAACGCGCGGTGGAATCGGCTGCGCAGCCGCAAGTAGCTGGGCGCGCGCACAATTATTGATCGTGTGATTCTCTCCCTCTCTTTTCTTCGGGTTCACGTCGAGGAATATATGTATCTGTTCGTTCATTCGTCGGCTGCTCCGAGCACGGCGTTGCTGGTGGTGGTAGAGCGCTAGCTACACTGCTACTCCCATTGAGCATGAGCAACTTGCGCGTATCATATATTCACTCGTGGCTCGCTCTTGCATTTCTCCTGCTACTTCGATGTGTTGGAATCTGGCCCCGCATGTCATTGGATCCTATTGCAGTTTGTGGCCCAGGTTGCATTGCTTGCACGGTTGCAACCCCCGCCCAAAGAAATTTTCTTATTTCGCAGGAGGCTTATGCTGTTGCACTACCACTACCAGCACCGATCCATCGGTGGTTAAGGTCTATTCGGGAGGACTTCGTTTCATCGTTATTAAAGTCTTGTAGAACTCTGATCTCGAAATTTATTTGAAACTTGAGTGGAATATTTGAAGTTGGCTGGATTCTACGATGGAGTAGATATACGGTGGATTAGATCTATGATAAATAGTTTTACAATTTGAATCCATGGAACAACTCTTTAGCAGCTCCAATATTTTGTACTGTGGGAGGTCATACTCTTTGGAGTTGACTGATCCACGAAGCTACGGAGTTAATCAAGTTTTTAATTTCATTCTGTTTTGGCTCTTGAACGAAATGTTTCGGTACCGGACGATACCGGTGTACCATTTTGGGGTCTAATAAAATAATATAGATATATTTAAAATATATAGTAATATAATTAAATATAATATATTTGAATACATTGATATTGTATAGCTTGAATAAAATATAATATATAGCTTAATATAGCTAATATGTAACACATATTAAAAAATCAAAATATAATTTTGAACGGAATGTACCGGTATCGGTCGATATTGGCTGGTATTGACCAAAATGACCAGTATTGAGGCCAGAATGGTACACCACTTAACATGTACCGGTTTGAGTGGTAGAATGGTACATATCGACCATTTCGACCGATACCGAAACGGTATTAATAACCTTGGTTAAGATATTTATGACAACTTCATCCTACTCCACGGTGGAGTTGGGAGTTAGAGCTAGTTCTCCCAAAAGGCGTGTTTGGCAGGACTCCAGCTCCAATTTTTTTGTCTTATAGAGCTAGAGTCAAACTAAACATTTTTCCTAGGGAGTATATCTCAGTGAGAGCACTCTAGAAAAATGAAATGGAGTGGGGGAGTAAGGTCTAGCCAACTTCAAGTGCTCCACTCCGGTTTCAGTATAAATTTCAAGATCTAAAATTCTACCAAACATGCCATAAATCGGGAACATTCTAGAGAACTAGTTGTTCAATGTTAGCACACAAATACCCCCTATATTTTGTATTTTTTATTATGAACTTAAGGTAAGATGGTAAATATGCCAATGACAGAAGATTAAGTTTTATACTTTTATACATCTTTAATAAACTTTATTAAACAATTTACATATTATGAGCCAGCTAATTTTTAGTGGTATATTAGGAATAATATATTATTATTATTATAATAGGGATTTATGAGTTACAACATTATATTATGACGCCACTCTAAACTACTCCGTATGATATTATCATAATATAATTATACTATTAGGTTTAAAATATGAGTTATAACATTATATTATAACGCCGCATCACCGATAAAGCTTGTGCCGAGTGCCGTTTGCCGAGTGTGGTACTCGGCGAAGCTTTCGCCGAGTGAAAAAAAACAAGTGTTCTCCCGTAGCGCTATACCTATTTTACATCAACTTTTACTATTCCTATATCAAAATAATGTACAACAAATATAATATTAATCAAAAAATAAATAATGTAAATCTAGTTTCGAGTATATATATATATATTTATATATATATATATACGGGAACGCTATTCTACACTATGGGTGTAGAATGCTATTCTACACCGATCATCCCGTGCTCCCACACCCCACCCAATCCCAACCCCCTCCATTTCACGTCGGTGTAGAATAGCATTCTACACCCGTGGTGTAGAATAGCATTTGTATATATATATATATATATATATAGCGTCATATGATGCATCATCCAGAAAATGATAAGTGACATCAAGAATATGCGAGCAGCCACGAAAAAGACGTGGAAGTGTTCCCCTCAAAATAAAGCTAGAAGATTTTCCAGCACAAGATCTCATATCATATGCATCTCCAACCCTTTTAATTATTTTCCTCCCGGAAATGATTCCGATTCCCTGCGTTGCATGTGCTTTGCTGTATGCATTTGCAGATCTATATATATGGCCCGTTACTTTATTTATTTTATTAAAATATTCTTTATCAAGCGAAACATTGTCCACTGAGTACCGAAATAAAAACCATAAAAATTATATTGACATCGAAAAAAATAATCCTATATTAAAGAAATGAGGTATATAAAAAGACTGACATCTTCCTCACGGTGGTTACAAGTCCCGTAATAATTGGATCAAGTAATAAGTAATAGAGTCTAATAATAATAATAATATGGATACTTTATATAATGGATTTTTATGGTGCCACAAGAAAATACGATTATATTTAAAATAGGTAACCTATTACCTCCTACCTCTATGACATAATAGGTCATGTACCATTTATTTTTCGTGTGCCAAAAATATTTATTTCCGTGCCCCCAATTTTTTGAAATCCCTTAATTCATGGCGTGTGATTTTATTCCCTTAATTTGAACCGAGAATACTTTCCATAATTATTTTTTGAAATCCCTTAATTTATGGCGCCAGTTTTTCCTATTTTCCAGCGAATTGTGGTAGACCTTTGAAATATTTTTTATGTTTTATTTTTATTTTTTGTGAAAAAATAGAAAACTTTGAAAATTCGAACATTTATTTCAGAACTCTTGAAAATTTAAAAAATGTAAATTCTTTTGTCGGTACTTTTTTGTATGTAAATCATTTCATCGTGTTAAAAAATTATGTTTGAATACGTGAATTTTGAATTTTATTTTATTTTGTTTGTTAATAAATTCTGTCAGAAGAATCGATGAAATTTGAATGTTAAAATTTAATTAATTAATTTACTTGATAAATCATACATGTAATTAATTTACTCGATAAACACCCGCAACTAATGCATGCAAAACAGAATTTAATTTGTTTCTTTCTCCGGTGAGATAGAATTGGCCGGTTGTAGCCGGTTGGTCTATTTTTATTTTTAATTAATTTTTTAAATACATTTAATCAACGGTCTGGATTAAACCTAACTATTACCTCCTGTGAGGTAACGAGGGCACCGTAACCGGGCTTTTATATAATGTAATACTTGTTCGTTGTGTCTGGGATAAATTTTTGGTGTCATATTTTAGAATAGAGGTAGTAGGATATGATGTTTGCATAATTGGATTGGAAAGGTATGCTGGCTTTGCAAAAGTGATGTAGGCCCATTTGGGGAATAAATAACATGATGAGCTTGGGGATGAAGGGACACATAGCTCCCTCAAGAGAGCTTCCGTGGGGACACACATGCATTGCGATTTAATTTAGGTGATGTTTGATTTGCTCACGGTAACGTAAATGATAATAGAATTAATTACAGTATCATCTGATAATAATGTATCAGATTAATAGATTTATTTGGCTAACAAATGTAATGTATTTTGTTTACATTATAGTGTTTGATCGATAATTATAATGTATTCTCGTAACATAATCTTATACCAGACTAGTTAGAGTGTAATGAGTTGATTACTAGTTTGTAATCTGATTACGTGGTATCTAATATCAGCACATTCAAACCAAACAAAATCTAACATAATTAATTTGCACCGTAAACAGATAACACTTAAAATAAACCCAGCCATTGCGAAATAAAAGCGAGCAGTGCATAAATACATTCTCATCATGGTTTGTTTGAATTTGAATTGGGGTGCTGCGTAAGTTCAACATCAGTTTTAAGTTTTGTTTTGCAGACATGCCACGCATTCATCTTAATTTTTTGCCATATATATACAAGGTCAAATTAAAAATGAATCATACCTAGGACCAACCCAGCCATCGAAACACGTACGTATGTTCTTACCGGTTATTGAGATGATACATGTAATTCGAGACTAATACTATCAGTATCGATTAAAACCAACTAATAATACTACTTTCGTGCATGAGGAATCCTATCGGTGCTAGTTGGTCTCGTCAACTGATACTACTTTTTTACGAGTAGCATGATGCTTAAAATCGGTTGTTAGACCGGCTCCAAAAACATATCCATTACGATACATAAACTTAAAAATGGATGTTCTATTTAGCTTTTGCTTATAAAATCTAGTTCCGACAGAGCAAGTAAATATGGTATCCATTTTGAGTGAGAGGCCGAACGGAACCCAAAATATGATCTTCTTGTTTCTCTTCACACGCAGCAAATCTCATCATACATTCATGTTCTGCCTTCTCTGTTGAAGACAGACACTTTTAGGTACGAGACTCATTTCCTTCATTGAGACTCATATCACATATAGGTACCTTATTTTAGGTCCTATGCATCTTGATGCTTAAGTAGTAGCTAACATCAAATAACTATATTATATATAATAATAACTTCGAATATAATAATAACGCTATTACGTAGAATAAGATATGAGCACCTGACACCAGATCACATTAGAACTCTAGTTGAACATGTTGGATAAGAACAATATTAGAATGGATAACCTCGCGGAAGGTCATGCCCATACGACCTTTTTCGGAAAAAAAATAACGTTGTTATGTTAAATTACAAATAATTAAATCAGATTATCAACAACACACAATTAATTGCCAAATGTTATATATATATATATGTGTGTGTGTGTAATTCTAATATTTTTTAATCAATCAGTGATCAATGATTTAAGATCTAAAGAGGTTCACTTCTACTGCCCATTCTACACACACGCGTACGTTCTAGAACTCCTGTTTAAGAACTACGGGAGCAAGATGATAAGCTATCGCCATCGCGCGCCAAGCGTATAGTAGCATATAATTAATGCCAACTCCTGTACGGAATCTCTGGCGGTTGTCGATCTATTCCGTCAGTAATTAACCATGATGCTACAGTGCTTCGATCCAGAGGCTTTTAACATCCGATCCACTGATCTACTTGTGATTACAGTACTGTTTCGTCAGTAATTGACAATGATGCGAAGCTACAGTGCTCCGTAGGCTTAACATCCGATCCACTGATCTACTTGTGGTTAGAGTACTGGTTGCCGTTCGGTTCCCGTCATATCGGATGTTTCGATGTTATATTTGAGTGTTAAATGTATAGTATTTATAAAATCTATTTGTAATCGGTGGATTATTCACGAGACGAATCTAACGAGTCTAATTACGTCATGATTTGACAATGTGATGCTATAGTAAATATTTGCTAATCATAGATTAATTAGGCTTAATAAATTCGTCTCGCGAATAATCCTTTGGTTCTGCAATTATTTTTATAATTAGTTGACGTATAATTCTTTAAATTGATGTACAAACATCTGATATGACACGAACTAAACTTTAGTCCATATAACCAAATATCCGCTTTAACCTAGTCACCGGTAGCACTATTATTTTAGCTCAAAAAACGTATTTAAAGGAGGAATAATAATTATTGATCCGATCGGTACTGTGTTCGTGCATACGCATTATATATATATATAATGTTATTCTACATCACGAGAGTGTAGAATAGCTATTCTACTGAGAAATCTGCTACTAAAAAATAGTACTCAATTGTTATTCCACTGAGAAAATCTACTACCGTACTACTAAAAGTGGTCGGTATAGAATAGCTATTCTACGCATGTATAAAAGTGGTCGATATAGAATAGCTATTCTACCCATGTAGCGTAGAATAACGCTACCGCGTAACTTTATAAGTTTTCGAAATTTGATAAACTAGGCATCTTAAAGCAACGCCTTTTCGACGACCAAGACATGTACGGTTCTGACACATAAATGACATAATCAGTAATCACACGGATTTGATTAGAACACCCACGAGCTCTCGCGTCAGATGCTCGGCTATTTATCTAATCCCCTCGCAGATTAGATTTACGATGATTTGGTGGCGCAACTGCCTGTCGTTAATCGTGCCATTGACCAGGTACACCGCACGTACCCGTACGTACGTACGGCGTCCATATGCTGCATGTGCTACTACTTGCAGGCACATATCTAACCATTTTTTTTTCATGTCACGCTGGCTTCCTTCGCAACGTCGATCGACATGTGCATATCACGTATAAAATATACCGAGTGGGAGGCCAAGATAAATCTAATAAAGATTTCTCTAGATACGTAAATAAATATGTATACGACGAAACACAACTTTGATTGTTGTGTCACGCTCTTTTTATCTACTACTCTCTTCTATTCGTTCTATAATATTACGATTTAAAATTAAATTTGATATTTTATAATATAATAAATTCTAATATAACGGAGAAAGTACGTATAGCTGGTATTTTAACTTGTTATTCATAGCAATAATAAGACTCTCTATCTAAATTAACTTGTTATTATGCTTTTTACTGTAATGTGCGTGCCAAATATAACTTTCTATTTTGAATGTATCTGTATTTTATCCATTTATATATATACAGAGAAAAGAAAAAATAATTAAACAAGATTAACATTCAATGGAGTAGCAAGTTTGGTTGACTTGCTAAAAGTAACACTTGTGGGGGAGAAGAATAGGGAGTGTGTAAAATAACAAGTCAATTAGTAAAAACAATAGAGATATTTTTTAGTCTATTCTTATTATTTTGAGGGATATCGATTCGAATTGCAACTATAATGAAGATGCTCTAAGAACCCAAAACTAACGGCCAATTGCCTAGCTACCTCTGTTTCGTAGTGTTGTAGTGAGGTGATTCGGTGAAGGCGAGAGAAGATAGAGGATGGCAATGGCCTCAGTTAACCTGCAATTAATCTTAATTATTAGTTATATTTAATTTAGGAAATAATAATAATTGATTAACTAGTAGTTTTTTTGAGGTTTTAACTTAAACCAATCATATGATTTACCGGCATGACACGCAGCGCGCAATGATCCATACATGGAAATTAAAATCCAGACATTAGGGATAAAATAAACTGTTAAAATTAATTCCATAATTATAAAAATACAAGAAAATAAGGGTCAGTATATGTTTACGACAGTTCGAGCGGACCACGAGGTACAATTAAGCCAGTCATTGGTGCATGGCTTTAAATTAACAACATTTACACAATCCAAAATCAAATTTCCAGCTCGAATTGAATTCAGCATGCAGGCTGTCAGCGTTTCACCGTCAAAAAAGTTTAAACAGGACGCAAATACGTACGCCTTGTCTGTAAAAAAAAGTTTGCTGCGTGCCCAAATTGCATCCAAATGTCACCATCGCCCGTTTGGTTGACTGCTGATTAATTAACTGAACTAAGCTAGCTAGGGTGCCTTAATTAGCAAGAAGAAACACTCCACAGTTGGATTTGTCATGAGTAGCGTGCACGTTAAACCCACCTGGCATTCCTGCAAATATCCATTTTCTCCTGCTTCCAGCAGTGTAGGATTATGTGATCATACCTTAACCAACAGATGTGTTAGCGTCCAGACCTTAACTCCCACGCAACACCGATCTATATCGAAGTTGCTCCATGTTCAGACGTTTATACGTATACAACACAGTCTTACAAACTGAGAGGATCCATTAGGAGGATGGATACTCTCCATTATAAAGAGCTTTGTAGCCTCTTATATGGGTGGGGTGAGACTAAAATTTGCTAGCAACGTAGCTCACTGAATCAGCCGGTCCAAATGGCTCAGTAACCTAACAACATGACAAAAATAAAATTGCACACGACCGCTCAAATAAGATTGATGGCAAAATTATTAAAGAGCACCCAACGGAATAACCCATGGTTGGTGGCTATCAAAATTTTGTAGACAATCTTTATGTTATAAGAGTGTTTGGTTCTCCTAGTCCAAATTTTAGTCCCGTCACATCGAATGTTTGATAATATTTTGGAGTATTAAATGTAGACTGTTTACAAAACTCATTCATGATCGATAGATTATTCGTGAGACGAATCTAATGAGCCTAATTATGCCATGATTTGACAATGTAGTGCTACAATAAACATTTGCTAATCATGGATTAATTAGGCTTTAAAAATTTGTCTCGTGAATAATCATCTGATTCTGTAATTTTTTTATAATTAGTTCAAGTTTAGTCTTTCAAATTGATGTCTAAACATATATACGATGTGACACGGACTAAATTTTAGTCCATGAAACCATAATCTTCTAGTTTTTGAATTTTATTTTAGCATTTATAATTTGTTGTGCAAAGGTTTATTTTTTAACTTATTTTCTTTAGTTAATACATACGTGCACAGTTAATATACTCAAACTCTGCCTAATAACCAAACGATACCACGCACGCAATCAACACGCCTAGAAAACATAATTAACGAAGTATTAATTTGTGGGTTAGAGAGAGAGTGTGTGTACTGGCAAACCTGTATGGCTGTATCTCCTAATTCCCTCGCTAAATTACAAATACAACAAAACCAAATTGGCGCACGCACGCACGCACGCACTAGCGTCATCACGCCGTGGCCTTCGTGACGTGGCGCCTTAAATAGAGGCGCTGCTTACCACCGCCACCATTTGTCCCTGCATCTACGAGCAAAACGGAAATTGTTTTTAATTAGCGACGGATAGCATCACTGACCAAACGCTAGTGAATAGTGATGGATTAGCTTAAATTGATCACTGCGACGCAAGTTAAACCTGTCATTAACGAGAGGGTGCACCATTAACGATCTATCACTAATGATGCATTCTCACCTTAAATTTTTTGAACAGAACCGTACTAAAATTTAGAGTAACACTCTTCAAACTAGAGTGATCCTCTCGTTTTCAAACCGAGCCGCGAGAGAGGAGGACCAGGACGTGTCCGTACGGGGAACGCAGCGGCTGTCTCTGTCCGCGCCTCCGACGAGATGATCCCTGACGTGGCGCGACGTGGCCACCGACGTGGCGCCGTCGGTCGGTCGGTCCGGCACTCCGGCCAGGCCAGCGGCGCGCGCCTCAAAAGGAGAGACAGGAGATAGGCAGGCCGCCTGGTCAGCAGTACAGTACAGTACAGTACAGCGGGCAGCAGCCCAGGGACGCCGTCGCTAGCGGTCCGGTCCACGCGTGCGTCCGCCACGGCCGCTGGCTGGGGGCCCACGTGTCAGTACAGGTAGACGGTCAACGCGGCGCTCTCTCTTTCTCTCTCTCATGAACCGCTGCCGCTGAAACGCTCGAGCTAGAAGCTTCGCAAATCGCAACGTACGTCCTTCCCCGGGTCTTTCTCCTGTCATAAATACGCTGTCAACTGATGCACTTAGGAAAACCACTTAGCATAATGATCACCGGTGAAGATTTTGATGGGCCATTACCCAAGAAAAATAATTACACCCAAGGTGAATATTAGGAGTATCTCCGAGAGATATCTTAAATTTTATTTCCTAAAATTTGATATATGAATCATCTTATTCATGTTAATTTCTAAAAACTAATTTGATTTCCATCAATTTTCTATCCCTATTTTTAAATAAGGAACGAGAAATTAATCCTAAATTTAGGATAGATAACAAGGGATTTAGGAAATGATTTAGGATGAAGATTTATTTAGAGGTGTTGTTGGAGTCTAATTTTTCATCAAAATCTTAAATTTTAAATTTAAAAACCTATATAAGAGCTCTCTTAGAGACACTATTATAACTATATATAAAAAACTGGACTAACACTAGTTTTCCTTCAAATTTTTAGGAAAGTACGTTGTCGTAATTTTTAGTATTAAGGGGGTGTTTGGATCATGGAGCTAAATTTTAGCCCGTGTCACACGAGATATTTGAACATTAATTTGAAGACTAAATGTGAACTAATTATAAAAATAATTGTATAATCAGAGGATAATTCGTGAGACAAATTTATTAAGTCCAATTAATCTACGATTAACAAATGTTTACTGTAGCATTACATTGTCAAATTATGACGTAATTAGACTCATTAGATTCTTCTTGCAAATAATCCTCCGATTATGAATGTGTTTTGTAAATAGTCTATATTTAATACTCCAAAATATTATTTTAACAGTAGATGTGACGGGGGCTGATCCAAACACCCCCTAATTCTGATATCTAGAGTAGTAACAATTTCTCATATATAACAATTGTGTTTATTCTATGAAAGGAATATGAGCACTATGGCATCAGATCCTATCATAACTTCAGTGGAGCGTGTTTGGGCGAGAGTAGTACTAAGATAGATAATCTTCTCAAAAGTTTTCGTATTGTATCTCTACCGCGTGGCTTTCAAAGAAAGTCGGGCCTTTGATTTGGTTGATCTCATTGTATTATAACATTTTCGGTTGATAGATAGATTGATAATGGAGAGCAATGCCTCTATGCGTGCTTGTCGTACGTACTCTTATTCGTATCCGTGCTCTTTATTATACTATCATGGATTGGCGATCGTAGATGATGTTGTGATCCTCGTGATCTCATTGATTTGATATTGACATAATTCGATCAATTACTAATAACGGTCGTGACGTCGCCGCTATAATACAATCCGGCACTTTATTATAAATCGTTGGTACCGTCACAGATGTTACTACAAATTGTTTGAATGCACTCAAGCCACACGTTTTCTTTCCAAATCCGATCTACTAGATTCTATATTCTATTGCCGTTAAGGCTACGTATCGACTTTTATACGATCTCGGTAAAACGCTCGTAACTCGATTCGGCGCCTCTAGCTACAATAATTATAATTATATATATATATATATATATGATTATACGGAAGCGCTATTTTACACCACATGTGTAAAATAGCTATTCTACACTAACTACTTTCAGTAGTAGATTTTCTTAGTTGAATAGTAGTAGATTTCTTGGTAGAATAGTTATACTACACCCATGGTGTAGGATAGCATTTATATATATATATATATATACCAAATACGATACACTATTTATTTCACAATATTTTCATTATACATCTTACACTAATCTTCAATAAAACTATTATCAATCCATAAAACAACCAGATGTCGTTCTAAAGGGCTCATAATTGGACTCCTAATTACGTGATTAGCCGGAGGAAAAAACACACAGCCAGTTCTCTCTCTAGCGTCACACTCTCTCTCCCCTTTGACATTTTTTCCCAAAGTCAAGTGGGGACCTTTACTACCCCCACGGCCTCTCGAACACCATAAAACCCACCTCCCCCTCTTGCTTCCTTTCCAGAGCCGGATCCAATGCCCATCCCCACCACCATCGCCATTCCCATCTCTCTCTAGGCTCTAGCTTTCTCTCTCTTCCAATAAACTAAGCTCAAGGTCAGCGCCCCAGTGCTCTGCTTCTGCTTCTCCTCCTCCCCCGTGGCCGAGAGGATGGACGGGGACGGTAGCTGGTGGTACGGCGGTGGCGGCGGAGGAGATAACAACTGGGACCTGTATGCCGTCGTGCGGTTTGGCTGCGGAGGAGGGGGCCGTGTTGTGACTCAGCCGCCGCCGTCTCCGCCGCCGCCTCCGGCGGAGACCTTGCCGGGTGGTGGGTACGACCCCTTGGCGTCGTCCTCGCCGTTCGCCGTCCCGCCGACGACGACGTGGGCGGCGCCGCCCGTCTTGGGCGACGAGCTGTGGGACGCGGCGTGGATGGCGCCGCTCCCGGCGCTGCACTCCAGCGGAGGATGCGGGGAGATCTTCGGCATCGATGAGCTCTGCGCGGGGGCCTTCTTCGCGGCGTCGGAGGCGCCGACGCCGTCTCTGCTCCCGCTTCCTCAGGAACAGCAGCAGCAGGTGCAGGAACAGCAGCCGCCGGCTGTGCCTGTGCCTGTGCCAGTAGGTCAGGTGATGCCGCCGCCCCAGCTGCAGGAAGCCACTGACGCGCCTCCGGCGGTCAACCCGCTGCCTGTCACCAACCAGAAGGAAGCGTCCGCAGGCAACGGCGATGGCGGATCAAAGCCCAAGAGAAACAAGTGAGTATCTTTCGTTTTGTGAGAATTGTGTAATGTGGATTCGCGAGCTCGCTGATGAAGATGGTTTGAATGTGATGTCCACCATTGTTGCCCATGAATGTGGTGGCGGTGCAGGAAGAAGCAGACAAAGAAGACGGTGGTGCGTGTGCTGGTGGACGGACCGCCGGCGGACTCGTGGGCGTGGCGCAAGTACGGTCAGAAGCCGATCAAGGGGTCCCCGCACCCGCGGGGCTACTACCGCTGCAGCAGCAACAAGAACTGCGGCGCGCGGAAGCAGGTGGAGCGCTGCCGCATCGACCCCTCCTACCTCATCCTCACCTACACCGGCAAGCACTCCGGCCACGAGGTCCCCCTCCACCGCAACTCCCTCTCCGGCACCACCCGCCACAAGCAGCTGCAGCCGTCGCTGTCGTACTCGTACTCCAAGCCACCCTGCGCCGCGCCCGCTTCGGCCGGCAAGAGAAAGCGACAAGCTCCTGCGGCCGGGGCCCACGCAACCACCATCAGCTTCAGCCAGAGCCCCGGGCAGTCCACGTCTCCCAGGAGCGGGATGTCGCCGACCACGCCGCTGCACCCGTCGTCCATTGAGCTGCACGACGAGGACCAGCTGGACTGCGGCGGCGACGGCGACGGTCTACAGCAGCACAAGGCAGAGGACATGGACGACGACGACGACGACGTCGACGAGATCTTCCCCGTGCCATGGGGCACGCCCGTCCCCGACGCGTTCGCCGCGGCGACCAGCGAGTGGAAATGAGATGACCACCTCGCTCGCTCGCCGTACATTTCCATACATAGCAAGCCGTCGAGAGAGATAGAGAGAGTGGAAGGGGGCAGTGGACGCCAGTGGTCATGTAGTGTTTAATTAATTACTTTCTCCGTTGACTTGACGTTTTGGAAACTCAATATCATAGATGCTTCTAAGTTACATTTTCTATCTATATATTTATAAACATGGTTAAAAAAATATAACTATATTAAAATGTTTTTATAACAAAATTGCTGATACTGTTTTTTTGCATACTAAATCCTTTTATCTACTACTGATTTATATTTTTAAGACTTGATTGAATCTATTCTAAAATGTTATCCTTGTTATTGTGTAACTACAGTACTTAGGTGGTGAGTGCTGGAGCTAGATTACAATCATACAATGTATGATTAACCAAACCGAAACAAAATATTTTTAAAATGTACGATGTTTTTAATGTTGTAATTTTTTTCGATGCAACTCGCGGGTATTCATCTAGTATTCGTATATAGCAGCTCATGGTATAATACAACTAGAGAGAGGTGAGGAGAAAATAAAAATAAGAGGGATAGAAAAAGGAGGAAGGGTTGGTGGTGTGGGTTGTGGTGGCTCTTCTTGTCTCTTCACTTTCACTGTGGCCCAATTTGGGTGTGAGATGTGGCTTTCAGGTTCAGGCTAGCACTGCTGCTGTGCCTTTTCAGATGAGGACCATGTTGAGATGTTGCAAACTTGCAATGGCAATGGATCTTGGTACTTCCAATTCTCTTCTTGGATCTTGCTCTTGTTCTGGCAATCTGGTGGTTCTCTGCTATCACTGCACTAACTGCAGTATGCACTCTGCAAACCGTACCGTTTCCCTCTTCAATTCTTTTGTAGATTCAGTTTGAAATTATAATAATCTAGTTTATTAGTCAAAAGTATAAACACGTTTATTGGACCAACTTATTATCATTTATAACTTATATTATAATAATCTAATAAGCTAATAGAATCTAACCTTTACAGGTTGTCTGTCATTTCATACTAAAATCCCAAATCTGAGTCTCTCTATGTCCAAATACTTTAATTTAAATGTATTGAAATCTTGTGTCATCCAAATATAACAGTAATAATTTAGATTGCCAAATAACTAATAGCTTATTTTTCTTTAGAATATTATAAATCAGCAGTTATATTATGATAAACTCAAGCTAAAACAAAGGAGACACAGCTAATGGCTGTTACACTTTGGAGTGGCTGAAATTATGGAAAAGGCACTGCTATTAATTAACCAGCTTATACGTTAAGCTGCTGTTACCATTTGTGCTACCAATAACATAATCCACTCTTCCTCTAGGAATCCATTGAACAATGTCTTTGAACATCTGAGTTTAACAAATTGACTAGTTGGTGATGACAGAATAATTAGATTACGTCCTAATTTGTGGATGTTATGAGAACATGTTCCATTCATCGAAAAGTGGATCCATCTAATTTCCTTTCGCATATCTACGAGCCTCTGAAAGGCCACTACTATCGGGGGATTTAATTATTTGCCACTCTTAACATGTGAGTGACAACAAATTTGCCACTCCGAGTCACTGATATGTGGGGTCACCTGAGTCACTGACATGTGGTCTATTAATTGACACATGTTAAGAGTGACAAATAGTTAAATTATCCACTACTATCAAGCAGAATACTTAATTTCTACATGTTTGTATTTGCATGACAAATTTGAAAACAAAACTGAATTGGCCTTGAATTTTTTTTAAGTGACATATGGCATGCCCAAGCTCAACTCCTCCTCAAACTTAGCAGGTCCCAAGCATTGGTAAAGAAGAAGAGAGGATGCTTTTTCTCCTAAACGAATATAAGCACTTCACAATCTGGGCCTATAAGAGAGCCTGTAAATGCAGAGCTACAGTTTTTGGATGCAGGTCAAGAAAATTATGTGTATATGCACTTCATATGTTTGCCTTTCTCTGAACCATTATGACTGCTATAGTGTACAGAAAGAGTGCTGGTTAGATTGCAACATGTGCCATGATAGATGCTGCAATAAGCCAATAACCTAGCAGCACTCTGCACTCACAGTGGCAGGGAGAGATTGTTTGTACTGGATTTGGATATGATGAATGGCAGCAGCACCTGGGGAGAAGGAGCAACTGCCAGGCATTTCCTCTGACAGATGACAGATCCAATGCTGTACAGGTTTTGATTGCAGTCTGAGATTGAGGAGAATCAAGCCACCTTGAGGATACATGATGGTCCATGCTGCAAAATGGTGAAGCAGAAGCTCACTGGTTGCTGAAAGACAAACATTGTCTGGGATGGTGAAGCAAAACAAATACAGGGTGGTGTGTTTGGTTGCTTTTAGGTAATGGGATCTTGTATGCTAGATGAGGAGAAGCAGTTTAAGGAGATACATGCTGAGTGGATCTAACATTTGATGATTTTGTACAAATGAATACAATAAATGGTAATTTTTGTTTGGTTAGATGTATAAATTGGTGTAATCTATCTGATATGTGAGATTGATGTGTGGGTTCATCGTCTTTATCCTAAAATCACCGGTACCATAAGTGAAGACCAATTTAAACATACGAGTGGACTCAACCTTTTGCACATACTCATACAATGCACATACTCATACAAGTATTATAGCAGATTTAACCTTCCAAGCACCCTTCTCCTCAAGATTATATTGATGGTCCTATGGCCTAGTTGGGTGTTGTTTAGAGATTACATAAATGAAAAATAATTCTTCGACCTATTTTTTTTGCATAGAAAACAAATGATCGAAGATTCTACATTTGGACCTATTTAGTCGTGTTTGTCAGAGCTCTAAATTCATAATTTTTTACATGTTGACAAAGCTAGCTTAAAAAATTCTAAATCTAAAGCTATAAATACATAAAAAATTAATCAAACAATATAATACATTAAAAAATTTAATCAAACAATTTAATACATTAAAAAATTCAATTTATATTTTAAACTTAAAAAAATAAACTTTTATATTTTACCGTACAATCTGGACACAAATTAATCGAGTTGCCCTCGACGACGAAAAGATCTGCACGAGTGCTACAAGGTGAAGGCTACGGAACTAAGTCCCCTCACATTGGACATTGGGAGCTCCGACTGTTCTCTACAGTCGTAATTCGTGTCGTTTGACGTAGATCTGACAATATGAAAGTGGATCCACACCTATATGAAACTTACCTTGAAGCCTTTTCTACCCGTTAAATCAAAATCGGACGACGCAAGTATGAGGGCACTCCCAACGCTCCAACTCAACTAGTTTCTTCAGCATTTAATATCATGACACGTAAGCAAAAAAGATGACATGTCATATGAATTAATGAAGAGGGAGAAGAAATATGAAGGAAACAGTGTCTTAGTGAAGAAACTGTATCTACACGGAATCCAAAACACACGAAACAGTGAAATCTCCGTTGGACACATAATGTCTTCCTTATGGTTTTTGTGTGGATCTACTGTGATGTAAATGCATGTATAGTGATGACTACGTAATAAATTTGCCATAGATAATCCTAATGCATGTATATAAACAAAAATAATTTTTTATTTTATAGAAACTGTTGTAAACACCATGCATTGGAGAAAGTAGTGTCTAATGGATATTTATTATTTTTTTGGGAAAATTACTCGCATGCCATTATAATTTTTAGAAATTGCCTATATGCCACTGTCAGTGACTGTGGCGGCTCCCATCTGTCAGTGACACACCAATGGTATATTAACAAACCATAAAAATTGTAATGGCACAGAAAAAATTAACCTTATTTTTTTTTCACCTCTAGACACTACTATGGACACCATCGGTTGGGGGTGCCCTGATCGAGAGTATCTCATTTGGAAGGCTACCCGCGCCGGCTAGTCCAGAGTCTAGAGTGGCAGAGTCCCACCCGTCTCCTACCAGATCTCCTTATGAAGTGCCATTCGGTGGCCGCGCTCTGGTCGCCGTCGCCGCCGTCCCACCAGATCACCGCCGTCGCCGCCACTCCCGCCGCGCTGTTCACCGGCGCAGCCGACGGGACCATCCTCCACTGGCCGCTCCTCCAATCCCCGCACCCTTCCTCCCTTCTCTGCGCGCACGCCGCCGCCATCACCTCCCTCTGCCCGCTCCCCTCCCCCGCCCCTCCCTGCCTCCTCGCCTCCTGCGCCGCCGGCGTCCTCTCCCTCTTCTCCGGCTCCGCCTCCCTCCGCTGCCTCCGCCGCCGTTCGCTCCCGCCCTGGGCCGGGTCCCCTTCCCTCGTCGCGCCCCTCCCTCCCTCCTCGGGTTCGTTGAGCGCCAGGGTCGCGATCCTCTGCCAGGCCCCGGATGACAGCCACCGTCACGTGTCCGCCGTCGTGGTCGTTGACGCTCGCACCCTCGCCGTCCTTCGCACCTCCTTCCATGGTGCCCTGTCCATCGCGCTGCCAAAGTCGATCGCGGTCGCGGCCGGTGGTGACGACGCCATCAGCGTCGTGCTGGCCGATGCGCAGGGGCGGGCGCAGGTAATTCCCGTGGCGGAGGGCGCGTCCGTCGAGGGGGACTCGCCGAGGAGACTCAGCGTGAGCTCTGTGTCCAGCGTGGCCTCCTCCGAGGCGATGGATGGAAGGGTGGAGGCCGTGTCGTTGTCTGATGATGGGAAGGTGGTGGCATTGGTGATGAAGAAGAGCTGCTTGTTGAAATGCATCGCCGAAGGTGCTATGCTGGGTGAAGTGTTTCTACCGAGTGATTTTCTTTGCAACAAAGAGGAGGAAGGTGTGAGGGGTTGCCTTGTTGGAGGGCTTTTTCTCCACGATGGGGAGTGGGGAGCACAGGTCTCCAAAGATGGCATTGTGGTCAGGAGCTTGGTGTTGTGGACTAGAAATGGTGGTGCCTTGGTGTGCAGGGTTGAGGTTGGTGCTGGATCGTTTGGGTGCAAAGCTGTTTGTAAAATTCCTGCTATCGTGTCTGAGCAAGAAGAAGGTTCCTTGGTTCAATTTTGTCAGTCTGGCAACCAACTTATTAGGGTGGAATCTCGCTCTTATAGGATTGCAGGATCATTGTTGTGG
Source organism: Zizania palustris (assembly GCA_019279435.1). NCBI lineage: Eukaryota > Viridiplantae > Streptophyta > Magnoliopsida > Poales > Poaceae > Zizania > Zizania palustris. Next base: position 57,438,463 of record JAAALK010000283.1, read on the forward strand.
AAACCATTTGTCTCCATATGGTCTATGGATCAACTAGAACTGAAAATTGCAAATAACATAGAGAAACCACCTTTGAGCAAAGTTCTTAGAGAAGGTGGTCTTCATGGAGAAGAATTTAGGTCAGACTCCTCTCGTTCGCTATGCATTCCGAACAATAGAGTGGACATAAATTCGCCGATATGCTCATCAGACAGCAATGGATTGGGAAGGTATGGAAGGACAGTATCTTCTTCAATGGTACTATCTGAGGATTCTTACGCTCCATATGCTGTGGTTTATGGTTTTCATAATGGTGACATTGAGGTAATTCGATTTCTCAACCTGTTGCCAGCTGCCAAATTTGTCAGTGGAGGGATTTACCCACATATTTCTGAAAGATTCTTTTTGGGGCATAAGGGAGCAATTCTTTGTTTGGCTGCACATCACATGCGTGCCCATTCTGATTCCAGAACCTTTAACCGAGTGCTCATATCAGGGAGTTTTGATTGTACCATTCGTGTTTGGGATCTAGATGCTTGCACACTTATTTCTGTGATGCATCATCATGTTGCCCCCATTAAGCAAATTATGCTACCGCCAGCTTGCACTCACCATCCTTGGGATGATTGCTTTCTTTCTGTAGGAGAAGATGGCCTTGTGGCTCTTGTTTCTGTTCAAACCATGAGAGTTGAGAGGATGTTTCCTGGCCATCCTGGTTATCCATCAATGGTAGCATGGGATGGAGTAAAAGGGTACATAGCTTGTTTGTGCCGGAATCTTCACTCCTGTAACGATACAGGTAGCACATTATATATCTGGGATCTGAAAACAGGTGCTCGAGAGCGAATTGTTTCAGGCACATCATCTCAATCAACGTTTGAACACTTTTGTAGAGGTATATCAAAAAATGCAGTAACTGGCAGCATCTTGGGAGGGACAACTTCGACATCCTCCCTACTTGGTCCAGTTTTCAAAGACACAAGCCTCCTTCAGTCTCACACAAATAAAAAGGAACTTAACATATCATCTATATCAACAAATCATCACAGTGCAAATACAGATTCTGTGACTGTAAGTGCCCCTGCAGAATATGATGTTAAGGGGAAGATGTCAGATACAGATGAAGCACATGAATTCCGTGGAAATAATCCTGCCTATAGTTCAGGAAAGGCTGCCTCTGATCAGAGCATAAACAAAAGAAGAAAGCATCCCATAAAGTGCTCTTGCCCATATCCTGGCATTGCTAGTCTGAGATTTGACCTCACAGCAATCATGTCTACTCAAGGCATGTCAAACAATAATATTGACAGGCAGTTGAGAGATCATTTTAGTAGGGATATTAACAATTCTATACAGCTTGGAACTTTTGATAATACTTCTGGAATACATGAAATTGACAGCCCATCTAGAGAATCATTGGAAGGGCGATTACTTCGTTTTAGCCTCTGTTTTCTGCATTTATGGGGTGTTGATCATGAGCTAGACAAATTACTTGTAGATGAAATGCAAGTTTGCAAGCCAGAAGGCTGCCATATAGCTACAGGGGTGGTGGGGGATAGAGGCTCGTTTACATTGATGTTCCCAGGAAAAGAAGCCACTCTTGAGGTAAACTGTTTTGTACTTCCCCTTTACTTGTAAAGACACCAAAGTTCTAAGCATGCTATTTTCTATATTTCAGCTTTGGAAGGCTTCATCCGAATTTTGTGCTATGAGATCATTGTCCATAGTTTCTCTTGCCCAGCGCATGATAACATTATCTCGTTCTTGTACAAATGCTAGCAGGTACTGAGAAATCTGTTCCTGTTTCTTTTCATTTGGGTTTATATCCTTATTCCTTCATTGTTCTAGATTGGCATATTTTATTTGCCATGCTCAAACATTACATAGAATACATAGATCAACGAATCAAGTTTCCTACACATACTAAAATAATAAATTGTGTAAATGATTCAATTAGTTTTGTTTCTATATTCTGCAAACTAAATTGTGCAATCCATAAGTTCTGTGAAAGGCTGATAAACTTTTTGGAACCTTTACATGATTACTTGGTCTGCTTGCTGTTGCACATGCTCCATTCTGTACCTAGATAATAATGTCTGCAAATGAAAATTTCATATTTCACTACCATTGTTAAAACTATTTTCATTCATGCCAATTTCTTCCATGAAAGTTGTAGCATAACTATCATAAAAGTTGTACTGTGACTACTGTCACTAGTCCATAGCATTTTCTGTTACAATAAAGAAATGTTCAGTTTGCTGGGAGGATGTACATGCTCTTGTTTTTGTTAAAAATGGAGACTGAATTTCCTGGTACAATTTGAAGTTAATGAAGTAAACAATAACGACAACAACAAATGTTTTCAATCCCAAGCAAATTGCGGTAGACTAGAGTTAAAAAGCAACGGGAGCCATTAATTAAGGTTCAGCATATTAATAGCTTCTCTCCATGCCCTTCTATTCAAGGCCAAATCTTTGGGAACATTCCATCCTTTCAAGTCTCTTTTTAGTGTCTCATCCCATGCCAATTTTAGTCTTCCCTTACCTCTCCTCATACTATTGTCGTGCCTCAGGATTCCACTATACACTGGTGCCTCTAGAGTTCTCCGATGGATATGTCTAAACCATCTTAATCAATGCTGGACAAGCTTTTCTTTAATTTGTGCTACCCTTAGCCTATCACATATATCATTGTTTCGAACTCGATCCATTCTTGTGTGGCCACAAATCTAGTGCAACATACACATTTCTACAACATTTAACTATTGAACATGACGTCTTTTTACAGGCCAACATTCTGCACTATACAACATTGCAGGTCTAATCGCCATTCTATAAAACTTACCTTTTAGCTTTTGTGGTACCCTCTTGTCACAAAGAAGAGGTAAAGTAACTATGTTTTTTTGTAACAGCGGCACTTTGCCAAGAAATAAAAACCATGAACACAAGATATTACATGGGAAAATCATCAGGTGTTGTTGTGGCATAAATATATATGAATGCTAGTTACGATACATAAGACTGGTAGGGTGGTAGCCAACATTCATATTTTTTCCACATCTAGCTGGATTTGTCCTATCAATTCTGGCATCATCAAACTTTTAGTTGTTTCTCACAATTGTGATAATATGTGCCCTTGTTATTCAAGTTAGCATGAAGCATTTTTTCTTTATTTCTTATTTTCTTCTAATATCCTCTTTTTGGCCTGTTGCAGTGCCTTGGCAGCATTTTACACAAGAAACTTTGCTGAGAAAGTTCCGGATGTAAAGCCTCCGTCCCTCCAGGTTCTACTATTATATATTTGTTTTTCCATTCTTATTGAACTCCTATGATTTATGCCTTGATAACATAATTTCTCTGCTGATCTGTGCCATGTGAAGAAACTGGAGTAGTTTTTCTGTTATTTCAGTGGCATCTAGGAGATTGAGTGATAGTAGGTGTGAATATTTGATTCTGCCTTCAAATGAGATGGCCTACTTGATATTTTGTATTTCCTAACTTAGTTTCGTATGGTATGTTAGTTGAGCTGGTGTTACCTAGCTTTCTAGGTCCAAACTCCAAACCACATCAACTTGATTGATAATTTTCTGCATGAAAACTAGGCTTGGAAAGCCTTAACTATCGTGTCTCCATTTTGCATTATTAAAACATTCTTAAAAACTGTTGTCAATGATCCTGGCACCAACACATTTTGGATAGTCTTAAGTGGTAGGCTACACCAATTTCGAGAAAACATGAGTCATCGCAGTAGCACTTAATTTGGGTAATGGATATTATGCAGAATAGGTAGTCCTAACATAGATATTGGATAAAGGTTGGTCCATGAAGAGCGTGAAATTGCATCTGTATTCCACATATACCAGCTCTTCTACAATCCTTGTGCATTAATTGCAGACATGGTCAAGTACAGAGACAAGGGGTATCCGTATTCCCCTCTATGTGCTCCATACTATACTATTCACATTTTTTCTTATGCATTAATTGCAGACAGGGTCAATTGAAAAATGGTCATGTTTAGCACACGCTAGTATTTTGTTATGTGAAAAATTTCCTCTGTCACTGCCTTCTTCTTCAAATCCTTTCAATCCCAAGCAAGTTAGGATAGGCTAGAGTTGAAACCCTTTGGGTTTACACTTCATTTGGGTGGCTATATTTTCCATTGGCTCGCCAAGCCTATCCCAACCGTTTAGGGGAATTTCTGTCCCTGTCGACTGAAAAAATGACATGTCCATATTCGAGGCATTCATCATCAACATCCGTAGTAGTTAAGATTTTCCAACAATTAGGTGGGAGGAACTTGTGTAGAAAACAATTTATGTCAATGATTTCAAATCGTCTAGTCGAGGCTAGTTGTAGGGGCACCGACTAATCGTAGATTAGTCGTTGACTAGTGGCAGGGAAGAGAGGTTGGCGGCATGGCCAGCAGCAAATGAGCAGAGCAGGTTGCAGCCTTGTAGGGAAGAGGCTGGTGGCAGGGCGAGCAGCAGATGAGCAAAGCAGACCACAGCCTTGCAGGGAAGAGGGGCTGGCGGCATGGTGAGCAGCTGAGGTGCCGAGCAGGTCACACTGTCACAGCCTCGCAGGGAAGAGAGGCTGGCGGCAGGATGAGCAGCAGATGAGCAGAGCAGGTCACAACCTCGTAAGGAAGAGAGGTCGGCAGCAAGGTGAGCAGCTGAGGCACCGAGCAGGTTGTAGCCTTGCAGGGAAGAGAGGCTGGCGGCAGGATGAGCAGCAGATGAGCAGAGCAGGTCACAACCTCGTAAGGAAGAGAGGTCGGCAGCAAGGTGAGTAGCTGAGGCACCGAGCAGGTTGTAGCCTCGCAGGGAAGAGAAGCCAGTGGCAGGGCAAGCAGCAGATGAGCACAGTAGAGGAGGCCGGATTCAGCGGCGCTGGAGGGCTGGAGGCAGGTGAGGTCTCATGCAGACTGCTGGGCAGCGGCTATTCACAGTTGAAAGGGGCTGCACCTATTCTCTCTTGGCTGCTAGGGTTATCCACTGTTGTACTGGGCTGGGCCAAATCAGATCAGAATTCAGACATCACAGGCCTAACTAGTCGGCCACCATCACGTTGGCCGACTTATCGTGATTAGTCACAATTAGTCGGCCGACCAGAAAGTTAGTTGAGCTGATCGTATTGGAGGAGCTGATCACTCGAAAAATACCGATCAGGCTGACTAATCACGATTAGTCGGTCGATTTGTAATCACTGATTTATGTTCTTTACAGTGCGGCATGTAAACACTTGTTATGAGCATCCAGTTCATACCTTGGCATGTACTTTTTGGTGAGAATGTATCAAGTCAACATATTTGAAAACATTGATTTGGCTGTGTCAATCATAGAAATGATCATATTCCATCATTTGCTTCGGTTTTAAAAGGGTTCAAAAAGACCAACTGATTTCATTCTACCTATCCTGGGGTACACCCTGTGACTTACTTGCCATTTCATATGTAAATGTTGTTATAGGACCTAAACATATTGGACATGATATTTTTGTTTGTTCTTCTGCATACTTGTATTTTCTTGCAGAATATATGAAATCGCAGCTATGTGCTTGCAAATATAATTTGTTAATTGAGTAACCCAACTAAATGTGATTGGTATGTGTTTGCAGGTTCTGGTGAGCTTTTGGCAACATCCTTCTGAACATGTGCGAATGGCTGCACGCTCTCTGTTTCACTGTGCAGCTCCACGTTCCATTCCAAAACCCCTTCATGTACAGAAAATTAAAGTTTCTGATTCCCACTTGCCTTTATCTGATCATATGGACAATCTTATCCCTGCCATGCAGAGTGCCTCTGTATGTAGTTATGGACAGTTGAAAGTTGATAGTGAAAATCTTGAGAGGGAAGATTGTGATACTTCTGAGATAAACTCATGGTTGGAATCCTTTGAAAATCAGCAGTGGTTATCTTGGATTGGAGGAACAAGTCAGGATGCAGTGGCATCAAATATCATTGTAGCAGCTGCTTTGGTTGTTTGGTACCCAAGCATCGTGAAGGCTAAGCTTGCACATTTGGTTGTTAATCAACTAATCAAGTTAGTGATGTCGATGAATGATCGTTACAGTTCAACAGCAGCTGAACTTCTAGCAGAGGGAATGGAAAGCACATGGAAAGTATGTTTGGGCAATGATATCACTCAGTTTTTGAGTGATGTCCTTTTCCAAATCGAGTGTCTAAGTAGTGCACCGTCCAGTAATGCCATCTATAAAACTGCAGTTGCTGTTACAATGCGGGAGTCATTGGTGGGTACCCTTTTGCCAAGCTTGGCTATGGCTGACATAATGGGATTTTTTGGCGTAATAGAAAGCCAAATCTGGGCTACTTTATCTGATTCACCTGTTCACGTAATTTCACTCAAAACACTCATCCGAGTTGTTCGAGGCTCTCCAAAGGCTTTGGTTCCTTACCTTGACAAGGTATCCAGTGTTCTTTTCTTTTCTTTTCTTTTCTGAGAGGATTTTTGTAGCTAATGTGCATTGTGGCTTCCAACCTGTTATGAACATATTTTTAATACTCAATCCTTTCGTTTCATTGAAGGCATAACCTTTGTTTGACATTTTACATTATAATGTGTTTGTATATCAAATTCAAAATACTTTTACTACAGAATGGTATTTTTAAACCTCAGATGTGTTGGGGAAAACAAATAGGAGCTTTTTATGCCAAGCTGGAATTACTATGGGTACATTTGGTTGTTTTCTAATCTGGGCTATTGCCCATCTGGGCAAACCAGCTTGTTGCTACTTTGCTAGGCTTGCCTTGCTCTTACTGTTTGGTTCATTTGCTTTTGATGGCATGATTTAGGGTCTAGGTGTTTGGTTTACATCAACAAAATTGACTTTGAACAACAAGATAACCCATTTTATTTTATCCCTGCTAGATCATGTGAAATCAAGGGTCACAATCTGACTTTTAAAATACATTGCAATATTAGTTCATTGAGGAGAAGAAGGCATTAGTGTAACTTATTCTCTAGACAGCAAGTAACACAGTATCATATCCAGTTAATTAGGCATGAATCGACTAAGAGATGGGATCAACGGATCGAGATGCAGGATTCAGAGAAAGAGGCATCATGCCTGTGCGTGAGATAGATCCTGCACGAGCTTTCCTGCATCTATCTCCTCCCACTGGTTCTCTCTACAATTCTAAGTAGTTCCCTTGAAAATGGATCAATTAAAGAAACAAGGCATAGAAGAGGAGATGCATCATGCAAATCTGGGACTGGGAGCCATTGCACGTGAATTCACCACCAACAATCCTCAGCCATCACACTCCAGGAGTGCCTCTGCTGTGTCTTGCCCATCGCTGCCAAGAACCTCATGGATTGGAGAAGTACTTGCCTGAATGAATCCATAATGGTGATGATGCTCTACTTATGGGTTCCAATGATTTCAAATTGTCTAGTCGACTTGTCACGAATAATCGTAGATTAGTCGTTGACTAGCCACACTGTGTTGCAGAAATCAGAGATCCATAATGTAGAGTTGCACTTGCACACTGTGTTGCAGAAATCAGAATGCAAGTGCAAGGGCATGGCCGCACCTTCAGAATGAAGATGAGCAGAGAAGCCAAGGCACCAAGCAGGTCTCAGCCTCACAAGGTCGAGAAACTAGCGTCATGGTGAGGCTGGTGAGCAGCAGATGAGCACAGTAGAGGAGGCCGGATCGCTGGACTGCCAGAGGGCAGCGGCACGGTGGAGAGGGAGGGAACTAGGGCCAGAGGGAGGTGGCACGGTGGAGAGGGTTCGCCGGCGCCGGAGGGCTGGAGGCAGGTGCATGGTTGTCACGGCGTCGCCTAGGCGCCGACTAGGCGTCCAGGCGGTCACCGCCGAGCGCCATGCCTCTTCGCCTCGCCTGGTGGAGTTAGGCGCCCGCCTGGAGGTTCAAGGCGTTGCCCATGGCGACTAGGCGGTCGCCAGGCGTCTCTGAGCAGACGACTGGGGCAAGATTCGGTGTCTAAGGCGTCGCCCTAACCCCCTCAGCACTGATTCGACTTTTTCCCCTTCCCGTTGCGCCGCCGCCTCTGCCCCTTGCACTGCCGGCCGCCGCCTCTGCCCCTCAACGGGCGCCGCCGGACGCCTCTGCTTCCCTTCCCCTTGCGCCGCCGCCTCTGCTTCCCCTCCCCGTGCGCCGCGCCGCCGCCTCTGCTTCCCCTCCCCGTGCGCCGCGCCATCGCCTCTGCTTCCCCTCCCCGTGCGCCGCGCCATCACCTCTGCTTCCCCTCTCCGTGCACCGCGCCGCCGCCTCTGCTTCCCCTTCCCTTGCGCCGCCACCTCTGCTTCCCCTCCCCTTGCGCCGCTGCCTCTGCTTCCCTCTTTGCCTCTCTCATCCTCTCCCCCTCCCCTACTCCCTCGCCGCAGCAGGCAGCAGGCAACAGCAGGCAGCAACAGCACAGGGCCTTATCAGTTATCACTTATGTTTACTGCTGCTATGGACATGTTTGCTGACCTTTGTTTGCTGATTGGTCGCCTAGGCGACGCCTAGGCGCCCGCCTAGGTACCTAGGCGTCCAATCGGTCCCCTGGCTACTGGTTTCGCCGGGGCGCCATGACAACCATGGGCAGGTGAGGTCTCGTGCAAACTGCAGGGCGGCATCTGTATTCTGTACACAGGTGCAAAGGGGATACACCTGCTCTCTCTTGGCTGTTAGGGTTATTCACTCTTGGGTCGGGTTGGGCCAAATAAGATCATAATTTAGACATCATATGTCACGGGTCGGGATCCATGGTCGGGAAGGATAGCAAAACATTGTAACTGAATTGATTACTGAAGAATTGACCGAGGCCCTAACCCTTGTCGGCGCGACGGAGCCACGCTCCACGTCGCACCGCCGAGGTAGGGATACAATATGTCGGGAACACGCCGGAGAGGAGGATCTCGCCGGCGAGCACCCGGCCAAACAGGAACCGAACAGAAGCAGGAACAGGTAACATAATGTTTTGGGCTAACTTTGGCGCTTAGCCATGATTCCCTTCATTAGATTATATAGAGCAATACATGGCAATGTTTGATACATAGCAAGAGATTATTTAGGCCCTTAATTATCTCAGGATAGACTACCAAATATAGAGAACTACCAAATACTCAGGATAGACTACCAAATATAGAGGACTACCAAATATAGACTAAGCCATTATGGAAAGACATAAACTAGGAAACCATAAATTCAGCACCCAAGGATTACTTTCCACACAATAGAGAGGCTAAGCCTTTTCTAAACACTCGATGATTTTTTTAGTGCATCAGCCCTGTTTATATAGGCACATGGCTGATCTAATCTAACAACCTTAATCTGATTCTAACAACCTTAATCTACTAGGACTCATTTAATCTAACAACTTAATCCTAACTGAATTGGAATCTTAACCTAATTGGACTCTTAAACTAATCTAACCTCTAATTACTAATCTGCTACAGTACCGCGTGGTACTGTTCACGGGCCTGATTGGGCTGTGGGTTGGCCTGCAGGCCCCTTCTTGCGTGGCGTGTGACATCTCTTCCCCCCTTGAAAACTAGCTCGTCCTCGAGCTAGGCCATCGGTGCCACCAAGGCCTTCCATGTCGATCCGCCAACCGCCAGCCAAGCCGCTGTCCGTGCGCACGAGGATGCCACTAGGACACATCGGGGTGCACCCCCCAACTTTGTCGGTCCTGTCGGGGTTCCTCACGCCATTATCGGCCACACCCAACCGCTCGTCGATTTGCATGGTTAGGGGAGTAGTACTGGCCACCGCGACTCTGTTGATGTCGTCAACCAAGCCATCGAGAGTGCCCCTGCGACCGCCTGACTTGGCCTTGCTGAGGCCACCAGTGCCGCTGCAAATCCACCGTGTCTTGAGTGCCCTCCTGCATGCTCACACCCTTGAGGACACCGCCTCCATCATCACGTTCCAGCCGCCCACGACTCGGCTGCCACTACTGCATGCGTTGCGGCTGTCCACGCCTCTGGTGCCCGAGCTGCCAATCGCGTCGAGGACGTTGCCTCTGCGCCCACTCGGGCCACCGCCAGCCACAGAAGTCGACAACATCGCAATCTCCACTATGTCATCGTGGGACACTTGATCCGTCGCCAGGGCCCTCCTGACCTAGGCCACACGAGCTCCTCCCGCTAGGGCTCCCTCCACCAAGGGCGGATGCATCGTAGCCGAAGCCCCCATTGAGGTTGTCGTTCGTGGCTAGGTTGTTGCCTCTACTGCCTTTGCCCGGGGTCCTAGTGCTGAGGGTGTGCGTGCCCAGCGCGCCGCCAACATGCCATTCGAAGCCTCCGTCCCTAAGCAGAACAACATCACCTCCATTGCTTGGGATGCTGTTGCGAGTTGTTGTGAGGATGTTGCCATGCATGACTTGGTGGGTTGCGACGGCGCCCGTGCTTGTGAGTATGCCACCCGTGACGTCCGATGCTCGGATGACGTCCACGCCTGTGTCTAGCATGGTGTTGCCGACGTCGTCGTCACTAGCGCCTACGCTGTCCCGCGCAGTGTCACCACCCATGTCGACGGTGTTGATGTCACCACCGACGCCCAAAACGACGCTGCCCCTACCGTCTCCAGTGCCGCCCAAGGCCTCCAATATGGAGTCGCAACGTCTTAGCACCTCGGCGAGTAGGGCCTTCACCTTCTCGTCAACCATCCCCTTGGCCTGATTGGCACCGGTTGAGGTGTTGATGCCGGTCGCGCCCGTGTTGAATCCGCCTCGGATCTTACGGTGGAGTGACGGCCTAATCAAGATACGCGTGCTCCGACGGCTGGCAATCCGGGGACCGCCGCTTGTACACGCGACAACGGCGCTGCCGACGCCGATTGCGATCTGCTGCTCCATCCCTGTCCCAACACTCGATTGCACGTTTATGGCAGAAGCCGAACCTGAGCCGTCTGATACCAAGTTGTCACGGGTTGGGATCCATGGTCGGGGAGAATAGCAAAACATTGTAACTGAATTGATTACTGAAGAATTGACCGAAGCCCTAACCCTTGTCGGCGCGATGGAGCCACGCTCCACGTCGCACCGCCGAGGTAGGGATACAATAGAGAGGCTAAGCCTTTTCTAAACACTCGATGATTTCTTCTAGTGCATCAGCCCTGTTTATATAGGCACAGGGCTGATCTAATCTAACAACCTTAATCTACTAGGACTCATTTAATCTAACAACTCAATCCTAACTGAATTGGAATCTTAACCTAATTGGACTCTTAAACTAATCTAACTTCTAATTACTAATCTGCTACAGTACCGCGCGGTACTGTTCACAGGCCTGATTGGGCTGTGGGTTGGCCTGCATGCCCCTTGCGTGGCGTGTGACATCATAGGCCTAATTAGTCGGTCACCATCAAGTTGGCCGACTAATCGCGATTAGTTGTAATTAGTCAGCCGATCAGAAAGTTAGTTGAGCTGATTGTAGTGGAAGGCCTAGTCGCTGGAAATTTTCCGATAAGGCTGACTAATCGTGATTAGGCGGTTGACTTGAAAACACTGACTAGTTCTAGAGGAGAGCAGCCAAGAACAGCTTGTGGCAAAGCTGACGAGTTGATGAGAATCGTGCTTGTGGAGCAGCAGTGCCGCAGAGTTTGAGGACTTTTCTACACAAGAGAATATTGCCATCGAAGGCAAGCCGGATCAGCTCGGTTGAGCAAGGAAGTTTTTTCTCACCCCATTCAGCTAGCTTGCCCCCACAAGCAGGCATTTTTGGGTACCAAATAGCTAGTCTCACTGGACTAGTGGGCTAGGCTAGGTTTGTCCTAGCCTTAGATCCAAACATACCCTATATGTCCTTTATTGTATGTGGCTTAACGCATGGTAAACTATCACAACCTGCAGTTGCTTGAACCAAAGGGCAGAGGTGATACACTGCTTCTTTTCATAAATTGACGATTAACTTTTTTGGTTCCCTAACTCTTTCTCGATATATTTGCTTTTGAATATATTAATATATGAAAGAAAAAACTTTCTTCCTTACAGTTCTTATAATCAATTTATTGTGCAGGCAATCAACTACGTCCTTCACACTATGGATCCAAGCAATTTAATTATGCGTAAAACATGCATTATTAACTCAATGATGGCTTTGCGAGAGATTGCACGGGTATTTCCTATGGTTGCTCTCAATGAATCAATGACAAGATTAGCTGTTGGTGATGCTATTGGGGAGATCCACAATGCTACAATTCGAGTTTATGACATAGAAAGGTACATAGGATTTGAAGCTGCGAAAATTTATTTTGTTCAATCAATTAAATTATATAATCTCTCCTTCAGTGTATCAATGACTTGCTAGTAATATTTTCCTTATCTTGTGATAATGATAAGAATATTCTGACCTATCATTCTAATGGATTAATCATTTTTTTTGTATTTTTCTGTAAGTAAGCCTATCATTGGTACAACTTGATTTCCCTATCCTTTTCTGGCTTCATTTTACTTTCATATCTGTATAGCTGGTCATATACTCATATTGACTTCAAAACATATATACACATTCATATTCTAGGAGCATAAAACAGTTGATCCTTTAAAAATGAATTTGTTTCTTTGTTATGCTTAATATTAGCTGGACCCAACTTTTTTAACACCAAATACATTATTTTAATCTTGATCTCTCTAGTACTATTTACTGATCTATGGTCATAGATGTGAATTGAGATGGTTATTTTGTACTTCATTATCTTCGTTCCCATTTTTTCCATGGCAGTGTCACAAAAATAAGGATTCTTGATGCAAGTGGACCACCAGGCCTTCCATGTTTGCTTGAAGGATCAACAAATACAACGGCAACTATACTGATAACAGCTTTGAGTTTCTCACTGGATGGAGAGGTTTGATATTCTATCAACATACTATAATCAGAATGGACTGAATAAATACATGAATTTATATATGTGATCTTATTCTACTTGCAGCATGTGCTACCTTAAATTTCTCCCAAAATTGTATTTGAGTAACTCCCCAGTATACCCCTCTGGACAGATCAGGTTTTTCTTGCAAATAAAATAATAAATTTACTATCTTTTTCTTAAAAAGTTTTTTGAATACTACACTTTCACTATAGCTGATGCTATTGAATGTAAGCCAGTAAGCCACACTTGATATCCTATGTCCAGTGGAAATCAAATGCCATGATGGTCTATCTGTCTATGTGTAGTTAACTGTCTTCGAGCTATTGCACTAGTACATTTTCTATCTCTAGAATTACCACTTCAAAATAACATGTAAATCTGCTCATAATCATTTCATTTGAACTGACATATTGCAATAAGAATATGCTGTCAAAACTCAAAAATGTGTTCTATAGACCATAGAGAGACAAAAATAGCATATTTTTGGACCTTAAGGAGTAAAATATTTTTAATATTCATCACTTAAATTTGATTACACATATTAAGCTACAATGCTTTCCTTTTCCTAAGTTTTTATTTACGATATAATCCTGTTGGGGATATATCTTGATTTATTGTTACTGTTGTAGAAACATGATGGTGGTTTTGCCAAAAGATTGTTTTACATGGCAAATATAGTCAGCTTTAAATCCTTTAATTGATGCTATATGTTCTGAGTTGCATATACTAGAATGTATGTTTGTAAATGTTTACAGTAGCTTTCCCTCTTTTTTTGTAGGGTCTTGTCGCTTTCTCTGAGAATGGTTTGATGATTAGATGGTGGTCTCTAGGTAATGCCTGGTGGGAGAGACTCAGTAGAAGTCTTACTCCTATCCAATGCACAAAGCTTATCTATGTTCCTCCATGGGAAGGGTTTTCACCCAATTCAGCTCGTCTAAGTATTATTGCAAGCATTTTAGGACATGGTAAACATCAAAACTCAGAGGTATATATATTTCTCTTATTTCTTCTCTGATCATGTTATATTTTCAGTTATTGAAAAAATATACTGTTAAGCCTGTCTATCATGTAATTATCAGTCTCATCAGTTGTCATGGGTTGGAACCATGATGAGATAAACATCACCGGAAGGATAGTTGAACGTTAGTGGCTACTAGGGATGAGAGATGACTTAGGTCATAGAGAGTAACAATGGGGAGAGATTAGACTTTTTTTTTCTTATTTGTCTCTGCACAGTGATACAACCCATCCTTATATAGATGGAATTAACTTGACCCTCAAGTAATCTAATCTAATCTTACCTTTTAAACTAGCAAATCTCTAATTTTTGCTACAATACCCCCATGGTACCGTTCCTGTGGGCTGGCCTGGCTCAATACCCATGACACCAGCTCAGGTATAGCCATAGTTTGCCACAAGTACAATTCTTGTGATTGAGGGGACTGATTATTCAGTTAGATCTACTATAAATGTTCCGTCAGTAATTTGGATGGTTGTAATTGGAATCCAGTTATCCTGATAACTAGCAGGGTTGTGATTATTTCATAATACTATTCAAAGTTTTTTTGATGAAAAAGAAATATCTGTTGGAGGGACAAGGTGTTCAGCAGAAGAAAGCCACCCAAATTCGAAGGGAAGATTTGAACTTTGTCCAGTTCCAATATATTATTCAAAGTAATCTTAAAAACCTAAATAGCGCCCTGGTTATCTGAGGCAGTTTTTGCTATAAATGTTAAGTACTTGAAACAAATATTTACATTTAAAATCAATGCAAACTTTATACTTGGGTTCTTTTTCACCCTTTAAGGTTTGTACATTGTTCACTCCAAAAATTCTCAACATGTTAGAACATGTGTACCTGCAAAAAAATGTGCAAAAATATGATTATATGTGCTCTTTACAAAATAAAAAGAAAGTTACACCAAAGATATGTGTACATCATATATTTATACAATGCACATCAATTATATTTCTGCATAAAAAAAATTGTACAACAGGAATTTTCTTTTAAGTTCACAAAATGACCAAACCATAACTTGGGCACATTCCCTATTAAAATTTAGTTGGTAGAGAACAATCTTTTCTGGCTAAGGAACGGTGAGGAAATAACTTGGAGCTGACCACTTGATGTAGGTTGGTTCTCAATTCTGATCTGAACATATGCTCATAAGTCATAATCACTCTTAGGGGCAGGTTCCAGGTAGCAATTTCCTGAGTTGCTTCCACAGTTTCTTCCCTAACAGCATTGTTGTGTTCAGCTTGCTGGCCCTGTCCCAACTTCTAACATGAACTTTTAGCCATAATTCCACATGGTTGTAAATTGGGTGATTCAGACATCATCCTCTTAGAGATTTTTTCTGACATCTTCCTGGTTTGAATTATCTGGTTCTGGTCATAAGTTGACTCTGTTACTGTGGAATCCATCTGAAATGTTCTAGGGAAATATTGACCTTTAAAATTTATTTGAAGAGTTACTAGAAAATTTTCCGAACAGGTTGAATTGAAATCTGGTACAAATCTAACAATTAATTTGAGCATGTGTATTTTAGTTCGAACAATGAATCTACTTGAGTGAATCTCTCAATATCATGTATCTATATTCTTCCTATCTACTTATTTTTACTTCAAGAAACGATTAAATGGGAGATGATGATGTAGAGACTTGAGGGCTATGGATATTTTTCCCTTTAGCATTTATGCCTACTTTCAATCTGGTGTTTGATGTGAAATATGTCTACTTGGTTCTGGCCTTTGCAGACTAAGACAAGGGAACTAGATGAAGCTGATAATTTGAAGCTGTTGCTTCATAATCTTGACCTTTCTTACCGCCTTCAGTGGGTTGGTGTTAAGACTATTAAGCTTACAAGGCATGGCCAGGAGTTGGGTACATTTCAGTTGTGATTTATTATTGTGACTTGTTAATGTTCAAGAATCTTGTTGAATTTCTCTGGAGAAGATAGACTGATGCAGTGAAATATGATCCAAGTGGCACAAGTTTCCAGAATCATCATCCAGCACTCATTTGCCATGTAAGTTGTTTCACTGTTTTTTGTCATCAAAGTATTTTTTGTGCATGTACAATTATGCATCGTAGGGATTCCCTACGTATGACATAAAATCTAAAGGAAGCACCACTTTTTGGTTACAGGATATTGTTTTACACGGTGAGATCTGGAAAACATTGTGTCTATTTCATGGGCTCCAAGCGCAGCCTGCTTTCTTGGTTGCCGTAATTTGCATGATACCATAATGTTATTCCTCAGTGGGCAGATCGGAATATACTTTGGAGTTAGTACCAACCTAAGATGGAGGCTCAAGTTCCATCATTTTCTTTCAGAAGCATGGAGTTTGGATTGTAATACTGTAAGCATCATGATCTTTCTTTCTCACTGATTTTGCAATGATTCTAACTTCTAAGTTCATGAATGTTTTAAAAAAGGATTCTAGATTTACCTTTTTGCTTTGTGTTAAGTGCAACATTTTGTACTTCAAAATTTCAAAAAAAAGGTATTATAACCTGGACTGGAAAAGTTCTAAGCAGATTATGAATAATAAATAATATTATCTGCCACTTGGCTGGTAGAATCGCAATCATATTATGGTGCTCTGCTACTTTTGTCACGGACCATACACAATCAATAATTTATTGTGTTTTTTTAACTGTAATGACTGCTGTTAAGAATGAATTTATCACGAGCAACAATCACAACATAAAGTTCAAAGTTTGTCAGAAATTTCCCCTTCACTTTTGAAAATTCAGTTGTGCATGCAATTTTTCTTCCCCTATAAAGGCAAAATTGTTGTTCAATGCAGTTCCTGGAATCGTCCGGAGTATCTACTGCCAGATTATACTTTGAAGAGCCAAATCGTGAGAAGCATTTGAATTCCACGAATCAGTGAGTTATAATTCACGACCTTTAGAAGGGGCTATGAATGCATTTCCTTTACTCGGCTATTATCAGTGAGTTGCGTGGCTGGAAAATTAGCTCGTGAGCTAGCTCGGTCTCAGTTCGGCTTGGCACGAGTCACCTAACGAGCTGAGGCTGAGCTAAGCCTGGATTTTAGCTCCGAAGTGAGCCGATTCGAGCTCGTTTTTACCGAGCTACACCGAGCATCGGCTCAGCTCGTTTTCTGCCGTATTCCTGAGTAGTGTGCCAATTCTTGAGCTAGAAAGGCCCAGGTATGTCCATACAAATAGAGCAAATTTGCTCTGTACAGCGGCAATTATTCTGAGGTTAGAAGATACCGTCTCAATCAGGCGTCTGTTTCTTTTCCTTTTTTCATTTTAATACTAGGGATGACTTCACCTTACCTCTTCGTAGTGGTGGAGTCACCTCCAGGCTCCAGTGCAGCGGCTCGGCTTCATATCCGTGAATGTACTATAAAATACAAAATGCTAGTATTATTTTAGAGATAAAAAATAAATTTTTTTATATCAAATATTAAATATAGTTAAATTTATCAGACGTCGAAAAAAAACTTTGGCTACGCCGTTGCCTCTTCTACTGCCTTTTCCACTCATCCATATCAGATTCAGATGGTTATTCACATTCATACATGATTTCAATCGAGAAAAGCTGCTTCATGAATTTGGATCGCACGATCCTTTCAATGCAAAACATGGAATCACGAATAGTCATCACGCCAACGTAATATACCTCTGATCGCTATTAGGGAGTAGGCGCTAGGCACGGGCCCACTACTACCGCGTAATTACCGGCTGCGTTTACTACTCTAGTACCCTCCCCATTAATTAAGACCGTAAATAATACTCCCTCCGGTACACAAAAACAAGTCGTTTTGGACATAATTTCGCATACCAAGGAACAATTAATTAGTGTGTACTTTTCATGTTTGTCCCTATTAAATATAGTGCAAGAATAAACATAACACGAAAAACAAGAAAGAAGTAGTACTACTTGAGGGATATAGTTATCCAAAATGCACAATAAAATACAAAACGACTTGTTTTAGCAACCTCTTGATATAAGTCTAAAATAACTTGTTTTTATGTACCGAATGGAGTACAAAAATTTCAAGCTATGATTTCCTTCCAAAAACACGCCTTTCCCCGCACGAAATTTACCGGATGCGGTAAAAAATATCTCGGGATCCACCTCTCCTCCCTCCCGCCATTTTGGGCAAAATGTCTTCCTCTAGATAAACTCGCCTGTCGCCTCGTGTCCGCCGGAGTCCTCGCGTCGCGCATCCTTCCGGATTCGGGGGTCCTCGGGAGAAGCGCAGGCGCAGCAGCTGACGACGATGGTGCGCCCGCGTGGGAGGCAGAGCATGGGGCGGCAGCGCATCGCGATCCGCCGAATCGAGGCCAAGGATCGGCGGCAGGTCACCTTCTCCAAGAGGCGGGCCGGCCTGTTCAAGAAGGCGTCCGAGCTCTCCATGCTCACCGGGGCGAGCGTCGCCGTCGTCGTCTTCTCCGAGGCCGGCCACGCCTTCGGCTTCGGCGACCCGTCCGTCGACGCCGTCCTCCGCTGCTACGCCCCCGTACCGGGAGACGCCGCCGCCCCTGTCCCCCCGCTCCGCGGCGCCGGGTTCGGCGAGGGGGACGATGATCTCGAGGCGTTGAGGAGGGCTGCGGAGGAGACCAAGGCGCAGGTCGCGGCGGAGCAGTCGCGGATGTGCGAAGTCGCAGAAAAGATCGTGGTGGCGAAGGCCGGGAGGCAGTTCTGGTGGGAGGCCGACGTCGAGGCGCTCGGGGAGGCGGAGCTGCCGGAGTTCGCCAGGGCGCTAGAGAAGCTCAGGGCCAACGTCCACCGCCACGCCAACGCCCTGCTCTCCGCCCAGCCGCCGCCCCCGCCACCGCAGCAGCAGCAGCAGCAGTAGGAGATTCGAACGATTCTTTTAACTTCATTTCTAATCAGCTTTAACGCTTGATTAATCACGTCACTAGTGGCTACTAACTGGTAATTGCACTCAAATCCTCCGATGCATCTGAGCATATCTCGTCTGCACCCTGTAGAATTCACAAGCATGATAAATAAATAAATAACATCTGCTATCTGAAGAACTTTAGCACTGCATCTTCTTCCTTAGAACATTCTCTTATGTCGCTGTCCAGATACCAGAACCTGAAATGATCATCTTCATTTGATGATTCCTTGGGGATATTGCAGAAATTTTCTTGATCTTTTTATGGCGTTTGTATGGATTATGGAGATGGTGTCCTGTGATTTCCACCAAAGTTGGCATTTGCATGTTTACATGATGAAATTTTCTTGCTCTAAGTTACCTGTGCGCAGCATGTTTCTCGTTTTCTTTTTTCTTTTTCATGTAGACACTTTCTGGAAATAGACCGCAGCATGATGTGTTTGATAAATTGGTGTAAAGTATCAAAGATTTATCAAAGATTTAGCAGAGGCATGATAGTTTGATACTTTGATTCATAAATTTGGATCATTCAGGTCAGTTCTAGAGGGTGATAATTTGACAAAACAAATTGAGTTTGTTGAGAGGAATCCTTCAGGTGAAGCACACACATGATGCAATGTTAACATCAATTGTTAACCACAAACAAGGCTACAACTGCAATGCAATGCAGCAAATTTATGATCCTCCTCATGACATAAACACACTCTCTAATAATGCTCTTTATTTTCTTTTTTGAAGGCATTGCCTTGTCATGAAACATGCTGAGTTTTACAAGAATTAGATTTAATAGTACAAATACTTCAAAAAGTTGAGAATTAGAGTTAGCAGCACAAATACTTTTAACATGATGAGTATGTTCAATTTTAAACATGTTATAGTGATAAACCTATACGAGAATATTTAAGCTTATCGTGCTGACTTGCTAAGACCTTCAGTTATTCAATTTTGTCAATAAGATACTCCTTTGGTCTCTCAGAGTTTTCTCTAAACGGTAGTCATGACTCATGAGTTTGATTATTTTAGACATATCTTTTTATTCAAATGATCAAACCTTAACCCATTACTTAGAGCTACCATTACCATAATCATCCTCGCCACTTTATTTTTACTTTTTTGTCATAAGACATATTTGTCCAATGGAGTGAGGGGATGAACATCTTAGGGAAATTAATACTTCACTTTCAAGTTAAAGACAATCGATACTACAATGCCCCTGAGGTGACAAATATAGTAAGCTTAATTTGTTATTCACCTTATTTTAGGGGAAGCCTTGTTCTTGATTTTATTTTTGACTTTTCCACGTAGGCTTTGTTTCACACATATATATATTTCCCTAAAAATGTTTCCTTAAAAATGTTAGTCTAAGTATGACAACGAGAATACTAGTTAAATGCTTATGCTTTGTAACATAACCTTATTTTTTATGGCAAACACATGTTTAGAGAATAATATTCGCGTATTGAAACGTGCAACTGTAATTTGCTTGCAGAATTACTTTGAAGATAGAAACACTAAGTTGAATGATACAATTGATTTTTAATCCGGCGTTAAATAATAATAAATGAATTAATAAAACATTTTTTAGAATTCATTTACAATAATGCGATTGAATAAACAAAGCTAAAATACATGCCTAAAAATTTCCGGCGGAAGGATTTCCTGAAAAATCTTTCACCTTAAAATTTGCTTGCCAAGACTTCCCTTTAAATTGCGGAGCGATGGATTTAACCTTAATAAAACAAACATAATTAATTGCGGAGCGATGGATTTAACCTTAATAAAACAAATATAATTAATGCAGCATAACTTCTGATTCTTGCAAACAAAGCGAAGGCAGTAACCTAATGCAATTGATTAGACCCCTTCACCTCAGTTACCCAACATATGAATTGCTTCCGGGAAATAGAAAATAGAAGGCCACAGCCAGAGGCAAGCCCAAGCGCCCACCCTCCGCTTTCTTCGTGTTCATGTGAGCTTTCACTCCCTCGTCTGATTATTGCTCCATCAAATCTCCAGATCCATTCCCTCGGAGGTTGTAAGAACGACAAGTCTCCGAAGACATTCAGTGATGGCCGAGCTTTGTTGCATCTTTCTTTTCTTGTCCTTGTTGATCCTTCGTCTTGTCGCTCCATGTCCTGGCGTACCTAATTCACATGATAGGGCACAATGTGTCATATTTCTACGTTTTATTTTGATCTACTTTTTGTGAGTTTTTCTCGTGAAGGTGGGATTCTGGTGGTAACATTTTACTGAGTGAATGTCATAAAATAACATGGAAAAAATAATAGGGAAAAAATAGTCAGGCTCAGAAAGCTGCACGAGTATCATAGCATTGCAGCTGCCACTGTTGCATTGGAGCTGAAAATGACCTTGAAGCACAGGTAACTCATTTCATCCTACTCTGGGGTGTTTTATGATTGTTTTGTAGAAATATTTTTTGTTCATTCTTCATATCTGGCAAGACATGTACAGCTTCCAAGTCCCCAAATTGCTGTTTTGCCCTTACAGGCTAGAGTCAAAGAGGTATTGTACAAGGGTCTCATACAAATTGTTACCTCAGATCCAGCTATTGCCGAAAATGTCCTTGATTTCCTTTGGCCCCACTTCCTAACGTGGACTAAAATTTAATCTGTGTCACATCGGATATTTGGACATCAAATTGAAGGACTAAAAATAAACTAATTATAAAAACAATTGTAGATCCAGAGGATAATTCACGAGACGGATTTATTAAGCCTAATTAATCCATGATTAGCAAATGTTTACTGTAGCATCACATTGTCAAATCATGACGTAATTAGGTTCATTAAATTCGTCTCGCAAATAATCCACCGATTATGAATGGGTTTTGTAAATAGTCTACATTTAATACTCTAAAATAGTACCTAAATATTCGATGTGACAATGACTAAAATTTAGTCCTTCAAACCAAACACCTTCTAACAGATTCATGTACGTGTCTATCTTTGTTTCCTTCATCTGTAGTTTATCTTTTTTTTGGTTTGGTTTCTCTATCCGTATCTACTGTTTTGGCGATATAGACATAAAAGTTTTGAAGATTATTATGAGTTGATGATATAAGCCTTGTGTGCTAGAAGATAACTTAGGATTCACGATCAAATTCATTACAAACCATATATATTTGTATTTGAATAAATGTCATGCTTTAAATAGGTATTCGTCATTAAAAATAAGACCTCGTTGTAAAGCATGGGCATCTGACTAGTCACGTAAAATACATGTCTTTCATCACCATCATAAACAGTACACTTCTACGAAATGTTTGGGTACCCGTTTAATTTTAGGCCGGGTTCAGATTTAGATTTATGTTGTAATGTAATTAATGTAGAGTATAAACTGAACCCGTGGGTTACCCGTCGGGTTTCGGATACCCGACAGGTTCGGGTTTAATTTTGAACCCACGTATTTCGTGAGTTCGGATTTGCATGAGTTTTACAAGTTTGCTTCACATGCGGGTTTTCATCGAACCAACGGATTTCAAACCCGTTGTCATCCCTAAATTAAATTCACGTATAATTGAAAAGCGTGGAGACGAGTTTGAACATCCGAATCTTTTCGGCTTTAGAGCATCTCCAAAAGAATGGCTATATGACTCTCCAAGTTAAAATTTAGCCATTCTAGCAAAAAAAGAAGCTCCAAAAGACTAGCTATATGAATGGTGTTGGACCGGAAACGGCGACCAGAGGGGGGGTGAATGGGAGCTTTTAAAATTTCGGGCTAAAAACTTAGCCTTCGGTTCTGTTCAGTCTTCTGCGGAACAGGCTTCGAACGCAACCTTCGAAGGTCTGGTTCGGAGGTACTTCGACAGCTCCGAACACAGGCTTCGCAGGAGCAAAAGTTCGAAGCCAAGAAGACTTCGCTCCACTAACAACCCTCGAAAATCTACTCTGCTAAGTCAGTGCAGGCTCCGCACACGAGGTGCTTCGAGCAGGCTTCGCACTTCACCCTTCGCAAGAGTGGACAGCCCCCTGAGGACTTCGACCAAGTACTTGGCGACAGCAACGGGTGCTGGGCTTCGTACCCGAAGGTCTACACGCACACAAAACGGACCACGCTAAGGGCTTCGACACAAGAAGCACAACGGAAAAGATCAGGGCTTCGCTAGTAAGCAGCGAGGTCTTGCCTCGTGTTACACAGAGCGACAGCACACTGACAAAACACACCTCGCACGAAAAACAACCTTCGCCTCAACAGGCTTCGGTGCACTAAACTAGCGAAGTATGTGGATCGAGCTCAAGCAAAAAGCACAAGACAAACAGGGCTTCGCCGCTTGAACAAGGAACACTGAAAAAGAACTCAGGATGTATTCAATCGAAGTGTGGCTACAGGAGCTCAACAGTAAATGCTCAAAGTGTTAAATGTTACCTACCGAGCCCCCATATTTATAGCCCACGGCTTCATCCTAAGGAAGTGACTACTTTACCCCTAGGGTTTACAACAGATTTGTCTCTACAGAACTAAGGGGTACAAAAGGTAGTCCACCTTTATTTTGGAGGCTTCTCTGTCAGCTGCAGAGGGGACAGTGTCAGCCTTTTTCAGAACAGACAGTGTCAGCCTTTACAGAGTTGACTTCTGGAACCTCCCTTCGCACCGAGGGGTGCGGAAGCTTCGGCGAGAAGCCTGCAGCCTGTTGGGCTACGCTCCGCCGAAGAAGACCTTCGATACAGTGACGGTTTTGAGCCGAAGCCGTCAAAGCCCTTGGGCCTTCGCACCACCACCTCCGGAGTGGATCACCACGGCTTCGCAGCTACTCCGAGCTCGAACACCGTCCGTCCGTGTACCGAAGCCATGCATGGCCGAAGCACCTCAAGTCATCCTCACTCCGGAGCTAGCCTCGCTCCGAAGTCCTTCACACTCCGAAGCCCTACCTTCGGAGTACCACCCTTCGAAGTCCCTCCTTCGTCCAAGGCCTCCGCATGAAGCATTCCATGAGCGCTTCGTCGCAGTGTCTCACTCCGAGCACACTCCTCGACGAGCCTCACCCGGACCATGCCTTCGATGCGCCTCGACTTCTGAGACCTTCGTCGGGCCACCTTCGAGTGTCTCCCTCCGGAGCACACTTCGAACACCTTGCCTCCGCAGAGGACTTGGTCCACCAACTCCGAAGTCACTCCATTCGGAGTACCTTCGAAGTGCCTCACTTCCGAGGACTTTGTCTCGGAGTACCTTCAGCCGGAGCCACGCTCCGCACTCTCTGCCTTCACCTGGCACGCCTCGACCCGAGGACCGACCCGGACCACCTTCGCAGCCACCGTGACGGAGCTCCCCGCTCCCTTGGCATCAAACCACCCGCTTGACCCAAGTTCACCTGGCCCGAACCCTGTCCGTCGCCTCCGAAGTCCCTGCGCACCACCGACAAGCAAACAAGTGTATCCAGTACTCCGGAGACCTCTCCGGGTTAGCAACCTCCGGCACACACTCCGGTGTACCGCCCAAAGTACCGAAGCCATCGGTACGAACCCAGTCATCGCGTACTGTCGGACCCCTCCGACAAGTACACTCCGCTGCACAGCTGCAGCAAGCAAACACCGAACATACTCCGGTGACACACCTCCGAACACCCTTCGGAGGTACCACCTCCGAAGCCCCTCCGGAGGTACCCTTCGAACAGAGGGTAAAATCCAGTCAATCACTCATCACAAACACCGAAACCACCCTTGGTTTCTCAATCTCCCCCTTGATGAGTGCATTGACAACCAACTTGAAGTTCAAGAAAATGTAAAAATTTTCAGCACACAAGTGACCATAAAAACTCAAAAAGAGCCAAAGCATGTCACTTGATAAAAGAAATTTTTCTCCCCCTTTCTCAAAAGAGTAAAAGCCCCTTCGGCAAAACTCCCTTTGGATAAAAACTCCCCCTGAGTTGAGCAAGAGTTTCTCCCCCTTTATGTCAAAAGTCTCTCCCCCCTTAGAAATTATGCCTTCTTGCGGCAGAGAACATAGCAAATCTCTCCCCCTTTGGCAATGCAAGCATCAAGGAGCATTCAAAAGATGCAAAGCTGTGAAATGAATAGAATTGCAAAGACATATAATGCAAAAATATGCCAAAATTAACACAAATGATCATGGGCTCAGCTCAATTTAACAATCTGTGAAACAAGATGATGGCATGTGATTTTGTCATTTTGAGGTGAAAGCATCACCACTTAATCATAGTAGCTAGACATGAAAGGCAAGGACTGCGCAAAGCTAACAAATTCTACCCTAGACAGACAAGTCTTGTTCAAAAAGGAGCTGTGAAAGCAAACTTGATGATCAATTAATTTTGTTGTTCTTTTTCTTAATGCCAGGGGTTATTTGTTTGTCCACCTTATACTTTCCAATCAGGCCAAGCCTAGGCATGAAAGCCATCTGAAGCTTAAGGCGGTGATTTTGGCATACACTACACTATCCCAGTTCAGACCAATGTGCAATGGTAAGCAGTCTAGAATAGAGTAGTGCGACAAACAAACCCTCCTGGATCTTTTCATTGAAACCAGGCAAATCATGAATTTTTGATTTTGAAGAATTAAATTTTTGATGAGTATCCATGAATAAAGAACACAATTTTCAAGTTGCATATTTTAGCATCCAAGGAACAGTGTCTTGCTGTCAAGTAGATAAAAGATAGCTAAAAGCAGTCCACCCTAAACAAGCTAGATACAAGATTATGCGGTGAGCAAGTTTTGATTTTTAGAAATAAAACATCATGCACAATCAATGTTCCAGACATATTTCATAGAGCTGAGCTGTCATGATTTCTTTGAATTAAAAGCAGGCATATAATAGCAAAAGATGTAAGTGCAATTCCACACATAATGAGCATATGCAAGACAATTAAAAACAGCTCCCCCTCACAAAATGCCGTAGGGATGACAAATACCAAGTTCCCCACGCAAGTAAGCAAACCGAGAAGCATCGAGGGGTTTTGTAAAAATGTCGGCAAGCTGGTGTTGGGTATCAACATATTGAAGTTCAATATCACCTTTCTCATTGTGATCTCTGAGAAAATGATACCGTACATCAATGTGTTTGGTTCTGGAGTGCTGAACCGGGTTGTTTGCAATACAAATAGCACTAGTGTTATCACAGAAAAGTGGAACACTTTATAATCTAACCCGAAATCCCGCAAAGTGGAAACCATCCACAAAATCTGAGAGCAACAGCTAGCTGCAGCAACATATTCGGCCTCAGCCGTCGATTGTGCAACACTAGACTGTTTGCGGGAAGACCAGCAAACCAGAGATGTACCCAGAAAATGACAAGTACCAGAGGTACTCTTCCTATCAATTCTACACCCAGCAAAATCCGCATCAGAATAGCCTCTAAGACATAAAGATGAAGACGATGAATACCATATGCCAAATTCAAGGGTGTGTTTGAGATACCTTAAGATGCGCTTTACCGCTTGGCGGTGCGAAGCTCGTGGCGAAGCCTGAAAACGAGCGCACAGACACACTGCGAAGTGTATGTCCGGCCTCGTGGCAGTCAAGTAGAGGAGGGAGCCGATCATGCTCCGGAACTCCTTCTGATCTACGGCTTCTCCATCTTCGTCAGGGTCCAATGCTACAGATGTAGCCATTGGAGTGGCGAGGGGCTTCGCATCGGACATGTCAAATTTCTTGAGCAGGTCCTTGGTGTACTTTGTCTGGTGGACAAAAGTACCTTGTTTGCTTTGCTTGATTTGCAAACCAAGGAAAAAAGTGAGTTCACCCATCATTGACATTTCAAACTCCCTGCTCATGGTATCTGCAAACTCGGCAACCAAAGCATGAGAAGAGCCACCAAAGATGATATCATCCACATAAATCTGAACTAGAAGGAAATCTTTGCCATGCTTGAGAGTAAACAAAGTTTTATCAATAGAGCCCATTAAATACCCTCGCTCAAGCAGAAAAGACTTAAGTCTATCATACCACGCCCGAGGGGCCTGCTTGAGTCCATAAAGAGCCTTATGAAGTTTAAGGACTTTATGTGGGTACTTGGGGTTTTCAAAACCAGGGGGTTGTTTTACATAAACATCTTCACCTATGAAGCCATTAAGAAAAGCACTTTTGACATCCATTTGATAGAGTTTGAATCCCCGGGATGTCGCAAAGGCAAGCAAAATCCTAATGGCCTCAAGGCGAGCAACAGGTGCAAAAGTTTCAGTAAAATCAATCCCTTCTAGTTGAGAAAAGCCCTGAGCTACAAGTCTAGCCTTGTTTCTAACAATTGTTCCATCCTCCCCTTGTTTATTTTTAAAAATCCATTTTGTTCCAATGAAATGAACATTCGGTGGAGGATCAACTAAAGTCCAGACTTGGTTTCTCTCAAAATTTTCAAGCTCTTCATGCATGGCATTGATCCAACTAGAATCAGAAAGTGCATGACTAACATCTAAAGGCTCGAAAGAAGCAACAAAAGCAGCATTAGTGAAATGAGCGTGAGAACGCGTTACCCTTTGATCAAGCTCACCAATGATCTGCTCGGGAGGGTGCATCCTTTGGACATGATGTGGAGCCTCGCGGCGGGATGCAGTCTCCCCCTCAACTTGTGCGTTGGAGTGGTCCAAGATGACCGATGTTGAGGTAGTCGCTTCGGGACCTCGTGCCGAAGTAGTAGAAGCGGGGTCAGCTTCGGGGGACGATGTCGAGGGTAGTAGGGGATCATCCTCGAATTCTCCGGGATCTTCGTCTTCGAATAAGGTCTGTTCCATGTCGTGTTCATTTGCCTGTTCAAAAGCAGAACTAACAGAGGGGGTTGATTCATCAAAAGTCACATCACATGACTCGATGACAGTGTTAGTTTCCAAGTTATAAACACGATAAGAATGACCATGAGTAGTATAACCCAAAAAGATCCCGTCAGAAGATCGCGACTCAAATTTATCCAAGTTACCACGTTTTAGGATAAAGCAGCGACAGCCAAAAACTCGAAGATGAGTAACCTTGGGCTGTCTCCCAAAACGCAGCTCATAAGATGTCAAGTTCAAAATTGAGCGCAAGAAAATTCGGTTTGAGATGTAGCAAGCAGTGTTCATGGCCTCAGCCCAGAATTTTCTAGGAGTCCTATGCTCATCGAGCATCGTCCTAGCCATCTCAACCAAAGTGCGGTTTTTCCTCTCAACAACACCGTTCTGTTGAGGAACCCGCGGAGCAGAGAATTGATGTTCTATGCCATGCTCCATGCAAAAGTCAACAAAGAGACTATTTTTGAACTCGGTGCCATTATCGCTTCAAATGAATTTTAATGCACCAGGGAGTTCAGTGAAAAGTCTCAAAGCCAAGCTCCGAAAGTGTGAAAACACTTCGTCCTTGCTGGCAAGAAAGAAGACCCAAGAGTAGCGAGAGAAATCGTCGACAATAACTAAAACATACCACTTGCCGCCTAAAGAACTAACCCGAGAAGGACCTACAGTGTCCATATGGAGAAGTTCTCCGGGCAGTTCAGTCATCACTGTGGTGACTGGCGAATGCGAAGCGGCAATCATTTTTCCATGTCGACAAGGAGTGCAGACTAAATTCTTCTCAAACTTGAGCTTGGGCAATCCTCGGATCAAACCTAGGGCGCTCAGACGAGCGAGCAACTCAAAGCTCATATGCCCTAGTCTCCTATGCCACTTCCAAAGCTCAGAAGTCGAATGTGCAACAAGGCAATGAGAAGAACCAGACGACTCTGAAAAATCAGCTCCAAAAACTCTCCCTACCCTGAAGATCTTACACACCACAACGCCATCAGAATTGAGCACTTGCGAAGTATCGCGATGAAATCGCACTTCGAAGCCCTCATCAAGCAACTGAGATACAGACAGCAAATTGTATCCCAGGTTTTCAACCAAAGCAACATCTTTGAGAGTGAAGTTTGCGTTAATTCTTACCACACCTTTACCTTTCACTCTACTCCTTCGATTGTTTCCGAAGGTGATATGTTCCCTTTGCTTGGTTGTGGTGAGGCTGGAGAACCAATTTGCATCTCCGGTCATGTGGCGCGAACAACCGGAGTCCATGATCCACGTGCCCTCCAAGCCTCGACCTGTCGCCTACACATGATAAGAACGCCTCGATCGCTCAGTGCTGGGGTGAGTAAAATAATGACGAGGCATCCAGCACTGAGTGACACGAGTAGTAGGCACAGTAAAAGTAGATGGTCTACGCACATAATAATCAGAATGATGCAAATTGCGAGGTCTACCTACATGCTGTGAAAGAACAACATGTCGAGGTCTCCTACTCTGACGAGGTACAAAGCTACTCGCCCGAGGTCTACCACCATATGGAACGTGGTGAACACCTCGAGGAGCAAAACCTCTCCGAGAAGCACGAGGAGCCTCAAAAACAGGACGAGAGTAATACTCAGACTCATGCATACCTAAAGATGGGTAACGCATGTCCTGATAGCTCATCGCCTGAGCTCGTCGCTCATCCTTGATGCGACGGAAACAGAAACCAATCAAATGACCCGCCCGCTGACAATAAGAACAATGAAACACTCTCCTGGGGGCACTCTCATGGGTCACAGGAGCAACTCTCACAGGCTCCTTGGGTTTCTTTACAGTGGTTTTCTTGGGAGGATTTTTCTTGACAGGAGGTGTGGCTTTCTTTGGTGGATGGGTAGGCTTTTTGGCTGGAGGGGTGTCCAACAGAGCTCTCTCTTTCTCTAGGGTGGTGGGAGAGGTGAAAACAGTTTTGGTCTTACTGTCTGAAGCTATCCTCTCAAAACCCAAACCTAGAGCTACCCCGGCTCTGTCAGCACACAACTTGGTCTTGGCCAAGAGCAAATCCATCCTACCCTTCCCTTCAGTGCATTTATTCACCACAGAAAGAAGGTATTCATTTTCGGACATGAGGTTCTCAGCCCGCTCTCTAACAGTGCCTAGCTGGTCCTTAAGGGTGATGCAAGTGTCACAAACAGGTTGCACATCCTTAGAACTACCGGCCCTTTCCAATCTAGCCTCCAAATCATGAACATGCTTATCACGTAAATTAATACTATCGCGTAATAAAGAGCAGTTCATGCAATCAATAACATCATGAGGTCTAGAATCCACCTCCAAAAGCTGCTTCTGTGCAGTCTCAAGCTCAGAAAGAGTTTGAGCATGAACAGAACGCAACTGAGCAAGCTCACTCATGACAACAGAACAGGACTCACATTCAGCATCATCAAACTTAGACTTAAGCATGGCATATTCAGTAGAAACATTTTCTAGCCTAAGTCTAAGGTCTTTTCTTTCTCTAGCGGCTTGAACAAGTAATCTATCCTGACCTAGCACTACTTCATTCAGCTCATCTAATTTAATTAGAAGCTGGTCAGATGATAGGTTTACCTCAGATGAGTCAAGCTCATCGCCGCTGTGATCGCTGTCGGCCATGAAGCACAGGCCGGTGAAATCACGTCCCTTCTTGTCCTTCTTGTCCTCCTTTCTTGGGGACTCCTCCTCCTCAGAGCTCGACTCCTCAGTTGAGGATGTGTCGATGTCGCTGAGAGCAGCAACAAAAGCTCTGGAAGCGGCCTTGGCTACTTTCTTAGCCATCTTGCCGCGCTTGCCCTTCACAAAGGGCTTCCTCTCCTTTTTGTGGAATTTGGGGCGGTCACTCTCATCTCTCTTCTTGACCTTGGGGCAATTGGCCTTAATGTGAGAGGTGTCGCCACATTCATAGCAGCCACTAAAACCACTTCTCCGCTGATCCCGTCTCTCATGATGAAAGCGGGTGAACCTTCGGGCAATGAGAGCAAGCTCATCATCAGCTAGAGTGTCCACCTGCTCCTTTGTGACGGAGACCAGGGAGGACAATGCAAAACCATCTGCAAGAACACAAGTGCCTGATGTGCTTGGTTCTGCAGTGGTGCCACGGCTAGTGCTAGAAACCAATGCCAATGGCTGTGGCAAAGAGCTTCTGTGCACCGCAAGAGATGCCTTGGCAATCTCTGTGGACTTCAGCTTGCTAAAGAGTTCATCACAGGTTAGAGTGTCATAGCCTGTGGACTCCTCAATGCTGGATATCTTCACCTCCCATATGCTACGGTCAAGAGCATAGAGAAGCTTGATAGCCCTATCGTGATCACTGTAAGCAAGCGTCCCGTTGGATCGCAAGTTACTCACTATAGCATCAAAGCGCGAAAACATGGCATCTATAGATTCACCAGGTGCCTGCACAAACAGCTGATACTGTTGGTTGTAGGTGCTTTGGCGCCTGGCCTTAATCTGAGTAGAGCCCTCATGATAAATAGTGAGCGTTGTCCAAATTTCCCTAGCAGTCCTAAGGTGCTGCACCCTATCAAACTCACTCCGACTCAAACCAATGAACAGTATGTTCCTTGCCTTCGAGTTGGCAATATACTGATCTTTTTCAGTTTGAGTGGTGCGGGTATCAGGGATGGAGTATTGTGAGTCCACAATCTCCCAAATTGCATTTCCTTGGCTTAACAAGTAAGCCTCCATGCGCACCTTCCAGTATGCAAAATCTGTCCCATCGAACAGAGGAATTTTACTGCCTCTATCCATGTCGCCAACAGATCACAAAACCGGTTAAGGTCAACTGGTGATCTTAACCCGCTCTGATACCAATTGTTGGACCGGAAACGGCGACCAGAGGGGGGGTGAATGGGAGCTTTTAAAATTTCGGGCTAAAAACTTAGCCTTCGGTTCTGTTCAGTCTTCTGCGGAACAGGCTTCGAACGCAACCTTCGAAGGTCTGGTTCGGAGGTACTTCGACAGCTCCGAACACAGGCTTCGCAGGAGCAAAAGTTCGAAGCCAAGAAGACTTCGCTCCACTAACAACCCTCGAAAATCTACTCTGCTAAGTCAGTGCAGGCTCCGCACACGAGGTGCTTCGAGCAGGCTTCGCACTTCACCCTTCGCAAGAGTGGACAACCCCCCTGAGGACTTCGACCAAGTACTTGGCGACAGCAACGGGTGCTGGGCTTCGTACCCGAAGGTCTACACGCACACAAAACGGACCACGCTAAGGGCTTCGACACAAGAAGCACAACGGAAAAGATCAGGGCTTCGCTAGTAAGCAGCGAGGTCTTGCCTCGTGTTACACAGAGCGACAGCACACTGACAAAACACACCTCGCACGAAAAACAACCTTCGCCTCAACAGGCTTCGGTGCACTAAACTAGCGAAGTATGTGGATCGAGCTCAAGCAAAAAGCACAAGACAAACAGGGCTTCGCCGCTTGAACAAGGAACACTGAAAAAGAACTCAGGATGTATTCAATCGAAGTGTGGCTACAGGAGCTCAACAGTAAATGCTCAAAGTGTTAAATGTTACCTACCGAGCCCCCATATTTATAGCCCACGGCTTCATCCTAAGGAAGTGACTACTTTACCCCTAGGGTTTACAACAGATTTGTCTCTACAGAACTAAGGGGTACAAAAGGTAGTCCACCTTTATTTTGGAGGCTTCTCTGTCAGCTGCAGAGGGGACAGTGTCAGCCTTTTTCAGAACAGACAGTGTCAGCCTTTACAGAGTTGACTTCTGGAACCTCCCTTCGCACCGAGGGGTGCGGAAGCTTCGGCGAGAAGCCTGCAGCCTGTTGGGCTACGCTCCGCCGAAGAAGACCTTCGATACAGTGACGGTTTTGAGCCGAAGCCGTCAAAGCCCTTGGGCCTTCGCACCACCACCTCCGGAGTGGATCACCACGGCTTCGCAGCTACTCCGAGCTCGAACACCGTCCGTCCGTGTACCGAAGCCATGCATGGCCGAAGCACCTCAAGTCATCCTCACTCCGGAGCTAGCCTCGCTCCGAAGTCCTTCACACTCCGAAGCCCTACCTTCGGAGTACCACCCTTCGAAGTCCCTCCTTCGTCCAAGGCCTCCGCATGAAGCATTCCATGAGCGCTTCGTCGCAGTGTCTCACTCCGAGCACACTCCTCGACGAGCCTCACCCGGACCATGCCTTCGATGCGCCTCGACTTCTGAGACCTTCGTCGGGCCACCTTCGAGTGTCTCCCTCCGGAGCACACTTCGAACACCTTGCCTCCGCAGAGGACTTGGTCCACCAACTCCGAAGTCACTCCATTCGGAGTACCTTCGAAGTGCCTCACTTCCGAGGACTTTGTCTCGGAGTACCTTCAGCCGGAGCCACGCTCCGCACTCTCTGCCTTCACCTGGCACGCCTCGACCCGAGGACCGACCCGGACCACCTTCGCAGCCACCGTGACGGAGCTCCCCGCTCCCTTGGCATCAAACCACCCGCTTGACCCAAGTTCACCTGGCCCGAACCCTGTCCGTCGCCTCCGAAGTCCCTGCGCACCACCGACAAGCAAACAAGTGTATCCAGTACTCCGGAGACCTCTCCGGGTTAGCAACCTCCGGCACACACTCCGGTGTACCGCCCAAAGTACCGAAGCCATCGGTACGAACCCAGTCATCGCGTACTGTCGGACCCCTCCGACAGGTACACTCCGCTGCACAGCTGCAGCAAGCAAACACCGAACATACTCCGGTGACACACCTCCGAACACCCTTCGGAGGTACCACCTCCGAAGCCCCTCCGGAGGTACCCTTCGAACAGAGGGTAAAATCCAGTCAATCACTCATCACAAACACCGAAACCACCCTTGGTTTCTCAAATGGCTAAGCTATTTGGCTGGCCAAACTGCTCTTCTCGCTGGCCAAATTTGGCCAGCCAAGTTGGTTTGCCATCTATGGGCCCCACGCTGCTACAGTACCTGCTGCCCCACATGCCAGCCACTACATTGTCCCAGCACACGCGCAGGATAAGAGCAAAACGAAATAAAAAGGAAAATAAGAGAGAGAAAGGAAAATGAAAATGAAGAGAAATAAAAATAAAAAGAAGAGAAATAAAAATAAAAAAGAGAAAAATATATTTTTAAAATTTTCTAAAATTTTAAAACTTTATATTTTGGGTATTTATAAGTTTAGACATTGGGATTTCAAATAGAAATCAATTTTTTTTAAAATATTTTGGAATTTTAAAAAGAAGAGTAATATTTTTAGAGAGTTGAAAATAGAGAGTCTGTTGGAGTGTATAGTAGATTTGGAGAGGAATCTTTTTAGAGAGTTGGCTAAATGGACAAATAGAGAGCGATAAATAGAGAGGCTTTTGGAGATGCTCTTAGGGCTCCTATGGACTCGGTATCCATACGTAGTTATATTGCGGGCAGATGGCCTGAGCCAGAACCGATCCAGCATTCCAGCAGCAAACGCGAAAGGCGAAACCCAATCCCCAAATCCCCAAATTCATAACCCTAGTCTCGCAGCCGCCGCCGTCGCCGTCGCCGACGCCGCGATGCTCCGCTCGCCGGGTCACTCCCCACGCCACCTCTCCCTGTCCCCAGCCCCGTCCACGCCTCACCCCTCCTCCCCGACGCCCTCGTCCGCCTCCGCGCTCGCCGCCGCACCAGCTTCTTCGTCCAAGCGCCGCCGCCCGGAGGTGCTCGACGAGGACACCTACGTCGCAGCCATCGAGCGCATCATCGAGCGGGACTTCTTCCCGGACCTCCCCCGCCTCCGCGACCGCCTCGACTGGCTCCAGGCCGTGCGATCCCGCGACCCGCTCCTCCAACGCGAAGCGGAGCTCAAGATCTCCGAGCGTCGCCGCCGCGTCCGGCGCCAGGGCCCCGCTCCCACCCCGACTCCGGCCACCTCCACCGCCCTCCGCTCCCCGTCCTTCCTCGCCACCCCCTCCGTCGCCCCTTCGGACGCTGGTGCCGAGGACGATGACGACGTCGAGGCGGCCCTCTCGCTCGACGACTTCTTCCGACGCTTCACCAGCGAGGACAACGAGTCCTTCTCCCGCATCCTCGAGAAGGTCAACCACCGTCGCCGCGAGCGCTATTCCCACCTACTGGAGCCTGCTGAAGCGACGAATACATCTCTGTTGGAGGACGCCAAGAGCGACAGGATAACGGATGGGTATGGCACGTCAGGGCAGCCGCTGAGCACCTTGGAGGGTGCCAAGTTCATTGCCAAGAACTTGCTCATGTACTACCCGGCTGACCGTGGGGAGGCCCCGCTTACAGATGAGGAGCGTGCTGAGCGACTCAAGGGGATGACCAAAGAGATTGATAGGCCAAACACCAGGTTCCATGGAAAGTCTGTAATTGATGATGGAAGGGCCAAGGAAGCAGCCACCATACTGTATGCACCAGTTGCAGGTTCTACTCCTGGAGGGATGGCATACCATGATCCTGACAAGGCAAAGAAGTATGATTTGGAGGATCTAAGGAAGACCCCAAACCCATTCTATGTTGAGTCAGGTAAGAATGCAGACAGTGGGCATAGTTTTGTGAGAACGCCGTCTCCGGCACCTGGCGTGGATGAGTCGCCATTCATGACGTGGGGCGAGATTGATGGAACTCCCCTGAGGTTGGACCCTGAGGAGACACCAGGTGGGTCTGGGGGCAATGATGCATCACATTTCAAGATCCCACCTCCACCTGTTCGGGATGTGAAGGCGCATCTGCTGTCAAGGGATGCAGCAAGGAAGATAAAGGAACGCACTAAAATGTACACCAAGCCGCCGCTACCATCACCTGTGAGGGGAGGCAGTGCAAGCCCAAGGAATCTCTCTCCGGCAGCACAGAAATTTGTGAGGAATGCCATCGCAAAGTCCTCACGAACAGTTGATGAGTCGCTCCGTGCAAGTTACAGAGGGTCAACTCCATCTGCAACCACTCCGAAGACAAGGTTTTCAAGAGATCCAAGCTTGGGATCAAGGTCTCCATCAACAAAGCAGGGTTCTGCTCCTCCCTGGTGATCTCAGTAAACCTCAGTGGGTGTAATCCTTGTCATAAGACAGTTAAGGCATTCATATTTGTATTGTAAAAAATTATATAACATATATAATGGAAGCAATTTTCATTCCCCTTTGAATCTTTTGAGGTAAACTTGCTAAATTATCTATGTGAAGTGTCAACTTTTCATTGCATGCCATGTTCCAACTTCCAGGTGTACAATTGTCATATTGCTAGAATCTGTAGTTACCTTAGTTTAGCCAACAAATAAGATATAGATTAAATGCTGTTATGACTAATTGGTAAGTAAAAACTGGTATATTTGTGTCATCATGTGGTAACATTATAAGACAGTTTGTCTATATTTGAATCTTAGAGCTAAACATACAAGATCACATATGGAACATGTAAGGGTTCTAACTTTTCAGTGCGCCTATTTTCCTGTTGCTAAAATGCTTTGCCAATTTTATCTTACTAGAAAGAAATCTAAGTTAAAATGCTAATATTCCTGATTGAGATTATACATATGTAATTTTGTATTGTACTCATTCCGTGTTAATTTAGAAAATGGCACTCCTTCCATGTTATTATGGTCTATCTGTTCTGTTTCATGATCTTATAGACCTTATTTCCAAGGTCATTTCTTTCACCATGGACTAGAGTAA
Source organism: Zizania palustris (assembly GCA_019279435.1). Lineage (NCBI taxonomy): Eukaryota > Viridiplantae > Streptophyta > Magnoliopsida > Poales > Poaceae > Zizania > Zizania palustris. The sequence goes on from JAAALK010000283.1 coordinate 57,474,515, forward strand.
CGCCCATCCAAATTGACCTAATGATTGGGAATGCTAGGGTAATTTTTCATATTTGAATGGATTACAATGCAAAATCCTAGTAAGGCATCTTTTTATAAATGAGGGAGTGTATCTTTCCCTAAGTTTTACTAAGTTTCTTCTTTATATTCTCTCTGAGAGTTGAAAGCAGTTTGGGCTTCGTTGCATTCAGGTCAATTTTTATTCACTGTTTTTGTGTTTTAATGCTGCACAAATGTTTTGTTACCAAACTAAAGTGAAGGTACTTTCCTTGGAACCTAACTTATTTCTGACCATATGGTAGTTTAGTATGCATTGCCTATAGCAACTCTCACCAGTAGAAAACAATCTAGGATGCGTGGCAGAAGAATGGAATGTTATATGTTTTGAACATTCGGTTTGCTAGCAAGATAAGGTAACCAGTTCATTTGGTTTAATTAATTTAGTTCAACTAGGTTTATGTCAATCGTGATAATTTGTTTGGTGAGCAACGTCGTTAGCTTGCTAACTATGTAAACAGAATAAGAGATGGAATTCCAATTCCAATACGAAGTGTTACTAATATAATTGTTTTTGATTTTTAATGTTAGGTAGCACCGATATTATCACAAGTGATTATAAAAAGTGTACAGTCTAAGTAACAAAGTCAAAGCAATGGGCCTAAACTATTAGAGTATTGGGCTCATTCGAGACAATAGGCCCACAGGCTCATAATGTGTTGAAAGGACATCTATATAATCCCTCGTATGAACAAATGGTGAAAAATGAAAAACCTTTTAGTAAAACCATATGCCTATAAATAAGCTGTAGGACACTATAATTATTCCTTGATATCACTGTGTTGCTTAAACACGGTACCAACGGTATGTAGAGCAAGGCAATGCAATATTAATGGTTGGGCGAATTGAAGAACCATGAGCAGAGAACCGAGCTACACAACTGCCAAAGCCAAAGCCAAGTCCCACTGACTCTCTAGCATTCATAGTTGCAAAATATATATTCGCAGATAAGGCCCAAACTAAACTATAATTGACACCTTCTCACCACAGTTGGAAAAATCAAACACTAGCAAAGTATAAGGATGACCCTAACGAAATCCTAAGGAAGTCCTCATCACCTATGATCTGAGTCTGCTGTATCAAAGCTGCTCGTATAAGAGCATCTTCAATAGACCTCCTATTCAACTTCCAAATTTTAAAATCCTATTTAGGATTTTAAAGAAGAGACCTCCTATTCAAGCTCCAAAATTTAAAATATAAATCGTTTGTTTCCACGTTAGATTTTAGAAGCAGCTGCATACGTACAGTCGTCAGAAAGTGAAACAAAACTTTCAGACCGATATACTATACCCTGTCACCCCTCCTCTCCAATGTGCAGCATGCTTCAATTCGTACGTGGAGTCAAAGTGTGAGGAGAGGAAAGGGGAGGGTAGTTTGTCTGAGCCGATCGAGGAGGGAGAGACGGCGCTGGATGCATTGCCGGAGCGTAGGGGCAGGACATCGGTGCCTAGGGAGAAGAGGGGAGGGGAGGGCAATGTCGTGTCGGCGCCGGTGTTGTTGTGCGCCGAGCGCCCCCTTCACCTCCGTCGACCTTGGCCTCCATGGCACATCCGTAGTCTCCGCCGAGCTCCGCCTCCCTGAACTCCTCCCTCTGTAACTGCCTTCGTCGTCGAGATCCGCCATCGCCTCCAACCTAGAGCTGGGATCGACTTAGGTCAGACTTTTTTGGGCCGGCCCAAAGCACGTAAGCCCGGCCCATGCAAAGCACGGCCCGGTACGGTCCATGGATGGGCCGGGCCGGCACGGCCCGTACAAGGGTCGGACTTGGGCCTGGAGGTTAGGCCCGGTGGGCGGCCCGGGTACGGCCCTTAAAGTGGGCCGTGCCTGGGCCGGCCCGGCCCAGAAAAGCCCATGGCTAAATAATTCATATGCACAAGGAGGAGACATGTTATTAAAAATTTAAAAAGTCTACAAATTACTATTTAAATATACCTTGCTCTATATCATGTGTAAGACAAATCAAAATTTGAGTCATTCATATATAGGATAAATCAAAATGTAAATATATATGCTCGAGAGCAAAGAAAGTAGTATTAATGAATTAGTATCATGTGTAAATTATTAATGAAATTCATTTTCCCCTATTTTTTGGGTTGTTCTATTATTTTATGTGAACTAGAATTTTTATTATTCAAAGATAAATTAAATAAATATTTTTCATAACCCTGGTAAGAGACCGTCTAACAATGTTACAAAGTTAGGGCCGTTTTTGGACCGGCCCGACCCATTCAGGCCCGACGTGCTTTGGGCCGTGCCTGAGCTTGGCTAACACTACTTCGGCCCGGCCCAGCCCGGCCCTTAAATTTATTGGGCCGAAACGGCCCGACCCATTTTAGATCCTAGCCCAAAGGGCCTGGGCCGGGCCGGCCCAGCACGGCTCATCTCCCAGCTTTACTCCAACCTGAGCAGCGCCTTTGTTGTGCACGTTGGGCTTCGAATGCCAATCTCGCCGTGGAGGTCGAGCTTGAGACGGACGGCGAGCTGATGTGCCGACCGTGAGAGAATGAGGGAGTGAAGTATGGCGCCATCGATTTTTTTTAATTTATTTGAACATGCTGACTAGATTGCCACGTTGGCACCACGTACGTATGACCTAAACCACAAGAGGGTAATTGGTATTATAGTTTGGGGGTAAAATGAATAGACAGCAAAATTTAGTGGTAAAAGTGACTTTTCTTTTTTCATCATGGTGCCACTAAATACGTATCTGTATACGTACAATTAAATGAACATACCTTCGTAGAATTGTAGTCTTGCTAGTCATCAATCATGCATGGGTTACTGTTTATTTTTTAAAATAATATATTTTAAAAAAAAAATCAAATCTAGTACGCGGTTTTAAAAAATTATAAAAATAGTCATATGTTAGCCGACGAAATTTGTCGCATGACTTAGATCAGCACATGGTTTACCGATCTAGTAAAGCGCGAGACTCTAAACTCTCGACCAGTTTAAAAAACTAAAAAAAACTGCCAATGGCAAATTTCGTTCGTACTACTGACCAGTTTAAAACAGGTTGTGAAAATAATATTGGTCGCTCACGTTGCATGCAGTACGATCAGTTTGATGAGCATGCACTACCTCGACAAGGCATGCATCGTGCATGGTCGCTCTCTATCATACCGAACGCTGCTTTCTCAATCTCAAGGTCGTGAGCTAGCGTTCTCTCACGAGGTGACGACAAAAGCAATTGATGGTGTTTGGAGCCCATATTTTTGCCACAGCAGAGCTACTCATTTTTATATCTGTTGCCCGTTTTTTTTTTGGCTCACTGCAATATTGTTTGGGTCACGGAGTTATATCCTCCTGTCTCGATTTGAAAGAGTTTTAGTAGAATCTAAAAATGAACTTAAAACTAACAAACATTATATTTTATTTATTCTATTTTAATGTGGACATACCATCTGCCATTCGGTCAGTTTAAAACATGTTATTGTTCACACGGAGAACTTAGGCAGGTACAATGGTACTTTGAGCTATCTTTAAGCTGAATATTTTATAAAAAAATCTATTTTTTAGTAATAAATGATGAGATAGATGCAAATCGTTTCTTGATGAAAAGACAGTAAGGGCGTGTACAACCTCATTTAATGGGTGATCTCTTGAGAGGTCTCTAGGGGGTTAACTGAAAAAATACAAGAGACGAAAATAGCCAGTCTCTACACGATTCTCCATATGCATTGTCTGCTAGCTGCATTTATGATTAAGGGGTTTAGGATTGTACCATACAGTTTCTTTATTATCTCTTATACTTTAAAAATCGTTCCACCGTCTTAGAGTTGTACACGTCCTAAAAACTCATGCTTTCATGCATATTTAAGGATGATTATAAATATTTTACAGACAATTAATAAATAATTACTATTTATACGTTGTACTTGTTAACTGTTTGCATGCACGCGTGAGCGGTGGCACCGGCACGCACACTGGAACGACCGACGGAAAAGGTGGCATTTTTATTGACGCCGGTGGCCTCGATCGGAGTCGGAGCGTCACGAGCTTCGGTTCGCTACTCCGATCCCCCGTGCCCGGCCCTACGCGACATGGAACATTTAACTGTCACAGGCACACACAGGACAAGACGAGTTCACGAGGGAGAATGAGAGATACAGACAATACATGGGACAAAAGAGCCACCCCACCCGTGACCACCACTGCACGGCCGGATCGATCGATGCAGGCGAAAGTTAGCTCACTCGCCGGCTTTCTTCACATGGCTACGGAACAAACCAGTTCCAGGGGCTACATGGTAGTATGATTCTTGATTGCGTCGTACTCTTATATGCTATAAGTATGATTAGTATCGAGATTTGTCGCACCAGATTAGTATCGGAACTTGCCACGTCTGATTAGTATTGAGAGGGAAAGAAAAAACAAACCAAACTAATAGCTAATAGTCTGCTGATATATAGTGTATATATAGCTAACTAACTGTTATAAGAATTAACTATTAGATTAGCTACGCGATATAAATATAAATGCTACAATTAGCTAAATCATTAGTGTTGCTGTTAGTGTGCTTCAACCTCCTCTCAAACGTGGTTGTTAACAGGGATGCATGGGTCACCAGCAGTGTAGGGATTATATACCACTTTTGGTAAAAAGCTAAAAAACGGAAAATAATGGATGTGGGATGTTGGTTCAGGACGACGGCCTCTCATCATATCACCGAAATTGTTATGCTCGCAACCTTATCAAATTTCAATATTTTTTTGAAAAACATTTTACCATAAATCAACATATATGGTTCACGGACTAATTGCGATGATATTGTTATCAGAATTTTTGAAACTAAAATCTAAGTTAAAAGCAAAGTTTGAATTAATTTGAGTCTGCTACCAAGGGTTATTCAGCTAACCCAAAACGTTGAGAGCCAAATATATTGAATTAGCTAAATTTAATTGCAAGATAGATATATTAACATGTATTTTGCATTGAGTTGACATTTTAGTTCTACTCCTATACTTTTCCCTGTCTCTGATCTTCTATAAATTTTGCCCTGAAATCTCTTGGGTCAAACTTTCTAATTGTTAACTACTATATTCTTTGACGGAGGAAATAGTTATATAGTCAAACCGTACTGATTTTAGTACATGAAAGTACAGTTTTGTTGCTGTAAAACAATAAGACCACCAAAGTTATATTTGAAATTAAGACAAAAAGTAAAAAAATGGATCAAGCTAAGTAGTAAAAGAGAACCTAACCAAAGGGCACTAATTAACTCAAATCAAGAAATTAATCGCATTGGCAAACAGATGAATTGGCAAAATTAAACCAAACAAGTATTCCAACGAACCTGTTTCTATATTATTCCAATGAATATAATTAATATGAGATGGCCAAAACTTATCTTTTGATGATTTCGAGTCAATATCGCATATTAACAATTCATTACACATATAGAAGAGGCTCTTTTTTATGTTCATAATATACATCACTTATCAGTATCGCAGCTTAATTATCAGTTAATTAACCACTTTCTTGACGACGACCGTTCGACCAGTCTCCCGCCATTGACATACCTTCGCGCGTCTCCATGCATGCACGCGTTCACACACACGTACGTATGGGCGCCCCGTCGCCGGAGGCCGGAGCTCTCGGTGATGGAGATCATATCACCTCTTGGCCCTGGTCGCTCGCCGGCTGAGGACTACCCAGTAGAGCACCCGGTAGAGGAGGAAGAAGCCGAACAGCACCTGCACCCCTGTCCACCTCTCCGCCGCCGTCAGCCCCTTCTCCGCCAGAACGTCGCGCCCGGTCTCCGAGCACTCCCCTCCGGCGCCGGCCACGCCGAAACACTGGGTAGAAGCGCACGTGTACTCGTTGGCGAGCAGGGCGTCGAGCGCGTACTTGTAGGGGGACACGTAGTGCATGAACACCCAGTATGTCGGCATGCTCCCCCGCGAAAGGAAGTAGCCGGAGAAGAGGAAGAAGCCGGCGAGGGACACCGACACCAGCGACATCCCGGCGATGTAGTCTGGCGCGAACGAGCTCACGAACAGCACGAACGAGTTCGCCGTCAGCACCACCGCCCACACCACCAGCACGAACGCCGCAAAGGCCGCCGGCGACGCGCAGAGCCCGACGAGGAAGTAGACGCAAACGGAGTAGAGCAGGGCGACCGCCAGGAGGTACGGGAGGAACACCAGCGTCGCCGCCGTTGCGTGCGACGACAGCCGGTACAGACCCGACGCCGTCTCCGCCAGCACGATTGGCCGCTCCGACACGAACGTCGGCAGCGTCTCGGTGGTGGAGGTGAGCAGAAAGGTGAGCGTGAAGGCGAACAGGCCAAGCCGCTTGTGCGCACCAGCCTCGCCATAGCCGGCGTTGATGTAGATGCTCCCTAGCAGAGTCCCGACGAGCACCGACTCCAGGAAGTTGGTTAGCAACAGCTGCTTGCTCCGGTACACCACCTTCCACGCCCGCTTGTACAGGACCACTATCTCGTGTATCCTCGAACACGGCGAGGTAGACGACGACGACAGCGACGACTTCGTCGCCTTGTGACGAATTGACGACGTGACGGTGACGAGCTCTTCCGTCGTCTTGGTCTCGGGGGAGACGGCCGACGGCTGGGGCATCTGGTCGAGCACCTCCAGGGCGAACTCGAGAGGGTTGAGCTGCGCGGGGACGGCGAGGCCGTGGGAATGCAGGGCGGCATCGAGGGACGCGAGGGAGCCATGGTGGAGTACGGCGCCACGGGAGAGAAGGAGGAGGGAGTCGACGGCGGAGAGGAGGCGCGAACTCGGCTGGTGGATGGAGAGCACAACCGTCGTGCCGCGGGCGGCCGCGACGGCGCGCAGGCAGCTGACAACGACGTGAGCAGAGGACGAGTCGAGGCCGGAGGTCGGCTCGTCGAGGAGGAGAACACCGGGGTTCCGGAGCAGCGCGAGTCCGATGGACACGCGCCGCCGCTCGCCGCCGGATAGCCGTGAGGCGGATACACGGGTGTGCGCCACGTGCTCCAGCCGTAGATCCGCAAGAAGAGAAGCGACCGCAGTCGAAGCCTCCGCCTCCGGGTAGAGCAGCGACGCGGCGAAGGCGAACGTCTCGGCGACGGTGAGCAGAGACAGCGCGACGTCCACCTGTGGCACGTGAGCGGACAGCCGACGAAACGACGACGACCGGAGCGGCGCAGAGTTGAGCAGCAGCCTCCCGTGCGTCAGCGCCGTCCGTGCGGCGAGGATGTCGAGCAGAGTCGACTTGCCGGCGCCGCTGGGCCCCACGACGGCCAGGATCTCCCCTGGCTGCGCCGTCAGCGACACGTCCCGGAGGATATATTCCGTCGCCGGCTGCGCCGCGCCGCACGGCTTCAGGAGCCGCGCCAGCGACGTCCTCGTCGGCGCCGCGTCCGGCTTGGCGTAGTAGATGTTCCGCGCGGCGAGCTCGTACGTCACCTTCTTCGACGGCGACGGCGGCGCGTCTGCATTATCCGGTTCTCTGACGGTGGTGGTGGTGGACATTGTGGCGTGGCCGGAGGTGGCGAGAAAGGAAGTGAGCTTGCAATGCGAAGGTAGCTAGTGTGGAAGGAGATCGAGAGTACGTAATTGTAGTGTAAGCTCAGCTCAGTGAGCAAGGAGGCACCCACTTGAGATTGTGATCGGCTCAAGGCACAATGCAAGTTGGTGGATTAGCTAGACATTTGATAATTTAGGGTTTGGATCCGAGGACAGTGCAGTTCTAGCTTAGAGCTGATGAGTGAGGCCACTGTATCTATACTAGCAATTTGCAGACGGCGTCAATTCAAAGGCCGGGTTGCTGCTCTTTCTAATTACATCTCGCTTTGTGGTTTCTACGCTGCTTAATTATTGCTGCTTAATTATTAGGACTTGTTTTTTGTGAGTTTTTATACAGTGGTTCACATGTCACGTACGTCCGAGGGTACGTCCTAGCTAGTGTAAGCTAAGGCCTTGTGCATATATATATACCGTGCAAATAGCGACAAAAAATTTCCCTATATTTGAAAATATCTCTATGGTAAATATTACTACGAAATTTCAAGCTTAAACTCGCTTCACACGTGAAGAAAAGAAAAGACAAATCAAAAAGTATGTGCATATAAACAATGTGTAGGTGGAATCAATTGCGAAGCGAGAGTAAAATTAGAGAGATACACTTCTCTTACGGATACATAAACATGTGTGAGGGAAATGCATATAAGGTGAAAATTTGATTAAATTCTCTATTTTTTTAATTTTTTAAGGGGTATATGTGCACCCTTGGGTGGAGTTTGTGCTTATATTTTGGTGGAGTAATATAATATATGTTGATATATTCTATATTGTCAAATTTTCTCAGATTTTTTCACATATCCTTATATTGTATTTAAGATAAAAAAACATATGATAATATATGAATCCCTGTCCGCAGTAGAGGTGATTCTCCTACTAAAAATCATGTTTTGCGAAAATGTCTAGATTTTTCTAACCAACTTCTTATTAGAAAACTAAAAGCTGAACCAAACATTTTTACAAGTAAACCAGTTTCTCGAAAAGATATTTTTTTGTACAAACTAAAAAATCTATGAAATTGGTCCTACTATAACTTTCACACATTCTCGGTCCAAATTTCACAAAAAATAATCACCAATGCCACTAAAAGTTTGAAAAGTGTTCTCCCCTAACTTTCACAATGTCGAACCGACAACTTTTCACGTTTCCTAAATCACCTTAGATTTTTCAGACAGTTTCTAAATTACCGTAGAATATTTTTTAGAATCAAAGAAGCAAACACAAGCTTAATTGAAGTGGAGTACGTATAGTAGACCACCAGAGAGTTTAGCAACTATGGGACGACGACTAAAGCGAAATGAGATCCACTGACTGTTGGGGTAGTCGACCCCTCCACACCGTACGTAGGATTTCAATTCGACGGGTATCGGAGTGGGTTTTGAAAGTGGATTCTGTATGCGATGAGGTCTACCTCCGTAGCGTCGAGAGCCGTCGAATCTGCGTGCCACAGAGTCCAAGTCGGAGCCCTAACGTTTTCAGAGGAGCTTCTTCCCGACTAAAGCATACGCAGATATATACCAGGAAACAGAAGGCGGAGCAGCATGCATGCATACGATATATGTGGCGGATGCATGCATATATGAATGAAATGAACCGTCCGATGAACAGTGTGAGGGCATCTCCAGGCCACAAATCCCGGATGAGATCGATCGATCGATCGATCCAGCCAGCCTGCAGCATTGACCCATCTATATATCTATCCATGCATCCATCTGATTCTGTCCACAAATTGACAACCACCCACCGATTCCGAGCTAAATAAGCTAGAGCCGGATCTCGACTGCTCTTGAAGTCTTGTTCCTTCCCATGGCATGTCATTAGCTATATCTATTACTGGATAGTATATATATACGCCCGAGATGTTGCATCAGAGATCGATTCAGAGTTGTCACCCATATCATATGCATATATGATATATATAGTACTATTATATATCTCATCAGCTCGCTATAGCTCGCATTGCGTGACGTTCTCTTCGACTGCATTCACTGCGTCGTTGTTGCATAATAAAAAATCTCGTGCCTCGTCACGGGACATGCATGGTATGGAAGAAGGCCGATATAAAAAAACTGGGAGGGAATAGCAGATAATGCAGGGTGTGTTTTGTTGCTAAAAAATGATTAAGATGTGGAAAAAATATTATGAGCCGTAATACCCGTGATATTTGATTGCATTGTTAATATATAGTCCGGATATAAAACACAGATTTATTAAATGATGTGCATTTAGGTTATTATTGTATGTAGTAAGGAAATTTTATAATATTTCATAGATTTAAATAATACAAAGTAATATATTTCAGTTATACTTTCCAAATTTTTCAATGATATAATAGATAATTTTTACGAAGTTTGGACTAAGAAACTATGAAAGTTGGAGTGAGAGTAACTTTCACGACTTCTCTAGTTTATAAGAAAAAGATACTACTCTTAAATAAACTAATCTATCCATGTATATATTTGATTTATATTACAACTTTGTAAGAAACTTTTTGAAAAAACTGAATCAAACCAACAGCGGTAGCACACAGCAGCAGCTGCTGCTGACAAAATCACCGCTACCTTTTTGTTTAACCTTGAAGGTAAGCTAAGCAGCAGGCAGGGGCCCTCGATCGATCTTAATATATTTTGGTCCTTAGCTAGCATCTCTTGGCTCTTGCTCTTCGATCCTAGTAGCTACGTACTCTCTCTGCGGCTCGATCTGCCAGTAGGTCTCGTGTCACGGGCGTACTGTATGCCCGCAGCTGTGGCTGCTGATGCCTGATGGATTAGTGCAGGGTAGTGGCAGCTAGTGCACGCCGTGTCCTCTCGCCGACCTGAGCAAGATGCATGGGATATTTCTTTTTTCCTAGCTTTCTTCTTCCATCATCATATCGACACATCGGCTTGCTTGCAAAATGCAAACGACACGAAACGACCTGCCAGCCAGCGAGATCGATATATGCTAGCTTGTCGTTGTACTACTACATGTGTGTATTCCAGGCATATGTCGTCGCTTGCTGCGTGTGTGTGTGTCTGTGTGTCATTATTTTCTAGGTATACCGTATAGTACCCACTGGTTTATATTAGCTAGCTACAGCCAACACGTACATATATAGCTTGTACGTCCAAATGATGTACTTCATTATTAATTTCCTCCTGAAAAAAATGCATGCATATATACGTACGTATATGAATTATACGTACGTGTGACAGATGTATGTGTATATAGCTTATATTACATACTTGTGTAGGGCTGGACAAAAAACTCGTAGCTCGTTAACTCGCTCGGCTCGTGACTAGCTCGGCTCGACTCGGCTCGGCTCGTTCTATTTTCCTAACGAGCTGAGCTGGTGTTTTAGCTCGTTAGTATAACGAGCGAGTTCGAGCTGGCTCGCAAGCTGCTCGCGAGCTTAATGAGCTCAGCACAAGTAGTCAAGTCAACCCATTAAAACAATAATAAAACACTATCTTACAATATGAGACTCATTATTTTATAATTTATTTGTTAATATCACGTTATTACTTGCTAACTTGTTATTATAAATTTATTATTATGGCATCATATAAAAGTATATAGAATTTCTCATATAAAAGTATATAGAATTTCTCATATAAAAGTATATAGAATTTATCATATAAAAGTATATAGAATTTCTCATATAAAAGTATGAAACAAATAACATGTGTGATTAATTTGATGGAATCATAGAAATAATGATGGAACTATGGATGATTATTTTTTGAAACCTTATGTTTTCTATTTATTTCATATTTTGATGTTTGATATGTGATTATTTAAATATTTATTATTTAATCATCTTTTAAATAATTGGCTCGCGAACTAAACGAGCTAGCTCGCGAGCTGGACCGAACCGAGCCGAGCTGGGTTTTCTGTTCGTTATGTTAACGAGCCGAGCCGAGCTAGCTCGTTAACATAACGAGCTATAACGAGTCGAGCTTAACGAGCCGAGCTGGCTCGTTATCCAGCCCTATACTTGTGCATGATACAAGCTAGTAGTGTAGAATGGACGAACAATGCGTGCAGTGGCCACGTATATGCATGGGGCAAATGGGACGTGATCATGGTCAAGTAGTACGTATATACATACGGTGTATTATTATGTGCAGTGCTTGTTCTTTTTGTCATGAGCAAAATTGCAAATATTGATCCACTTTTGATGAGTTGGGATCTCTACTTTTGAGCTATATAGCAAGCTGTTAGCAACGGTTTTTAAACTAGATTAAAAATTAATGCACATGCATGATTGTGCCATGCAATTATGAGTAGTTGTGATCGATCATTTGCGATTGTGCTTAGTACACCGCTATATCATATCAATCATCCATCCAAAGCATCTCGGCAAAAACATAAGATCATATCACATGCATTTATGTATATAGGCTGTTTTCTTCTAAAAAAGAAGGAATTAATGATTGATTTACTTGGACACTTGTTTATTAGTTTGCTGGCCTATATATCACTAATAACGACTGAATTGAGCTAGCAATTTCTAATGCAAGTTGTTCTATCACTAACAATCAATCAGTCATCAAATAATGTCACACAGCCTAATATTTTTGTTAATTGGTAATGAAGTTTACTGTTGGCGACAGATCGTCCCGTCCGAATACCAGCAGTATAGTAGTAAGACACCACACACCATTAGCAAGAATCCTATGTTAATACCGCGAGCGATTATATTGGAATAATCTGCCGATCACATGCCCTAATATATATATATATATATATATATATATATATATATATATATATATATACATATACGGAAACGCTATTCTACACAATGTGCGTAGAATAGCTATTCTACACCGACCACTTTCAGTAGTAGATTTTCTCAGTAGAATAGTAATTGAGTACTTCTTTTTTCTCAATAGTAGATTTCTTAGTAGAATAACTATTCTACACCCGTCGGGTAGGATAGCATTTGTATATATATATACAAATGCTATCCTACACCACGTGTGTAGAATATCTATTCTAGTGAGAAATCTACTACTGAGAAAAAAATAATACTCAACTGTTATTCTACTGAAAAAATCAACTACTGAAAGTAGTACTCCCGTGATCAGTGCAGAATAGCTATTCTACACCGATCAACTCAATTGTGCCCAACTCATCCAGTGTGCCCCCACCACTACCGGAAACGCTCTGTTCGCCGAGAGCACAAAACTTTGCCGAGTGCATTCTCTCGGGCACTCGGCAAAGTTTTGTGCACTCGGCAAAGGGAGGGTTTGCCGAGTGCCATTCCTTAGGCACTCGGCAAACATACTGAAAATCCCCCGCCAAACTTTTTTGCTGGCGCCGTGACGACGGCACGGGTGAAAATTTGGGTTTGCCGAGTGCCACTAACGGACACTCGGCAAACCCTAGCCTTTGCCGAGTGCCACAAGAAAAACACTCGGCAAAGATGTTTTGAAGTCTATATTTCATGTGAAAACACATTTTGAGTCCATATCACATTTCAAAAATGTTTTGAACCTGAATTTTTTTTTACAGTCATAATTCAACATCTTTTAATCCTTGGTAAATTTTCATACTTTTATGAGTGGGTTTGGTATTTTTAATAAAATATTTGTATTTCTAGGATTTACTTCCAAGTGGGTCAAATTTGAAATGCATGTACATGAAATAATGACTCAAAAATTATGGAAAAATCATATTTGTGTTCATGATTACATTTGTAATCTTTTACAACTAAATATAACTAAATATTTAAAATCTAATTTACGACACTCGACCAGCAATATGCACGTTAATGGTTTTGTAATTATAGAAAATGTAATTGATGCCTAAAAAATATGACACTTGACATGGTATCATTATATCATACATATATGATATGGTAAAAATGGTATTTGTGACGTGAACGTGAAATTGTGATGTGATCGTGAAATTTGTGATGTAAATGTGATTTTTGTGATGTGTATGTGATTTCTGTGAATATCTGTGATTCAGTGTGAATTTTGGGGCAAAATTTGTGAATAAATGTGAATTTGTGATGCATTTTGTGATTGAATGTGTTTTTTGGATGAAATATGCAAGAAATAAATGAAAAAAAAATTTAAAAATTTTTTGCCGAGTGTTACACTCGGCAAAGCCACCTGCAGTGCACAGAAACGTGCCACGTGGCACGTTTCTGTGCACTCTGGGGAGGCTTCGCCGAGTGCCACATGGGGCACTCGGCAAACCCTGCCAGTGCCACGTGTGAAGATCTAGGCCCTATGTGAGTTTTGGTAATTAATGATAAACATGCGTTTGAGGACTAATATTTTTCTTAAGTGTGAAGGAAATGAGTAGGTCCCGCGCAAATGGAGCACAAGATGTAAACCCGAAGATCTGGACGTTTAAAGGCTACGGCAAAAGGTTTGAAGGAATCTAGAAATTGATCGAGGTGTTTGGAGCGATCAATTAGGCTAGGTTTAAATTTTGTTTTTTTGCCGTACTATAAAGAGGGGTTGCATCTTGGTTATGAGTTGATTTTCAAGTGCCCAATTTGCATTGCATATAGTATCTTTTGATCATGTGTGATTGTTGCAAAAGTTGCTATTTTGGCAAAAATCCTTGAAAAATCATAGCAGCATTTTGTTGGAGTTGTCTGACCCTGGCGGTCTGACCGACCATGTGGGTCCGGTCAGACCGGCTGGAGTTGGACGGTCCGACCGGCCAGGGGGCCGGTCCGACCGGGTTGCGCAGGGCAGAATACTGCTGGTTTACAGAGCCGACGGGAGCACTATCGGTCCGACCGAGCCGATGGCCGGTCAGACCGGGTAGGGCCGGACCGACCGGGCCAGCATGGCCGGTCAGACCGAGGCGTCCTGTCACATCAGTAAACGGCTAGTTTTCTAGCCGTTGCAGTTGAGGTCGGTCAGACCGGCCCAAGATGGGCGGTCAGACCGACATTGCGCAGAGAGCCACCTAACTTGTGTAACGGCTAGTTTTTGGGTGTGTGGCTATATAAACCCTTGCTACAGCTCCTTTGCCAGACTTTTGGCATTCATTTGAGCATCCTTGAGCACAAGAGAGTCTCTCCCACCATTGAGCACTAATTTGAGCACTAGTGAGGTTGGGAAGAAAAGGAGTTGATCAAATGATTGAGTGAATTGCATTGCATTGGCATTTTGGCACTTGATCCTCTTCTCCTAGCTTTGATTGCAGCTTGTTACTCTTGGAGATTGCCATCTCCTAGACGGCTTGGAGAAGAAACCGGTGATCTCTCCTAGAAGGTTGTGGAGGAGACCCGGGAGGTTGTGAAGGTTGGAGCTCGCCTATCCGGAGTGGAGAAGAGCTACCACTAGTGATCGAGGCCCGAGAGTTGCACTTCCGGTGCCGGCTCATATTCAAGCTAATTTCTCTCTGAGAAATCCGAGGCTTGGTGAAGAGAGCGGTCAAGTGAAACTCGCCTCAACGAGGACGTAGGAAATTGGCAAATTTCCGAACCTCGGGATAAAATTCGGTTGTCTCTTGTCCCCTTTACTTTGTGCAAGTATAATTGTGCAAGCTTACTTTTCTAGAGTAATTTACTTTTCACCTTAGGTTGCACTGTTTGCTCTAGCTTTTTGCCATCATTGTTTTAGGTCCTTAATCTCTGTTTAACTGAAATCGAATTAGTTTTAAAAACCGCCTATTCACCCCCCCTCTAGTCGGTACATCGATCCTACAAGTGGTATCAGAGCTTGGTCTCTCAAGTTAGGCTTTACCGCCTAGAGAGAAGATGTCCGACGAGGTGGTTCACAACGTAGGCAAAGGTCCTTACTTTGATGGCACTAACTATTCTATTTGGAAAGTTCGTATGGCTGCTCACCTCAAAGCCATGAGCTTTGAAATTTGGCGTATTGTTGAGTTAGGTTTTGATGTTGAAGACAAGATGAATCTAACCTATCAAAACAAAAAGGATATGCAACTTGATGCTCAAGCTACAAATGCCTTGTTCAATTGTTTGTGTGCCGAAGAGTTCAATAGGATAAGCAATATTTCAACGGCACACGACATTTGGACCACTCTTCAAGATATACATGATGGAACAACAAGTGTGAAGAATGCCAAGTCGCACTACTTAAAGATCAACTATGAAACATTCACCATGTTGCCAAATGAAAGTGTCAATGAGATGTATGCAAGACTTAATGTGATTGTAAATGATCTCAAGGGTGTTGGAGTGAAGTACACGGAGTTGGAAGTTGCTCAAAAGATGTTGAGAGCCTTGCCCGAGAAATATGACACGTTGGTGACTTTCCTCATCAACTCGGATATGTCAAGTTTGACACCCACAACACTTTTGGGAACCATCAATACAAATGAGATTTACAAGAACAAGAGAGTTGAAGGAAGCACCGAAGATCACTCCTCATCCAAGAAGAAGAATATTGCCTTGAAGGCCAAGGTTGAAAAGAAATGTGAAGAAGAAGAAGACACTTCTTGTGATGGCGATACCGAAGATGAAGAAATGGCTCTCTTTGTGAGAAAGTTCAACCGGTTCATGAAAAAGAGAGGAAGTTCTTCAAGCTCATTCAAGAACAATGGTGACAAGAAGTCAACCAAAAGAAACCTCAAGAATGTAAGATGTTTCGAGTGTAATGAGAAGGGTCATTTTGCCTCAAGATGCCCGAACAAACAAGAAAGCGAAGATGATAAATCTCAAAAGAAGAACAAAGAGAAGAATGGGAAGAAAAAGCTTTTCAAGAAGTTGAACAAGAAAAAGGGTAGAAATGAAGCATTTGTGGGAGAATGGGATTCAAATGAAGATAGCTCCGATCCTTCTTCAAGCTCCGACTCCGGTGGTGAGTCAAACTCAAGAAAGAAGAACATGGCGGGAATAGCAATCACGGAAGCTTCATCACTATACTCTCCTTTTTGTCTCATGGCAAAAGGAAGTACTAAGGTAACATCTACTTGTGATAGTGAACAAAATGATAGTGATGATGAATTATCTTATGATGATCTTGCACAAATGCTTGAGGAGCTAAATGAGTTGAGTGGCAAAGAGAGAGTCAAATTTAAGGCTCTCAAGAAAGATCATGAGTCCTTAACGGCTAAATATGAGGAGTTGAAAACCTCTCATATGATGCTTTTGGTCTCTCATGAGAAGCTTGAGGAAGCTCACGAAGCACTCATTGCCTCTACACTCATTGAGCCAAAAGTAGATATAGGGGTCACATGTGATATTTTTGATGATGCATGTCTAAATGTTGAAAATTGCATTCCTACAAAGACTAGCATATCAACATCATGTGATGACTTACTTGCTATGCCATGCTCATCCACTCTTGATATTGCTTCATGTTCAACAAATTTATCATCTTCATCTAATTCATTGTTAATTGTTGAGAATCATGAGCTCAAGGAGCAAGTTGCCAAACTAAGTAAGAGTTTGGAAAGATGCTTCAAAGGGAAAAATACCCTTGATGAAATTTTAAGCCAACAAAGATGCTCTTTCAACAAGGAGGGACTTGGTTTTGTTCCCAAGAAAGGGAAAAAGCCTTCTTACCAAGCCCCAAGGTTTGTTAAGAGAAATGGAAAATATTGCAATAAATGTCGAAAAGTTGGTCACATAATTGGTGAATGTCACATAAACAATGTTCCTAGAAATGATGTATTTGATTCTCATTACATGCTTAAGAGAGCCAATAATGGCTCTATTTATGCTAAGTTTTTGGGCACTCCTATTTTAGGAGAAAAGAAGAAATCAATTTGGGTGCCAAAGGCCTTGATAACTAACCTACAAGGACCCAAAAGGATTTGGGTACCTAAAAAGGCTTGATCTCTTTTGTAGGTAAACTACCACACCGGAGGATCACATTGGGTGCTTGATAGTGGGTGCACTCAACATATGACCGGTGATAGGAAAATGTTCACATCATTTGAAGTTGGTGCCAAAGATCAAGAAAGAGTGACCTTCGGTGACAATAGTAAAGGAAAGGTAATGGGTTTAGGTAAAATTGCTATCTCAAATGATTTTTCCATTTCCAATGTTTCTCTAGTTGAGTCATTGAATTTCAACTTATTATCCATTGCTCAACTATGTGATTTAGGCCTTTCATGCACATTTAATCCTCAAGAAGTATTTGTAACAAGTATCCATGATAACTCCTTAGTTTTCAAAGGTTTTCGTTTTGGAAATCTCTATTTGGTGGATCTCTCTTCAAATGAAGCTAATTTGAAAACTTGTTTGGTTGCAAAAACTTCATTGGGTTGGCTTTGGCATAGAAGGCTTGCTCATGTGGGAATGAATCAACTAAACAAGCTTGCAAAAAGAGATTTGGTTGTTGGTTTGAAAGATATAAAATTTGAAAAAGATAAACTTTGTAGTGCTTGTCAAGCGGGGAGGCAAGTTGCTTGCTCTCATCCTAGCAAAAGCATCATGTCCACTTCTAGACCTTTGGAGCTTTTGCATATTGATTTATTTGGTCCAACAACTTACAAAAGCATCGGTGGAAATAGTTTTTGTCTTGTTATTGTGGATGATTTTTCAAGATTTACTTGGGTCTTCTTTTTACATGACAAAGCTAAGACCTCCGAGATTTTCAAAAAGTTTGCAAAACGCGCTCAAAACGAATTCAACTTTTCTATTGTAAAAGTAAGAAGTGACAATGGATCCGAGTTTAAAAATACAAATATTGAGGATTATTGTGATGATCTCGGTATTAAACATGAGCTTTCCGCCACCTATTCACCACAACAAAATGGTGTTGTGGAAAGAAAGAATAGGACCCTCATTGAGATGGCTAGAACTATGCTTGATGAGTATAGTGTCTCCGACTCTTTTTGGGCGGAAGCTATAAACACTTCTTGCCATGCTTCAAATCGTCTTTATTTGCATCGTCTTTTGAAAAAGACTCCATATGAACTCTTAATTGGACGAAAACCCAACATTGCTTACTTTCGTGTTTTTGGTTGCAAATGCTATATTTATAGAAAAGGTGTTAGACTAACCAAGTTTGAAAGTCGTTGTGATGAAGGATTTCTTCTTGGATATGCTTCAAATAGCAAGGCATACCGAGTGTATAACAAGAACAAAGGTATTGTTGAAGAAACCTCGGATGTTCAATTTGATGAAACTAATGGGTCCCAAGAGGGGCACGAGAATTTGGATGATGTAGGTGATGAAGGCTTGATAAGGGCAATGAAGAAAATGTCAATTGGTGACATCAAGCCTAAAGAAGATGATGAACTTCCGTCCTCCACTCAAGTTGAAGCTTCCACTTCCGCTACGCAAAATTTGACTCAACTTGATGAAGATGAAGCCAAAGATCAATCTTCTACTATTCCATCCAAAGTTCACAATGCCACCGCAAAAGATCACCCAATTGATCAAGTCTTGGGTGACATTAATGAAGCTCTAAATGACCCGGATTGGGTAAATGCTATGCATGAAGAGCTCAACAACTTTGAAAGAAACAAAGTTTGGACATTGGTGGAGAGACCCAAGGAGCACAACGTAATTGGAACAAAGTGGGTTTTTAGGAACAAGCAAGATGAAAACGGGTTGGTCGTGAGAAACAAGGCAAGATTGGTAGCACAAGGATTCACTCAAGTCGAAGGTTTGGATTTTGGTGAAACCTTTGCTCCCGTTGCTAGACTAGAAGCTATTCGCATCTTACTTGCTTTTGCTTCATGTTTTGATATTAAGTTATATCAAATGGATGTGAAAAGTGCTTTCTTGAATGGCGAAATAGCTGAACTAGTTTTTGTTGAACAACCACCCGGTTTTGAGAATCCTAAAAATCCTAATCATGTTTATAAACTCTCAAAAGCTCTCTATGGTCTAAAACAAGCTCCTAGAGCTTGGTATGAAAGATTGAGAGATTTTCTCCTCTCAAAGGGTTTTAAAATTGGTAAAGTCGACACTACCTTGTTTACAAAAATAATTAATGATGATTTCTTTGTCTGTCAAATTTATGTCGATGATATTATATTTGGTTCTACTAATGAAGAATTGTGCAAAGTTTTTGGTGATATGATGTCTAGGGAATTTGAGATGTCCATGATAGGAGAATTGAGTTTCTTTCTTGGACTTCAAGTCAAGCAACTCAAGAATGGAACCTTTGTGAGCCAAACAAAGTATATTCATGACCTTCTCAAAAGGTTCGGATTGATGGAAGCAAAGCCTATCAAGACCCCAATGGCGACCAACGGACATCTCGACCTAAATGAGGGAGGTAAACCGGTAGATCAAAAATTATATAGATCCATGATTGGCAGTTTGCTCTATCTTACCGCATCTAGGCCCGATATCATGTTTAGTGTTTGCATGTGTGCTAGATTTCAAGCTGCACCAAAAGATTGTCATTTGATGGCGGTCAAGAGAATTCTAAGATATTTAAAACATTCCATCCATATAGGCTTGTGGTACCCCAAAGGTGCTAAATTTGAGCTAATTGGCTATTCTGATTCGGATTATGCCGGTTGCAAAGTTGATCGTAAAAGCACTTCTGGAGGCTGTCAATTCCTTGGGAGGTCTCTTGTTTCTTGGGCATCTAAGAAACAAAACTCCGTTGCCCTTTCCACCGCTGAGGCAGAATATGTCTCTGCGGGTAGTTGTTGTGCGCAATTACTTTGGATGAGGCAAACCTTGCTTGATTATGGAATAGAATTCTCAAATGTTCCTCTTCTTTGTGACAATGATAGCGCCGTCAAAATTGCAAACAATCCAGTCCAACACTCTAGAACCAAGCATATTGATATTCGCCACCACTTTCTAAGAGATCATGTTGGCAAAGGTGACATTGTCATTAGCCACATAAGAACCGAAGATCAATTAGCAGATATCTTTACCAAACCACTTGATGAGTCCCGCTTTTGTAAGCTTAGGAATGAATTGAATATAATAGACTTCTCAAATGTGGCTTGAAATCATGCATATGTGTGAGTTGTAGAATTTTCTATCCTTGTGACATATATGAATGCTTTTATGCTTGCAATGCCATATTTGAAGTTCATGTACTTTTATATGTGTTTCTAAGGCTATACATTAAGGGGGAGTATGAGGTTACTCTTATATGTTGAAAATTGCTCATGTTGTTGAAAAACAAAATTTGAAAGTTTTGGTATCCTCAAAATCCTATCTTTGATTTAAAAACAAATTTCTCCCATGATTTTATTTCAAGACATATTTTGGACTTTTGTCCAAAACAAAACTTATAGATATGGATCATATGATCATTTTTCGTATTCAAATATTTTAACTTTATCCATCCTATCAAAAGATATTCAAAGAATTAAAGTTCAGACAAGTGTTCGGACAAGAGTTCGGACATGTTGAGAACATTGGCTGCAAACGGTTTCTTTTTGAACTTAAAAATTCGAAAACTTGATGTTTTATAAACCTTGGGAGTTATTCTAAGTTTCTGCAAAGTTTGAAATTTTTCAAAATTATTTTGCTATATTTCTCACTTAAGCTCCTTTTTGTTCCTTGTTTATAATTGCTGAGCTTTAGTGGTGTCGGTCAGACCGGGCCTACATGGCCGGTCCGACCGCCCTTGCTGAGTCGGTCCAACCGGGCCTACATGGCCGGTCAGACCGGGGCTCGGGCAGGGTTATAACTCCCCTCTCTATTCAGTTTTCTCTCCCCTCTATTTTTCCTCTCCTCTCAAACCGAGTTCCTCTCCTCCACTCTTGCCCCCAACCCTAGAAATTTCGTTTCATCGATTTTCTTGCCGGTTCAACCGGTGGATCTTCTCCGGTCCGACCTCAAGTCCATTTTCCCTTGCCGGTAAGAACTTTCTCCGATCAAATCCTTTGTTTTTATCCTTTTGAAGGCTAGGGTTAGGGTTCTTGTTCATGGGCTTGCATGTCAACTTGCCAAGGCTAAATCCTCTTCAAACTCAATTGTTAGCCTTGTGATACTATTTCCCTTGCCTCTATGCAATTTGATATGGCAAATTTTGATTATGGAGAAGTTTTGTGCAAAAGGGGATTTGTGCCCGGGTTGCTAGGCCGGTCAGACCGGTGGGCAATGGGCGGTCCGACCGACCGTGTACTGGCGGTCAGACCGGCCCTATTACCTCGGTCAGACCGGCCTCCCAATGCCTGCCCCTCTTTTGCACATCATTGCTCATTGATGATTTTGCCCTCTAACAAATTCATAGATTGTCTCAAATCATATCTTTTATCTTATCTGGGTTAAATCTTTGATTCAGTCATGCCTCGCGCCGACCGTTCTCAAGGAAATGAGCGTCGCTCAAAGTTTGTCGAGGACCGTGGCCAATCTTCCCGGCACTTTCAAGATGACAGTGACGAGGACTTTGCCTATGAGGATGACAGCTCTGAGAATGAAGAAGAATTGGCACCTCAACCTCCAGCAGCTAGTGAAGATCCTTTTGCATCCTTGGAATTCAAGGTAGATGTCCGAAATCAAGAGAACTTTGCTCGTCTGCGCCACCACAATCAATTTCTCAGACCAAGAGATACATCAGATCAGCGGTTTCATACAAAGTTTCAGAAAGAGGTTTTCAACATTGCATATGAGAACCGTTCTCTGGCTCCTCATAAGTGGATTTCTTGGAGGGATCTAAGTGGAGAGGTTGCAGCTCTCAGGAACATATTTGGAACTGTTGGTATAAACAAAATAGTAAGTCCAAAGCAAGAAATTCAGAGTGCTTGGGACATAAGATTCTCTTCTGGCCTCAGACTGCATGATGAGTTCACTCACAATCCCTTGTCAGAAGAAGAAATGGCTCAATTCTACATCCCATCTGCTGCTCACAAGATTGGAGGGGTTACTGGAATGAAGACTCTTCATAGTGTGGCACATCGCATTCTGCGGCACTCCATTTTACCGCGTCTAGGCAACAATGATGCTATTCGAGGTGTTGCTTGGACTCTTCTAGATGCAGTGATGACTGGAAAGAGGTTTGATGTCATTCATTTGATGCTATATGAGATGGCACTCTCAAAAGGAAGCCTCACTCTTGGAGTCTACTATGCTCCGTTTATCATGAGATTAATTTTGAGCAAAGTAGGAAATGTGAATGAGCGCCTTGATATCACTCACTCTCAGTACAGGCCTCGCTTCTCGGCCACTCCTTTGGCTCCAGCCGTCGATCCAGCTGATATGGGAGCAGGACAGGTTCATCCTCAGGACATTCCTAGCAGCTCTTTTGCTCCTCCTCAGAGTTCTGGATCTGGTGCTTATTTTGGTATGGATGCCACCCAGTTCTTTGATCCAGTTCTTCAACAAGTAACAGCTGGCTTTCTTCAGTTAAATTCAAGAATGGATCAAATGGCTCTAGGACAAGAAGCTATCACCTCCCATCTGCAAAGCCTTCAAGGGGGTCAAGAGCGTATCAACTCCAGGATTGACACTCTTTCTTCTCGAATTGATCGACTAGATTCATCTTCCTCAACAGGATACCCTCTTCAGTACCAGCGCCGTCGTCGTCGCCTTGATGATTCTCAGCCTCCTTCCCAGGATTAGTCTCTCTTTTTGGTTCTTGATGCCAAAAGGGGGAGAAGCAGTTTAAACAGTTAGCAGTAGGGGAGAAGGCAGCAGAGGATTAAGGGAGTAGGTAGCAGTAGTAAGAAGGAATGTTTAGGAAGGATCAATCTTTTTATATCGCTATCTTTCTATGGTTGTTTGTATAATGAACTCTATTTGCTTTCCATATCGTACTCAACTTAATTTGAACTATTTGCTTTTATTATGAGAAACTCTCTTTGCTTCATTGAATGTGTGAATTCTGTTTGGAATTATATCTCATATCTTGCTCCATTTACTTGTACCCCATCATTCATTCAGGGGGAGCTTTGCGCTTAATTGTGGATACTTCTACTTTAACATATTTCTTTATCTCTGAAGTGTTTGTCATCAATTACCAAAAAGGGGGAGATTGAAGATCTAGGCCCTATGTGAGTTTTGGTAATTAATGATAAACATGCGTTTGAGGACTAATATTTTTCTTAAGTGTGAAGGAAATGAGTAGGTCCCGCGCAAATGGAGCACAAGATGTAAACCCGAAGATCTGGACGTTTAAAGGCTACGGCAAAAGGTTTGAAGGAATCTAGAAATTGATCGAGGTGTTTGGAGCGATCAATTAGGCTAGGTTTAAATTTTGTTTTTTTGCCGTACTATAAAGAGGGGTTGCATCTTGGTTATGAGTTGATTTTCAAGTGCCCAATTTGCATTGCATATAGTATCTTTTGATCATGTGTGATTGTTGCAAAAGTTGCTATTTTGGCAAAAATCCTTGAAAAATCATAGCAGCATTTTGTTGGAGTTGTCTGACCCTGGCGGTCTGACCGACCATGTGGGTCCGGTCAGACCGGCTGGAGTTGGACGGTCCGACCGGCCAGGGGGCCGGTCCGACCGGGTTGCGCAGGGCAGAATACTGCTGGTTTACAGAGCCGACGGGAGCACTATCGGTCCGACCGAGCCGATGGCCGGTCAGACCGGGTAGGGCCGGACCGACCGGGCCAGCATGGCCGGTCAGACCGAGGCGTCCTGTCACATCAGTAAACGGCTAGTTTTCTAGCCGTTGCAGTTGAGGTCGGTCAGACCGGCCCAAGATGGGCGGTCAGACCGACATTGCGCAGAGAGCCACCTAACTTGTGTAACGGCTAGTTTTTGGGTGTGTGGCTATATAAACCCTTGCTACAGCTCCTTTGCCAGACTTTTGGCATTCATTTGAGCATCCTTGAGCACAAGAGAGTCTCTCCCACCATTGAGCACTAATTTGAGCACTAGTGAGGTTGGGAAGAAAAGGAGTTGATCAAATGATTGAGTGAATTGCATTGCATTGGCATTTTGGCACTTGATCCTCTTCTCCTAGCTTTGATTGCAGCTTGTTACTCTTGGAGATTGCCATCTCCTAGACGGCTTGGAGAAGAAACCGGTGATCTCTCCTAGAAGGTTGTGGAGGAGACCCGGGAGGTTGTGAAGGTTGGAGCTCGCCTATCCGGAGTGGAGAAGAGCTACCACTAGTGATCGAGGCCCGAGAGTTGCACTTCCGGTGCCGGCTCATATTCAAGCTAATTTCTCTCTGAGAAATCCGAGGCTTGGTGAAGAGAGCGGTCAAGTGAAACTCGCCTCAACGAGGACGTAGGAAATTGGCAAATTTCCGAACCTCGGGATAAAATTCGGTTGTCTCTTGTCCCCTTTACTTTGTGCAAGTATAATTGTGCAAGCTTACTTTTCTAGAGTAATTTACTTTTCACCTTAGGTTGCACTGTTTGCTCTAGCTTTTTGCCATCATTGTTTTAGGTCCTTAATCTCTGTTTAACTGAAATCGAATTAGTTTTAAAAACCGCCTATTCACCCCCCCTCTAGTCGGTACATCGATCCTACAACGTGCCCCCCCCGAGCCCCCTTCGCCGAGTGCCCCACGTGGGGCACTCGGCGAAGCCCCTCGCGCCACGTGCCCCCCCCCCCCCCCGAGCCACCTTCGCCGAGTGCCCCCCGTGGCACTCGGCAAACCCCCTTCGCCGAGTGCCACGTGGGGCACTCGGCGAAGCCCCGTTAACGGCCACCCCGGCCGTCAACCGGCTAAGTTTGCCGAGTGCTATACGTGGCACTCGGCGAAGTCTATATTGCACTCGGCAAAGACTTCGCCGAGTGCCCGATAAAAAGCACTCGGCGAACCCTCACGTCGCCGACACAGCTATCGCCGAGTGGGGTTCGCCGAGTGTGGCACTCGGCGAAGCCTTTGCCGAGTGCAAAAGAGGCTTCGCCGAGTGCCCTAGGCACTCGGCAAATAACTGTATTCCCGTAGTGCACGCCCCACCCAATCCTGACCCCTCATTCCACGTCGGTGTAGAATAATATTCTACAACTGTGGTGTAGAATGATATTATACACCTATGGTGTAGAATAATATTATACACCTATGGTGTAGAATAGTATTTGTATATATATATATATATATATATGATAAGTTATTAATTTGAAGTCCACACATCACGTGATTAATTACAGAATTAGTCTCAGCTAGCTGTGTACTGCCCCTGTGTGCAGTGCATGCATCAGCATTTTTTTTGGCACAAGAAAAGCCTATTCGGTTTAAAATTTTGGGCACACTTGCATTGGCATTAATTTGACTACTAATTGCTGCCAGATTTTGTCATTCTCGTAAGGGCGAATTATTATTCTGACAAGAAGTGAAGCTTGCCACTTGGTGTGTGTGTGTATATGGGGTGAGAAAAATTTCAGCAGGTTAACGTCATGTCATAAAAATATATGAGTTTTCTGCAAAAATGTCTTTAAAGTTTACTCTTTGTAGTTTTTATTGAGTTGCTACTGATGGTCTCTATCTCTTTGGTATGTTAGGTTACAAGAAGATAAGATTAATGTCAATTGTATGTATTTTAACCGTGTATCTTAAATAAGGTAGCATTAGCCGAATGCCGTGCATTGCAACGAGAAAAATTTATGAGTGAAAGTTATAGAGTTTTAGTTTGTTGTGAGAAAGAATGGTATGGCAGTTCGACTCACGAAGCTTATTTTAAAGTTATATATACACACACATATGCATATGAGAGCTACATATGTAGATAAATAGGGTAACCACTAAGATCACATAACACCGATTAGATATCTTAATTGACCCCTTATACCGATTGTTCTAACTTCTTAATCGTAATCAACCCATGTGAAAATAGCCAATCTAGACCAAACTATAATAGATTCAACCTATTACACGGACACATCACATGTGCACAAATCTACATCATCAACTACTCAATAAGGCTCTAACACTACTATTCGGATATGGTTAGTTAGGATACAATAGCATAACTGCACAAACAAGAAACTTTATTGTGAATATCAAATAAAGAAGTGATCATGTATCTATCACGTCGAAGAAGCCGGTCTAACAAGTGTATCGATTGTAAAGTACAGTCAGGCTCCATAATCGTCCGATCTTAATTGGACGGTGTGAGAGCCCCACCGTTGCAAAAGTCTCTCAGGTGTCGTCCGATCGAAATCGGATCGACTTCCCTCCCTCTCCTGTTGGCGACCGCGTAGGATCGATCGACGTAGTGGTGGAGGAGGGAAAAATAAAATAAAAGCTCTTACCTTGTAATAACACTGGGCCAAATTGAGCCCTCACCACCCAGCCGGGCGCCGGCCTGTACGTACATGAGCCTTCTCGATATTGGACCCATTCTACCGGCCTGTACTTACACTTTCCGAGTTTCTCCTACCTTTTTCCGAGTTTCCGACCGCAGAAGCAGAAGGAAAGCAAGAAGCTGTGCATTATTCGTCGGTCGTGAAAAAGGAGAGATGCCATGATTTTATTCACTTGGCATGTAGTCCAAGAACGTAGCAACAAACACATGTGTCCTATACTCGTATGCTTAACTTCAAACAGAAAAAAAGAAAGTAGACGGACTTGTCATCGTGCAGTGGCATGTACGTGCGTGAAAGGACCAATAATAACGCACCCGTTTCCTTCCCTGCATACGTAGATGTAGAACATGAAACTGCCTGCTGCGCCGCAGTCGGCTGGAAACTGGAAAGCGCATTAATTCGAGTGGGTCACAAGGCTACTAGCTACGAACATGGTTCTAGTGGTGGGCAGAGAGTCTCTTTCACATCCCCGGTATCTGAGAGGCCCTTTTCCACGTCATTATCATTCTCTTTCGTTTTAAAATATAGTATTTTTAAGTTTAATTTTTATTTTAAATGCAATAATTAAGCTATTGCTGCTCGGCTCACGTGACGTCAATTTAATCTAATCACTAAACAAAACAGCATTGTTGCATGTAAACTATAAATACACATAACTTTTTTTTAAAAATGATTAGTACTCCTGTCCTGTCCCAAAACACAACCATTTCTACTATTTAAATTTTGTCCCCCCTTAGGTAACTTTTCCCTCTAAATCTTTCTATTCTATCCAGTTGCATGTAATACTAATTTTTTGGAGTATTAGTTGAGGGATAGTTTGAGTTTTTTCTTATATTTTAACAACCATGGTAAAATTTAGAAATGACTATAATTTAGGACACGTGGAGTGGTAGATTTTTGGAAGGAGGAGTATATCACAGGCAACCTCTCTCCAAGTTAAAAATACTCTAGAGGTGAAGTATGTCACCCTAGTTATAAAAGCATCGGCTCATTAGCTAGGACCCATGCGTATCCAAACTGATAGAACTTAGGGTTCTTAGGAGATCTCTAGGTCTAGGTCTAGTAGGGTAGATCTTAGGGTTACCTCTTAGACTGCTTGATGAAGAAGGGGACGCCATGGCATGGTGCTGTGGCGTCGTAGACCGGTGAGCGGCGGTGAAGGGGGCTTCCCGACGCTCCAGCACTCACATAGATCGGTTTTGGGTTTTTTGGGTGACTTAGCACATGAACATCAATCCGTTCTGTGCACAGTCATCCTTATTTATATTGTGCTGTGCGCCAGGGGCCCTTCAACCTTCGGTTGGAGCACCCCCGATCAGGGTGCCTGAAGACCAGGAGGTTGTTAGGCTAATTCCGAGTTTCCAGGGAGGAGAGGGACTCGGTCCCCCTCTCCTCCCCGAGAGCTAATTATTAACATTCTCCCCCTAGATCTCGACTTAGTTCTTAACTTAACTTAACATTACTCCTATTCCATTATAGATCAATGCATAGAGCATGCTGCATCACAATAGTCAGTTACGTACTATATGACTCAACAACTACAATGCATATTTCCATTCTGAAACAGTTTCTCAACTCATTTTGGGCCCTTATAAATCCATAGATCATAGGCTTACCTTAAAACCATGTCGACTAAGTGTTCTCTGAACACATTTGGAAGGTAAGCTTTTTGTGAGCGGATCCGCAAGTGTTCGCTTGATACTTATATGCTCTACTTATTATTTGATCTTGGATTCTCTCCTCAACAATATAACACTTAACTTAGATGCGTTTGGCAGCAACACACTTCTTGTTGTTATAGGAGAAATATACTGTTGACTCATTGTTACAGTATAACTTAAGTGGTTTTAAAATGCTGTCGACCACTCTTAAAACCGGAATGAATTTCTTAAAACACAGTGCCTGTCCGGTGACCTCATAACATACTACAAACTCGGCATACATCGTGGAAGATGCCGTCACAGTTTGTTTGGAGCTTTTCCACGACACAGCTCCCTTTGCGAGTGTGAATACACAACTTAATGTGGACTACTTAGCATTCACTCATCTCGCAAGGTCTTAATTTGAATAACCCGCAATTGCTAGGTTATTTAATCTTTCATACATTAGCATGAGGTCGTTGTGCCTTATATAAATCTCAAGGCTTTCTTAACTTGATCCAGCGATCTATTTCTGGATTTCTGATATCTGCCAAGCATTCCGGCGCTATAAACTTAGTCAGGGCGACTACATAATTGAGCATCTATGGGCTTCCGACAGCAGAAGCATATGGAACCAATCTCATTTGATCGATCTCATATTGGTTCCTGGGATACTAAAAGTACCCAACTTATCACCCTTGACTATCGGATCAGGCGATAGCTTATACGCATGCATACTATATACTCTATCAGTGCATCTTTTGTATGTCGTATGCGATAATCTTAATACCCCCTTAATGATATCTTAGAGAAACTCTAATCCTAACATATAGAAAATTTCTCCAAGGTTCTTAATGTTTAAAATGAGAGGACAAGATTTCTTAGTTTCTAATATTAGATGGACACTACCACTTGCAGCAGAATGTCATCCACATGCTAAACTGGGAAAATAAATTCCCCATTCTCAAACTTAGACAAAACGCAATTGTCCTCTTCATTCTCCTTAATAAAACCCAAAATTTTCTAATGGTCTAATTAAATTTCAGATACCCTTACTTAAAAACTTATTAAGTCCATTGGACTTAGATAAAACGGTATCTTAAAATTTCCTTTCATATAGACATTCTCATTTAAAACTTATTGAAAATGTCGTCTTTATATCAATCTGATGCAGTTCTAAGTCATAATGTGCCTTAATGATTCTTAAAGAATCCTTAAATAAGACATACAAAAAATGTCTCATTTAATCTGCTTCTTATCTGAGTTGGCACATTATGTACTAAGTTAGAGAGTTGTTCCTTTATTTCTTCATTAACATCATCTAGAAATGTAGATTCCTGAACAACAGAAGCCTCATGTACAATAGATGTCGCTAATGAAGGTCCAAACTTAAGAGTTGGACAAAAGAATACTACCATAGGTACATAGAAAATTGTTCTTAAATCATAGGAGTGGATTCACTAACCCACTTCTCTTCAAGATTAATTTCTCTAAGTACCGTGCTCCCCCTGATTAAGGCATCTTCTAAAAAATGCATATCTCGTTTCTACAAACTTAACATGTCTGTTAGGACATTACAAAACGAGATCACTTAGACTTATCTTTGCAGTCAATAAAATTGACAACTTACTGTCTTAGGACTTTAACTTATTAATGTTTGGGTTAAAATATAGCCTTAGCAGGACGACATACCCTTATTCTAAAATAATTTAGAAAATGGTTATCGTCTTGTCCATAATTCTTATGGTGCTTTTAGGCACAGACTTATTAAGGATCCAATTAAAATTATGAATGATGGTTTGAATGCCTCCATCCACAAATTAATCGGTAGAGTGGAATAACTTACCATACTACTTACTATGTCCACTGAAGTGCGAGTGCACCTTATAGCCACTCTATTTAGCCAAGATACACCCGATATGAAATACCGGGCTGTTTTGCCATTTTCTATAGAACCTTGCAAAAGAGTTCAAGAAATCGGCCATACGGGGTATATTGACCGTAGCACGGTCAGATCTTACTCTTTTAAACTTTAGATCATGCTGATATAAGAATCAACCTTAAAAACATCTTAAATTTATCCAGAGCAACTGATGATCTGATCACTCTTAGATTGGATAAATATTAATTAATTTTAAATCACCGTTGGGCAGAATTAGAATCAATTGAGCTTAAATATAATAACATTATCACCAACGTTGGTCAGGAGATAAAAATTACTACAATCATTAAACTTGAATGACGCGTTTATCTTAATGCAATATATGCATGAAACTTAGTCTAAAGAAACTAAAGCGAAAGAATTGACTAAACGTTCAATCCTCCCCCTCGAAATATGGTCCATTAGATAGTGCCATAATTTCGAAAATACGTCATCAATTCTTTTGGTCTTATCATTATTCTCAGATGATGAAATCATCTTGAGAAAATAAATAAAGTTAGTCATGCTCAAAAGCAAGTCTAAAGACTTTATTTCTAAGTGCAAAAATTCATCTATTACCATTCTCGTTTATCCATTTGGGAACTCCACATATTCCTTCATGTGGTGTTCCTCCTTACATGTCTGTACATGCCCTTCAGGACATCATGTTCCTTTATGTGAGCTTATGAGAGGAGTCCTTAGCATTATTAGAACAAGTCTTATAATGCTTCTTCCCCTTTATTCGTGTTGCACATTATGACCTAAATCATTATGTGCTTACTTAATTCTTATATATAGTTTGAAATCAGCATCTACAAACTCCAGCACTCTCGCTGTAAGTTGTAGTTGATCACAAAATGATCAGAAAACTTAGTGTGACGTCATAACAAAAATTTGGACGATAACATCCTTATCGAGCTCTTTATGCATGGGTTCAGCTTTGAAAACCATGTCGCAAAACTTACTAGGCTTTTCTCAATAAGCGTGCTAGCATACGCCTTAGAAAAGTCACCTTCAGATACTCTTTGCAGTATCATGACGTGGGATAGAACCCCTAATTGGCTCCATAAAGGAGCTCTTAATCATAATACATTTTGTGTTTCCATTGATTTCCTTCAGTACTATATGTCTTATTTTATTCTTATTTCGGCGAAGTCACGTAACCTTATGACAAAAGCCTCTTGGCTTTCATCCTCTCAGATCACGGGCTTCGCACGCTTAGTTAGACAATCAAGCATTAAAGCAAGATCTATGTCCTATAGCTCAATCGCTATCTTAATATCTCATCTCCGGGAACCGTAGTTCTTATCATTGAGAGACTCAATGCCGGAGATATGACTTAGCAAATTTCTAATAAGGAACATTATCAAAGTATATTATAACAGATATAATATGATACATGAAAATTTAACGTTGGTCAAAATTAACATGTGATACACTTAATACTTAAAAGACGAATTAATTCTACATCACCGTTGGGCAGAAATAGAATCAAATCAACTAAACCACAGCAATTTCATCACCAACGTTGGTCAGGAGATAAAATTACTATGTTAACAAAATACAACATTTATAATGCCAAATTAAATTATCTCGTTGGTTCAAATTTAATTGACAGAATAAATGCTACTTAATTGATAGGATGAACATGGTACTAATCTTAAAACAGTGTATTCACAGCGGAAAGCTTAAAACTAATTAATACACCGCTTAATCAGTAATAAAATTCTGAATTCACAGCATGGTACTAATTTTAAACAGTGTAATGAAAGACTTAATCTTAAACATGCACAACAAAGGACTTAATTTTAATTAATACACTGCTTAAAACAGTAATAAAATTCTGAATTTAAACTTAAACAAAATCCTAATAGATATTATTAAATTAAATGTAATCCTTGGACTAAATTTAATAAATAAATATCACAAAAATACTAAAAATGCTGCAAAATTCAGAACACAAAATTACTTAGTAATTTTAAATAGTGTGTGCACAGCGGAAGACTTAATCTTAATTAATACACTAATTAAAACAGTAATAAAAATTCTGAATTTAAACTTAGACATAAATTCTAAAATAACATTCCTCAATTAAATATAGTCCCAAGACTAAATTTAATAAAGAAAATATCATAAAAGTGCTTAAAATTGCTGCAAAATTCATAATAAAATTAACAAGTCTGAACAAAATTATACAAAATTTTACCCGCAGATAACTTATCTTTTCTTAATTTTGGGCATTTTTCTGAATTTCCAGATAATACTTAATTGAAAAGCTAATTCAGAAAATCCTGGAAAATAAGAAAACAATTTCAGCCCACTGAACCAAACAGTCCGGCCCAACAGCTCCCCCACGTTCTCCCGTGCACCCAGGCCGCAACCTGGGCCTGGGCCGGGAAAGTGGCGTCCCGCCTGGGCTGATAATTGGCCCGATCAACGCTGGCCGTCGGATCAAATCCGACGGCCACGCGCGATCCTCGCTCAAATAAAATACGCGCGCCCCTCTGAACCCTAAACCTAAAACGCATCCCCTCCCACCCAGCGAGAGGCCAGCGGCGGCGCGCGGCTCGCGGCGGCGCGCGTGGAGCCAGCGGCGGCCGGCGGCCGGTGGCCGTGCGAGCAGCGGTGCGGCGAGGGGAACTGAGCGACGGCGCACGGCGCGCAGCGCGCTGCGGGGCGGGCGGCGCCCGGCAGCAGGCGGCCACGCACGCGGCGGCGACGGAGCGGCACCGGCGGAGCTGATTCGGCGGAGCCCTAGCGCCGCTCGTGGTCCAGCTCGCCGGAGTGCCCGCTCACCCGAGGGTGAGCGAGCCCCCGTCGAGTGGGTCCACGGCGGTGCGGTCCGCCAGATCCAGGAGCCCGCGTCCTCGGCCGGACAAGTGGCGATGAGCGACGGCGGCTCGGGCTTCTTCCCGGCTACAAGCAAGCGGCGACGATGGTGACGAGGAGCCACGGTAAAACCCTAGGCCCTCATCTCTTACTTTAGGGTTAGGGTTAACCCTAATCGTCCGCCTTATTTTTGTTTGAGAGGGGTTCACAGTGGGACTTAGGGTTCGGATTTGAGGATTTTTCTTAGGGTTTCTTAGCATTAGCCGAAAGTCACAGGGGGTTCTTAGATGCGGGTTAATGCAGGGAATTCCAGAGGGTTCTAAAGCGATGCGGTGGTGCGGGTCAAGGGGATCCGACACCACCCTTACACCTAACTAGCCTATACCCTAGATCGGCTCTGATACCATTGATAGAACTTAGGGTTCTTAGGAGATCTCTAGGTCTAGGTCTAGTAGGGTAGATCTTAGGGTTACCTCTTAGACTGCTTGATGAAGAAGGGGACGCCATGGCATGGTGCTGTGGCGTCGTAGACCGGTGAGCGGCGGTGAAGGGGGCTTCCCGACGCTCCAGCACTCACATAGATCGGTTTTGGGTTTTTTGGGTGACTTAGCACATGAACATCAATCCGTTCTGTGCACAGTCATCCTTATTTATATTGTGCTGTGCGCCAGGGGCCCTTCAACCTTCGGTTGGAGCACCCCCGATCAGGGTGCCTGAAGACCAGGAGGTTGTTAGGCTAATTCCGAGTTTCCAGGGAGGAGAGGGACTCGGTCCCCCTCTCCTCCCCGAGAGCTAATTATTAACACAAACATCCTATCAAATGGCACCCAATTTATTAATTAATCACCTTAACCAAACACTATTCGGACTCTTCTCATATTAATTGAATAGGTCGTTAATGTTATGCATAACTCCATCTTCACTCAAACGCTTTTCGATAATAATAGCGCACACATGTATGTGAGTGGTGTATATGTAGCACATGTAAATCACAAGTATAGTAACTACTCCTTTCATACTAAAACTTAACAATTTTTAAAACGAGACATATATATTAAGAAAATACACAAAAGATTATAATATCTTTTTTAATGGATAAACGTGAGAGTGGTCGGGTAAAATAATGAAAAATAAAGTAAGTAAAATAGAACAGGTATCAGAATATCTCGTAAACAAAGGGGGCTTTTGTTAACATGTCTATACTTTATTTCTTTTTTTGGTCACACGTACGTGCACACCAGAGCGGCCGCTCGCTCGCGTCGACCAGGCTTATCGCCGGTTGGGGCGGGCCCCGCATGCAGTGGCGCGTGTCCTCTCCGGCCAGCCACGGGGCCCGCGTGTCGGGCCCGCCTGGACGCCACGTCGGCCTTAGCGGCAGTGGTGGGCCCGGAGATTCCGTCCGCCGCCGGGATTCCTCCGTCCCGTGTAGTGTAGCTACGCCTACGCGTAACGCCACGACGACTTCGTAAGAGTTTTTTAGTGAATATTTTTGTTATACAAACACATATAAGTTTGACGATGTATATGTATCGTATAATTATAATTATAATTATATTTGTAAGTACTTCTACATGATATTAATTTTTTATTTGTTAATGATATGCCATGAAATAAAATAACGGTCGGAGTTATACAAAGTCAAAGTGTATATATACACGTATTAAGAAATTATGTTTGTTTTATTTATGGAAAAGGGTAAGGGGAAAATCCATTTGCTATAGCGTGTACACACACTTCAACGCACGCTAATGTATTATTTTGAACGGAGGAATGTTAAAGAAATTTTAAAGAGTTTATATTAAATTTTATAAAAAATATATAAAATTCTCGTGTTCCAAAAGAACGATCGATCCAAACTTTTAGCAAGTTCCATCCAACTCGGTATCATTTCACACTAAGGAACTCCTCATAAAAATATTTGTTTTTTCCGTTTATTATTCTGTCGAGATTTAAGGAACAAATTATGCTGTACAATTTTCACTAAATAATATTCTTACGAAACGATGACAATGTGACTTGACCTGACATCACATCATACAATCTTTTGCTATTAAACGCCATTTTCATAAAGCTGTAAAACTGTAATTTAATTTAGAGTCGGGTTTAATATTTTATAGTAAAAAAAATCTATGTATAATGTTACTATTCAGATTTATTGTATTATAAAGTGTCTTATTTAGTCCTAAATTATCGTATTATAAGATCGAGGGTGTACATGAATAGGAGTGAATTTTACTCCCCCATTTAATAATATAACAAAATCTAGTGTTGGATAAAGTATAATGAGTTTAGACAATGATATTGTACATATTTGTTGTATTACGGAATATTCTATCCGATATTATATTCATGCATTATAGGAAAAATGAAGTATATTCCTAATTAATATTCTAGTTAGACGTGCTAAACATTAATCTAATAAGATTGACACGCATTTACTTGGGGGTGTTTGGATTGGGGGCTAAATTTTTAGACCACGTCACGTCGAATGTTTAGATACTATTTTAGAGTATTAAATGTAAAATATTTATAAAAATCATTCATAATTGGTAAATTATTCGTGAGACGAATCTAATAAACCTAATTACGTTATGATTTGATAATGCGATGCTATAATAAACATTTGCTAATTATGGATTAATTAGGTTTAATAAATTCGTCTCGTGAATTATCCTCTGATTATGCAATTATTTTTATAATTAGTTCATATTTAATCATTAAAATTGATGTCCAATCATTCGATGTGACACAACCTAAAATTTAGCGTTTCGATCCAAACACTCCCTTAAAATATATCAAAACGAGGCTGAACCAAACACACCGGTGAAATGACTCTTCCCATCGCAAAAGGAACAATGTTCCGGGTGCACGTAGCAGCTCCTACCCTAAAAGGGGCCAGAGCTCCGTGGCGCCGCCGTTAATGGCCGTCCCTTTCACGCCGAATCCTAGACTCTAGAGCTCTCCAAATCGCAATCCATAGTGCGCGCCTTACGAGAGAGAGAGAGAGAGAGAGCGCAAAGCTTTCTCCTTTCCTCTCTTGTGCCTAGCTTCATCTGCTCCGGCTACCATGGCCGATCCGGTGGAGGAGACCGTCGCCGCGCCCCCGCCCGTTCCAGCTGCGGCCGCCGAGGGCGCCTCTGACACGCCGCTGCCGGTGGACCCGCCCGCCGACGCGGCCGCCTCGCCGGAGAAGGTGATCCCACCGCCGGCGGCGCCGGCGGCGAGGACCCTGCCGTTCAGGCTGCTCGGGGAGGACACTTCCGTGCATAAGGCTCTCGGGGGCGGCAAAAGTAAGGAATTTGTGAATTTCTCCTGTCCTCTTTCCTTCACCAGTGTTTTTTCCCCTTGAAAAAAATATCCCTCGATTTTTTTCTCTATTAGTACTTCTTAAACTTCTTAGCTTGCTATTACTGTGGTACCGGTTCTCGTTTGCTTGACTGCTTAACAAAAAAGTATTTTTTTGTGTGTGTGAGATGGAAATTTCCAGCAGGTTTATCTGACCAACATGAATTACTTGGTTTGTCTATTCACTTTTATGAGTGCATGATTGCTAACCATATAGGTACTTAATATTATAAAATAGATCTTCCCGTTGGTTTGGCTTGTTGGTTGTTCATGGCTATGCAGTGGTTCTGTTCATACAACTGACGACCGATTGCGTGAACGATAAAAACGTTTACTCTGTCTTTGCTTACATATGCACTAGATTGGTATGCTCAAGTAGCAAGTTTGATAGACATCTTGTACCCCAAGAAGGCACTCACCTGTAGTTTGTTAAGTTCGTAGTGGCTTGTGACAGATTTAGCATTTACTAAATGAATGGAGCAGACGAGAACATTTCCGTGTTACCTTCCATGCATGTTGCATGGTGAACAAAGCGACTTGTTCCTATATTACTGACAGAGACCCTGCTGTTTTTTTATTTTATTTATCTGGTAGGATTTACATGTGAAAATTCTCATTCTCAATTAAGAAATTAGATTAAGGAAAATGGATTTTATGCTTAATTTAAATTAGGAAGTTATGGCAATAGTTTCTCGTAAAAAAGTAAGCAGCTACCAGCTAGTTTTCTCCCCCGTGGTCAAGCTACCTGGTATGTAAAAACTGAAGAAATGTTCAATCTGAGCTTTAAGCAGATCATTTCATGGTTGTATGCTATACTACCCCAGAAAGATTGTAATGAATCTTGTTGGTGATACTGGCAAGAGGCAGCACCAACTGCATATAACAGTGAGTCCACAGTCCACACTTCAATTATTTGGATCCTTTTGGCTGCATCTCATAATTCATATGGATGTTATGGGCAGGGGTTTGGGAGATGTTAGAGCTGGGAATGTGCCGTAGATTATACTCAAAGGAGGTTACAGGCCGAGGCCCTGGACCCCGCCGGCGCGCCGGAGTCGCTATGGCTGCGACGGCGCACCAGAAGGGCAGGACTCGGCTGGGAGAAAGATACAATCTTGGCTGGCTTTCCCTCTCTGCTAGGCTCAGCTTATATAGAGCTGAGATACAACTCATTTCTAGCAAACCAAGGCTACAACAGAATTTTCTAAAAGAATTTTATTACTAGTCCTGAGCCTCCTGGGCCTTCTTGCGCCGGCCATAGGGGACCCCATACATCACATCTCTCCCTCCCTGGACAAGCAGCTCGTCCTCGAGCTGGAATTTAGGGAATTGTTCCAGGAAATCCTCCAATGTCACCAAGTTGTTTCTGAAGCCGGCGCACCCTTCCAACATACTAGTAGTTCTCTTTTACCCCGGGCCAGTCTTCCTTTTAGCACCTTCTCTGGTTCAACCATCACTTTGCCATGTTGTACTGGTGGTAGCACTGGTGGATGAGTAGGAGGCGTCCCATGAAAAGGTTTGAGTAATCCCACATGAAACACGTCATGAATGCGTGCACCTGCTGGCAGCTCGAGTTTGTAGGCCATGTCTCCTATGCGTGCAGCCACTTTGTATGGCCCAAAGAATTTCGGTCCCAACTTACTGTGACCCTGAACCTGTAGGAAGGCTGGTGCCCGGTGCAAAAGACGAAGCCAGACCCATTGGCCAGGCTGGAACTCCCATTGTCGATGACTCTTGTCATAAACATTCTTGTAATGTTGCTGGGCTTGGTCAAGTCGGTCCTTACCTCTGCCAG